>JASAUF010000461.1:6600000-6927500 GCA_030180095.1 Magnolia changhungtana | reverse complement strand
GTGGCTATTTAGCCATGGATGCGGCATGTCGAGCTCCCATCATCGCCCTATGCAGAGAAGGTAAGCTCCGGTCTCTGGCTGCGGACTGCCGTTCTTGCGTCAGGTACACTCTTCCTTGCCCTGATTTTCCCCCAATTTGTCTCCTGCTTTAGGAATTGGCCGTTGCAGGCGGTTTCGGTTTGGATCTACACTACAATCAGATGTCGTCCCCTATTCACGAACACCAAATTAGTCTCTTTAAACTTCCAAGTAGTCAAGTACTCAAAATCCATTCTACTTTCTTATGCTTTGCAACAAGGTATGGCAGTATGATCTGTACCTATGCATGCACCCACGATTAATGCCTCTTTTGGCTAAGAGCAGGAGATGGATTGGAAAAGGATTTTTGAATGAAATCCTTCATACTCGGACCTAACACAGAACGATAACGTCAATTGGTCGTTCATGACATGGTCAGTGGGTGTTAGAGAGTTACTACTTGTTGCATGATGCCGATCGAGTAGCCAAAAAAGAAGAAAAAAAAATACGAGAATAGCTTTGTATTTTGTTATTCTTTATATATTACTTGAGTACACTTATTGTCTGTTACTGTTGGCACCCTGTTACTGGCACCGAACAATTTGGTGTTCGTGAATGACAAAGGATATCCGTTGGAACTTCAACTTGATATATGTTCCATATATTTGTTTCTATTTATTTGTTCTTCTGTTTTTTCTTACTATGGTGAAAATGAAATGATGGTTGTTCCCTTTTACCGTCACCATTTATCTATACCGACTGGTTGAAATCGATCTGAGCAAGGTTTTCTTATTTTCATGGCTTAGCATTTCCAATTTGATTGCGGGTGTCCTACATCTCAGTATAACAATCCCCAGTTATACAGTGAGGATGTGCCGTCTTTTTTCAAGTAGCTGAGAACACTGACTTCGATAGCAGTTTCCCATGTGAGGGATGCACTTTCAGGCAATGGATAAATTATGAAATATGGAATCACTATTTCAGATTCACATTTCATTTATCTTTCAATTGATTTGTAAATTGTTTGATCCCGTGTAGTAGTAGTGAACGTTGCAAGATATGGATGGTTACGGTTTTACTCCTCACTACTTTCTACCTTTCAAATCCAAGAAATCCTTCAATATAAAATAATTTGCTGAAATTTTGTATCTGAATTTCAGGTTACCAGAATTTTAGAAACATCATTTGCAGGTACACCTGTAATGTCTTCGTTAGGCTGTTGTACTCTATGTATGTTGACTGTTTCTGTGATCTCCCTCTATGGATTGCGTAGTACTTGAAATTTCTTTTTCTAGGTGTTGACTGGCTTAAGAAAATTTGTCGAACGGTTAATGTTTTGCAATGTAGATGGTCATGTCATACTACTCTTAACCATCCACATGCATCCACATGATAAACACTCGCTACTTCATTACCTAGCATCACCAGGGTGTTTTCATCTCTGCTTTATTGTATCTGTTTTGGCAGCATGGTGTGAAAGATTTTTTTTTTTTTTTTTTTCCAGAATGTGATTATTTTATCAGATTATGAAAGGAGTTTCTTTCTGTTGTTCTTGGAAATGTTGAATTTTCAAAATAAAAATGTCTTTCGTCCTCTTTTCTTCATTTTCATGTCAGTGGGTGAAGAAGTTCTCATACCTGATATCTATGATCAGAACAAGTTATCTAATTTGATGCATGGATTAAGATTGGGAGCCGGTTTTATGACCTGGCTTATACTTTGAAAATGTTATGAACATTTATTGTACCTCATTACTATGATCACTTATTGTACATGATTGCCTAGTGTGCAATCAGTGCATGTTTCTGGATGGCTCAGGGCTTGTAGCTGTGATAATATGGAATACTCAATCTTTGTTCATCTCCGTTGCCTACTATTTTGAATTGATATGATTTTGATATACCTTTCTTCAGTCCATGTTGGTACCACATGTTCCGTTGTGTTTTTGTACTGTTATTGGAATCAAAAGCATGTGGAATCATAAAGAAGATGGCTGGATATGGACCTTTATTGGCTGGATATGGACCTTCATGAACATGTGAATAGGCTTGAGATAGCTTGAGATGCTCAAGGGAGAGAAGAAGCCAGGTCACCAACTCATGTTAAAATAGATTCGTTTATAAAGCCGAAAAGAATAAAAACATTAAGAAAATTAAAATCTGCATGTCCATCTGGGACAGTTTCAATAAAAGATGCACAGAAGAAGCAGGTGCCAATCAAAATAATTCCAAACTAGAGCATCATATTTCACGTTTTTTGTTTGCCTATAAAAGCCACCCAAGCCATAAAAGATAGTCTCAATATAGATTTAGAAGCATTTGTCCTCCAAAGTAGGACCCATTTTGTAGACCACACATTCACACGTTGCTCTTAGTAGGATTTTTGTATTTCAGGCATATAGCTCATACTGTTTTATTTTGAATATTGTGAAATAACTGTATATACATATCTACAAATACTCCCAATGGTTGGGTTACTTTTTCATATGAAATAGTTTTAAGAATTCCCTGCTGTTGCACCATTAATTCAAAACTAGTGTTGCACCAAATTGAACACCGAAGGAAGAAATGGCTGCAGGATATGCATTTCTTGTAAATAGACATCTCTTTGTATAGAACCAAAACAATGATTCAGCTGGCCACAGGTAAAAAACTTGCAGCGCACTCCCTATGTCCATGTCACAACTATAAAACGAGATCTGTTTCAGGTTAGATAATTTCACGGCATGAGTTGAAAAATTATGCAGATTCAACTCATTTGGTGGATACTCTTGCTTGACAATCAGTTCAATTGTCATGGTCAACTGGTTTAAGCACTAATTACATTTCCTCTTTCATGCTTGGGTTTTCCAGATTACAGGACACATTCCCCTATAGCGACATTGCATCCATATAGCTGCAACTGACAGTTTCGGTATGTTCTATCACAACCCAATTATTGTGGATACTGCTAGTTTGAACATGTGCATGGCAATATGTGATATTCATGTGCATACATCTCTGAAATTGCATACAGTTTGTGAAATTCACCGGCATACCACTATTGGGTTTTAAAAAATAGAGTACATGATTTGGTGGTGCTCTTTGAAGGCTCGGTCGGCAGCTTACAGTTGCCATGCACATGACCATCTTATAATTCCTTACATAAACATCATAATTTAATGATTCTTTATTAATGATTGTTGTTGTTATAGGTCGATGTTTTCTTCTTTTTAAAACTTGTTTAGGATATAGCGTGTAGGAAGAGAGTTCTATTTACATCATTGAGTAAGACTTTAAGAGGGTTTCCATCATGGATCTCTTTAAATATTCAAAACAGATAGCGCCAGAAGGCTGTTGGACACATTGAGTACACTTTTCAGCTATAAATAGCAAATGGGATGGTCAATGCAGAACAATTCAGTTATTATTCTGCATGGAACGTGTTTATCAACTCAATTTTTGTAACACTTTAATTGAGAGGTTGACGATTTTGTAAAATCCTTGATTTCCACCTATATACATATGTGGTTGACAGGTGATGGATGATGAAGATGAGGAAGAGATGGCTGATTCCATTGTCATTCTTGCAATAGCTGCATGTATCGTAGCTATTGGGGAATACTGTTGACACTATATGTTTAAAGAACCGGCTCGGATAGGGGATGATGCGCGTGCCAGATTTATTAATTCAATTATTCGAAGTAATGATAGGGATTGCATTACACAACTTAGGATGAAGCAGGACGCATTTTTCCATCTATGTGAAGTAGTGCGTGATAAGACGACCCTACGCCATACACGTAACATTAGTTTGGAGGAACAACTTGTGTACTTCTTGTATACAGTTGGCCACAACGTCCGAAATCATGTGATAGGACACAGATTTTGTCGATCTGGTGAAACTATAAGTCGTCACTTTCACCGAGTTTTAGATGCGATTGTTTCCCTGTACCATGAATATGTTAAGCAGGCAGGCGCACAAATGCCGATTGAGATTCAGGAAAATACACGTTGGTCCAGTTATTTTCAGGTATCATTTTAGACCAACTGATTGTTTATTAATCTACACATAGATAAAGATATAATATGATACTAATCCTATAGGCTCGAGACCTCTGCCATTATAGGATTGCATGGGTGCGATCGATGGGACACATATTCCGGCACACATAGCAGCATCAGAACATGCAAGCTTTCATAACTGAAACGGTATCTTGTCGCAGAATGTACTTGCTGCTTGTTCCTTTGATATGTCAATATTTATGTGTTAGCTAGATGGGAAGGTTCAGCGTCGGATGCGCGGGTCCTACATAATGCCCTGACGCGATCAGACGATCCACTTATTGTACCCCACGATAAATAATATTTAGTATAATTTAAATGTTGATTGGTGCGTATAATTTGTCCCAGTGCAAGACTGAAAGAATCATTCCTATTATTGTGTAGGAAAGTACTTCATCGTAGACACAGGTTACGCTCATTCACTAGGGTTCATGGCCCTTTATCGTGGAGTTCGATACCATTTGCAGGAATATCATAACGGGAGATCACACATGAATGTGAAAGAATTGTTTAACTATCGACATGCACAATTATGAAATGTAATTAAGCACTGTTTCGGTGTGATAAAGGGAAGATTTCCAATTTTAAAGACAGTTATACAATACCCCTTTGATACACAGGTTAAAATTGTTGTTGCTTGTTGTGTGCTACATAATTTCATACGGAGTGAAGATGGATCAGACCAAGACTTGCGTAGCATAGGTGTACCAGTGGGTGATGACGAGGCTATACCTACCCCAAATGAGGTATTGATAATTGATGAAAGGCAATGGATAGTCCAAGTCACTCAACGAGCGAAGGATGACTGGACAGAACTCGTGACAGGATCACGGAGCGCATGTGAGAAGACGCTCAAAACAATAGTAGGATTTGATAATCCTACTTAGTTATTGTGATAATCATGACATACTACATAACTAAAGTAATAGATGCTTAATGATTTTTGTACAACTTCGAAGTAGGATTTTTTGCACTTTGTACACCGAAGCTCACGAATTTTGCTACATACATCAGCAACTGTTTATTCCTGTACATTTTCCTTCATTCGGTTAAACCTTATAATTGACACATATTGTATTCTGCATTATTCTCTTTATGTAACTGCCTTCCCATCTGCACATAGGTGATATGTCGACCAATTTGAGTGGATCTACTCCTACTCCATCGCAATCGCCGTTGCGTAGCTCGGTTCTACCGACACGCACCTCACCACGTGAGAAGTCCGTAATATCTCTGGCAGAGCCATCCTATCGCACTGCGGAGATCAAATGGACTGGAACTATGGATTAAGTTTTGTTTGACACATTGATTTGAGTAAATCGCACTAGGTAGAAAGGGAGATAATGGCTTCAAACGAGAAGCATATCAAGCGGCCGTCGACGCGGTCCATAGATGTAAACAGATACTTCTTACTTGGCAAAATGTTCAAAATAGATTAAGGTAGCACAAGAGGGAGTACGGTGATATAAAGGACATGCTGGCTGCGAGCAGTTTCGGTTGGGACAGTGAGCGCATGGTGGTGACGGCCCCAGACCAGGTCTGGGAGGAATATTTAAAGGTAACCTATATTGTTGTTTTGGTTGTATACAAATTTCAATTTCAACTGACATTTACTGATATTTGAAATTATCATGTGTATAGTCTCATCCGCGAGCTGAGAGGTTGCGTGGCAAGTGAATTGGACGGATGGATGATTTATCGGTGATTGTCGGGTCAGACCAGGCGACGGGCAGATATGCACAAGGAAGTCGGAACATTGCGGCATCCGCGTCTCGTGTTTATAGAGACCTGAATGATTCGTGGAGAGAGCTGGACGATGATACAGATGCTACCGTGGACCTATCTGAGGGAAACCTCGATGAATCACCTGACATATATGGCTAATCAACGGATAGTCAAACAAGGGAAAATAGGCCGTTTCAGGACACACCCACTCGTAGAACCGATTCCGATAGTAGTCGTGGTGGGAGTGCAACAACAAAAAGGATGCGACCTGCTCGACCATGTGATGTCGTAGGCTTATCTCTCACGAGTGTCGCAGAGGCAATGCGTAACTTCTCTGTTGGAAAGGATGTCAACCGAACGCGATGTGTCTTAGACATACTGGAAGAGGTTCAGGGGCTAACCAATGCTGAATTTATTGAGGTTGGTCAGCTCTTGAATAAAGACGAGAAGCTTGCCTCCTTTTTTGTTGCCCTAAGGCCGGATCGTCGCATTGATTGGCTTAAGAAAACTTTAGACGATTTGAAGGGTAATGACGGTGGTGGTTCTGTTTGATGGTTGCTGATCTTTGGGGTTTAAAAACTTTGAACGTTGGGTACTGTTCATATGGTAATTTAGGTGGAGAACAGTTGGAGTTGGCAGAAGAAACTCTTTTATTTTAGATGGTTTAAGTTATTTTTGGTTGTTTTTTTTTTTTTTTTTGGGCATGTAATAACTTCCACATATCTTCTTTATATTACTTATAATTTTAGATTCCACATATCTTCTAAGGCCACTGGTATACACTGGCTTTGGACCCAGGATGGCTCATTCTACTTGATATGTAATTATTTAATCTAACTCTTGGGTATTTGCTTTTATTATATAACTAGACCACACACAACGTACGAAGAGAAGGTACGCTCCCATATTTTCGTCTACAAATGGTTTTAATAGATTGTATACTTTTCATTGCAACGTGGATGTCACCGCTTTATCTCTGTGTATACATGTACAAACATATGAGTTTTAATTTGTTGCTATTCATTTCGATAGTGGACCTCTTTTTACAGATGGCGAAGGAAAAATACTATGTTGTCCTGGTTGGCCGTCGGCCAGGTATTTATCTTACATGGGATGATGCGCGAGTCGAGGTTGAGGGATACAGTGGGAGCCGCCATCGAGCGTTTAAGAATTGGAGTGAGGCAACGACATACTGGGTCAGTTTTTTTAGTCTGGCAACTGCACCGCCGACACATGGATGTGGGGCTCGCTTGGGAGAAGTGGGAAGATCAGTGGATGTAGTTGATGTCCATCATTTGGCTATGTTGTCTATCCACCGGACATCCCAAGCCACTATGTTAAGGCCCACGTCTACTGATGATCTCCTCTCTTCAGCCGCGGACAGATTATTAGCACTCTTGATTGGAGTAATGGTTGTTTTTTTCGCATTGTATATTATGATTAAATTATAAATTCTTGGGTATATTTTGTATGACACTAATACTTTGAACAACTCTTTAAATTTGGATGATTTCATGAGATGGTATAGTCATAGTAGGTCATACATTATTACTTGATATCAGAACGCTCCAAGTGGATTCGATTCTGTAAACATCCACACCTATGCATAAAGGGAATCAGAGCATGTTGTGTATGGCTAAGATGAAGACCGGGTTGCAACAAAATAAAATTCCGGTGCATTATGGCGTGACCCAGAAGACGACAATGAGATTTCATGTAAACCAGTGTACGCACACAATAAGGTGCCGGTCATATACTGTTTTTAACCCCATCGACATTGTTGTGAACGGTTTGGATGATACAAAACCCCATATGGAGGGTTCGGATGACACAAGAGACTGTTGTGGGTCCCACGGAGAACCGGCTACTAGTAGCGGATGGTTTGGATTGGGTATGGTAGGCAATGCAATTTCGGTCAGCGCATCGTTCCTAGTCATCGCCTGTATTCTCCAATCCTGTACGGTAAAACTCAGAGCTCCAAATGTGCTTCCCATGGGATCAATTGGATTCAAATCCAATCCCATGTCAATCCAAACAGTATCTCTGACGTGATCCTAGGATGACAGTTGCAATCCAAACAGGCACATCTTTTGGTATTGGGATATGAAAATCCCAATGGATGCACGACCATCCACTGACTCTGCCATCATTACCTTAAAACCAATCCCATACCTCCTAATCCCATGGGATCGGTCCGGCCAACACGCCCTAAAGGTAGATCCAACACTCAGCTGTGCCGTACAATGAGAAAAATTGGGATGAAAACAGTACAGTTGAAACCCTACCAAGGCCTACCATGATGTTTATATCCCATCGAACCCATTCACAGCTGGCAGGAAGGTAAAACCCAAATGTCAGAATGATTCTATACGACCGGGTGAAACTGATGGATGAGATGTCACATCTACGCCCCACACAGGTTTCGGGGCTCCCTTTAACCCGGCATGTCAGGGAGTATGTTAGACAAAAGAATGTTTCCTTTTTACCTACCATAATTCATCTGTTTGAATCGAGAGTGGACCAAAAATCTAAGCAGCGATTGCATCATTCCCCACTCGGACGGAAATCAGTCCCCTCAGGGGCTATGTCAGGCACAATGTATGAATTTGATCCAAACCTTTCATCTATTTATCCTTATTATTTTAGAGTATTAGTACAAAGATTGGCAGATGTCAAATTGATTGAAAGCTACCGTAGCACCCAACAATTTTTTTATTGGTAGGCGTTCAATGACCAGTGTTAGTCGAGGCTGAGATCTACCTCAGTTTTAGACACACATCTGTAAAAATGTATGAGCCGCGTGGATAGAATCTTATACATCATTGTGGGCCCACACAGCCTGCCTGGACTGATTTTGACGAAAGCGTATTGCTGCGTACTGAGTAAACTCTCTGAGGTCCACCATCCATACCTTATCCACTCCGTCCATCCATTTTAACAGATAATTTCAGGACCTGAACCCAGAAAGGAAGCATATACAATGTTTAAATGGACCACACCATAGGAAAAAGTTGAATTGAACATATAACGTTGAAAATTTCTTGAGGGCCACAGAAGTTTTGGATTTAAGCTTATGTTTATTTATTTTTTTCCTTCATCCATGTCTGTATAATCTTATTAACAGGTTGGATGACAAATAAACATCACTACGGGGCCTAGAAAGGTTTCAACGGTGGAAATCATTATCCCCACTGTTTCCAGTGGTATGATCCACTTGATCTGTGGATATGCTTCAATTTTGGGCTCACCCCCCTTAAATTAGATGGAAAAATGGATGGACGGCTTTGATAGACCACATACATTCAAGGTGGGCCCAATTGACTTTACTCAGTACCATAAGAGCATACTAAGTAGTACGCAATCCGATTTCGATTTTGACCCGGCTAAGTGGGATGAAATCGGATTGCGTACTAAGTTACTCACTACACTCTTATCGTACTAAACTCCGTTGGGCCCACCATGAATGTACCTGGTCTATCCACGCTGTCCATCCATTTTCCATCTTATTTCAGGTGTTGAGACAAAAATTTAAGCATACCCAAAGATCAAGTGGACCATGCCACAGGAGACGGTTGGAATAATGATTTCCACCGTTGAAACCTTTATAGAGCTCACAGTGATGTTTATTTCTCATCTAACCTGTTCATAAGATCACACAAACATGAATGAATGGAAATCACAAATACAAGCTTGATCCAAAACTTCTGTGGCCCTCAAGAAATTTTCAATGGTTGATGTTCAATTTACACTGTTTCCTGTGGTGTGGTCCAACTGAGGTTTGGATATACTTCATTTTTGGGTTCAAGCCCTAAAACTATCAGGTAAAATGGATGGACGGAGTGGATAAAATACATAAATCAAGGTGGACCCCACATAGTTTACTCAGTACGCTTAGCGTACTGAGTTACTCAATACGCAATCCGCTTCCAGGCGGGACGCATTCCACTTCCCAAAAATCTCATAAGCCTCTGCGTCCTGCCCTACCTGGATGATAAGCTGCCCCGGCAGGGATCCGTGGGGCCCACCGGATGTATGGGTTTTATCCATGCCGTCCACCTATTTTTACAAATTATTTCAAGGTAAGAGCCTAAAAATGAGGCAGATCCAAAGCTCAAGTGGCTTGATCCAAAATTGCCTTGCCTCCCAAAAAGTTTTTAATGATGAGCGTTCAATCCCTACTGTGTTGTCCACTTGAGTCTTGGATCTGCTTCATTTTTAGGCTTATACATGTAAGAACTCTATAAGGTTGGCCTTATTGATCAATGGTCTAGATTATCCTAAAGGTTAAACTGTGTGAATGAGTAAACCAGTGAGCCCCACTTCAACGTGATCTATGCAAGTGTGCGTAAGGGGCTAGAATGCTATAGCTATGATACACACAGCTGTTTGTATACAACTAGGATTGAATAGGTGTGAAGCCGTGGGGAGAGAGTTGTGATGGGATTCAAACTCTCTACACCCCAACCAATATATATTAAGGGCTAGGTCCCTGATCCTATGCCACAACACAGAAGGAAAAAGTCTCATCGATTCTTCTATTATTAGGTGTAAAGGAGAGGAAGATCTAGTATTCTATTATTCTCAGTTATGGCCTCTCAAGTAGGTATGTTCTATCCCTCCTTTTGATCATCATGTCTTATGTACAGCTAAGGCAGTGGGTCGGTTCCGCATATCACATAATTCCCATAGTTAGTATTAGAGCCACTGTGCATAAGCACGGATGATCAAATTCATCTATTACAGATTTAGATTTAGCAATTAAGTTTTTTGAATTCAAAACCCATATCAGCAATTAGGGTTTTCCAATTCGAAACCCGGTCAATTAATTAGGGATTTTTCGAAACGCTAAATCCAACTAATTAGGGATTTTTCGAATCCTTAAATCCAACAAAGTGATTAGGGGTTTCCAATTTGAGTCCCATATCCAAATTAGGGCTTTCCATATTTAAACCCATATGAGTAATCGAGGATTTTGAAACTCAAAACAGAGATTAGGGATTTGGAATCCCATATCAGGGGAATTTCAAATCTGTAGACCCTAAATCCAGATCGATTGGGGATTTCAGAACCCATATTAGTATTGGGACTTCAGATTTGAATACCAAATCAGGAGATTAGGGATTTCGAATCCAGACCCCCAAATCCAGATCGATTGGGGATTTCAGAACCCATATTCCCCAAATCAGGTGTGATAATTGTGTCTAATGGGCTACTCACCTCAATTAGAGACTGATTACCATTGTCGAATCTCGAATATGCAGACAAAGGTGATGACTCACAACTCTTTTTTCCTTACACCATCAGGAGCCACTGCCGACGTCTCGAGCTCCCATCTTCATCAATGGCAGTAGCAAGCGTAACCGTTGTTTCCAATGATGCCTATAACACTGCCAGAGATCTAGCTGATGAGAGAAGCTCGATCTCTTCCTGTCGCATTGGGCAGACAGCGAGGTCGGGTTGTCTCTATCACTCTCTCTCTTACAGTATGAAAATATTTCGGAACGAGCCTTTTGCTTGCTTAGGGTTGCAGTTGGATATGCGAACCCGACTTGCATTGGTTTGGGTCTACGGATCCAGCCTTGCAGTCACAGGTCTATCCTATGGACCCACGAACAGGACCCATTTAACTTATGTCTAGTTAATGGGCCCTGGTTCCATTCTAGGCCCATTGATCCTAGGTTTGATCCATTTGATCAAAGTGCCAATTTTGAGACATGTTTTTTAGATATGGGCCTTTTATTTAGGGGCTATTTTGGATACATTAATCATATCTGAGCCATTAGTTCAGATTAAATGAGTGTATAATCTAGAAACATTCACTAGATGGACAAATATTAGGATAAGGAACTATAATTAAGCATCAAACCTAACATGTCCATCTAATGGGCACACATGTCAGAATCTAAGCATCCAGTTTTATGGATCATTCCATACAATTCATCCATCATGTGAGTACTATAGACTAGACTTGGTATACTCATTGATAATGACCAGGTAATAAAGAGTCTTGACTCAGCTTAATAATAAACCCATTACCCATCCTTAAAGGTCTTGTATAGACCATTGGATCATAGAGAACGAAACGTATTTTTCTGTTTCTCTCTAAAGTTCCTCTATTTTCCAATGATCAATACCAACCATCTTGTGGGCCATATCAAACTGATTTAGGTATAATACATTGAGGACATGATTATAAATCGCGATCCTAAGTCTATATTTGTAGAATTGGATTCGATTGTGTTAGCCACCATAGTGACCTCAATCGATGAAAATCTTACTGATACTGACTTGTGAAATTGAGATAAAGAGGATTGCATGCATTTGTGTTCACATTCCATGCGTACGGTAATGAAAACAAAGATGATTGCCGTTTGGCAAGTTCATGAACGAGTGAAGTAAATGGTGCTGATGATGTAAGGCTGAAAGACTCATCTCACCCACAGGTGTTGAGTGTCTCAGATTTACATGATTGACATCACTTAACTTCATGTTCAGGAGGATCACTGACATGTTATTATTATCTCCCACAGGAGGAATGATGATGATGTAACAGATTCTCACCAGGATGCGATGGTTGGGCCCATCTTCACCCTGGATATATCAGTCAATGTCTTCCTTAGCAACTGAATTAATCATCTTTGCCTGATATTTGTTTACATTCATGAATTGTTTTATGAACTAATGCACTAATGTGAGTACATATCTGTTCCATTTCAGTCTCAATTCCAACTCATACGCATCAAGTTCCTGCCCTAAATGGATCTAATTATACCTAATGGAAGGAAACCATTGAAGTTGTCCTGGGTTGCCTGTAATTAGACCTTGCCCTAATAAAACCTGAACCCCCTGTACCATTCGAGGATGCCTCTGAAGCATAAATTAATCATTACGAGGCATTGTTCAGATCAAATGACACATGCCTAAAAGTCATAAAGTATTCGATTTTTGAATCCATGAGAGGTGTCATGCCTAAAGTAGATAAGGCCAAAGCTTTCTTAACCGAAACGGGAAAATGATTCAAGAAATCAGATAAAGCTAAAGTGAGTTTTCTTTTGAACAAATTAACCTGCTCGCCCTACGACGGAAAAGGAAATATCCGTGAATACATTATAGAGCAAATCGAAGTTGTTTCTAAGATCCGCTCTCTAGGACTTGTACGTACTAATGATCATCTGATTTACTTGATCATGAACAACCTACCCCCTCAATACGGTACATTCCTTGTGAACTATAATACTCTAAAGGACAATTGGACATTGGATGAACTGATTATTGAGTGCGTTCAAGAGGAAGATAGGATCAGATAGTCAGGTATAGTACAGAATGTAAACATGGTAACCTCATGACAAGGACAAGGTCATGGGCACAGGTAGAAAGGGAAAAAGAAAAGGAACCAAGGTTATAATAATGGATTCTCAAGTAACAATGGGAATCAATCTGGAAATGGATCAAACCGCAAACGGACTAAAGGAAATCCGTGCTTCTTTTGCAAAAGGCGGGTCATCAGAAGAAAGACTGCGAAAAGTATAGGAAATGACTCATAAAGAAAGGTAATAGTTTTATTTTTGTCTGTTTTCAGTCTAATCCGACCGATGTGTCTTGGATTCCTGGTGGATAGATTTAGGAATTACTATAGGCCAGGCCACCAATTGATGCAGAGCGCTCAATATACGTAGGCAATGATGTCAAGGTAGACGTGGAGGTAATTGGAGTCTATAGGCTTAAGTTAGAGTCTGGTTATTTTTTAGATTTATTAGATACATTTTGTGTGCCTTCTATAAGTCATAATTTAGTTTCAATTTCTTATTTGCATAAGTTGAGATATTCATTTCAATTTAGGAATAAAAGTTTTAGTATTTACTTTAATTCAATTAAAGTTGGCACCGACTCTATAGTGAACAACTTATACTAGTTAGACTTAATTGCCTCATATGTCTATAATGTTAATGCCTTGCATGAAAATAAAGTAGGATCTAAGCGAAGGCTAGACTATGAGAATTCCTCCATGTTATGACACGCGACTATGTCATATATCTTGTAAGAGATTGGACAGACTTGTATGAGAAGGAATTCTCCATTCTCTAGACTTTTCTGACTATAAAGTGTGCATTGATTGCATAAAAGGAAAATAAACCGGAACTAGAAACAAAGGTGCAACAAGGAGTGCAGGTCTCTTATAGGCGATACATACGGACATTTGTGAACCATTCCTTACAGCTTCATGGAGTGGGCACAAATAGTTTATTACCTTTATAGATGACTACTCTCATTTTGGGTACCTCTACCTTATCAGTGAGAAATCAAATGCCCTGGATGCTTTAAAAATCTATAAGGCCGAAGTTGAAAATCAACTCGATAAAAGGATTAAAGTTGTCAAATCTGACCGTGGTGATGAATACCATGGCAGATATGACGAATCAGGATGCGATCCAAGGCCATTCGCTAGATACTTATAAGATTGTGGAATTGTTGCCCAGTACACTATGCCTGGTACTCTAGATCAGAAAGGTGTGGCTGAAAGGCGCAATCACACCCTTATGGATATGGTGCGAAGCATGGTTAGCAATTCGACATTGCCAAAATCCCTGTGGGGTAATGCGATTAAAACCGTAGTTCATATTCTTAACAGAGTCCCCAACAAGGTAGTAAACAAAACCCCTTTTGAGCTATGTAATGGGAGAAAACCTAGTCTCCGATATCTACACATTTGGGAATGTCCTGCTGAGGCCAAAATTTATAACCCACGTGAAAGAAAGTTCGATTCTAGAACTATAAGTTGTTTCTTTATTGGATATCTAGAAAGGTCAGAAGGTTTTCTATTCTACTGTCCTTCTCACTCTATCAGGATTGTTGAGACTGAGAATGCCAGATTTATTGAGGACACTGAAAACAGTGGGAGCACGAACATTTGAAACTTTGTATTTGAGGAAGAAAGGATTGTGACTCCAGTCATAGTCACTCAAGATCACGTGGATATAAATACCGCAGTTGACCTTGCAATCACTGTAGAACACTACGTTGAACCTCAAGTACGACCCACTAATGAGGAAAATCAAAATCAAAATCACACCCAACAAGCTGAACCATTGAGAAGATCTGAAAGAGAGAGAAGGCCTGTAAATTGAGACGATTACATCGTATACTTATATGAGCACGATTTTGACATAGGGGTGGAAAAGGATCTTGAATCCTTTGCACAAGTCGAACAAAGTGCAAATCCTTTTCATTAGTATGATGCCATGAAAGTTGAGTTAAAATCTATGAGGGACAATAAAGTATGAGATCTTGTTAAGTTATCCACTAGAATAAGGCCAATTGGTTGTAAATGGATATTTAAAACTAAGCGGGACTACAAGAGTAATGTCGAAAGATATAAAGCCAGACTTGTTGCTAAAGGTTTTAACCAGTGTGAGGGCATTGATTTTAAGGAGACTTTCTCGCCAGTATCTAAGAAAGACTCATTCAAAATTATAATGGATCTGTTAGCTCATATGGACTTAGAGTTACATCAGATGGATGTAAAGATAACATTTCTCAATAAGGATCTGAACGAGAATGTATACATGATACAACCTGAAGGTTTTGTAGCCCATGGATAAGAACATTTGGTTTGTAAACTGAAGAAATCCATCTATGGGTTGAAACAGGCACCACGTCAGTGGTACCCAAAGTTTCATGAAGTAATTTCCTTATATGGTTTTGTAAAAAATAATGTAGATGAATGTATTTATATTAAAATCTGTGGGAGTAAGTTCATTATGATGATTTTGTATGTTGATGACATTCTGTTGGCTAGCAGTGATATCAGGATGTTAAGCGACACCAATAAATTCTTATCTCAAAGATTTGAAACGAAGGATCTTAGTAATGCCTCTTATGTCATCGACATTGAGATTCACCGAGACAGATCACGTGGACGGCTCAACCTATTACAGAGGGCCTATATTAATAGGGTACTCGAAAGGTATGACATGTAAAATTGTACTTTAGGGCAGTTGCCCATTGTAAAAGATGACAAATTTGGCCTATTCCAGTGTCTAAAGAACGATTTGAAAAAGAATCGAATGAAGGAATTTCCTTATATATCAGTAGTAGAGAGCATCATGTATGCTCAAGTTTGTACGCGATCGGATATTGCCTTTATCGTTGGAATGTTGGGGAGATACCTATCTAATTCAGGAATGCAATATTGGATAGCTGCAAAGAAAGTGTTGCAGTATCTACAGAGAACAAAAGACTTCAGACTCATATACAGAAGATCTGATTAATTGGAACTGATTAAATATTCAGAAGTGAATTTTGCACACTGTATTGATACTAAGAAATCCACCTTAAGATACATCTTCATAATGGTTGGAGGAGCTGCTTCTTTGAAAAGCGTGAAACAGTCTGCCACAACCTCGTCCACTATGAAAGCTGAATTTATTGCCTGTCATGAGTCATTTAATAAGGTGTTATGGTTATAAAGTTTCTTCTTAGGTTTGCGGGTACTAGAGCATATCCCGAAACCATTAAAAATATTTTGCGATAATTCAGCTGCTATTTCCTTCTCTAGTAACAACAAACATTCATCAAGGTCGAGGCATATCGACATCAAATATCTTGTTGTAAAGGAAAGAGTTCAGAATCGTCAAGTGTCTGTGGAGTTCATCAACACTAAATAGATGATTGGAGATCCGCTCACTAAAAGACTCCCTATCACACCATTTTATGAGCACGTAATATCCATGAGAGTCATTGATCCTGTAGATATTTTCAGTTAGTGGGAGTTGAGCGTATTTAATTTCATAAGACATTTTAAAGATCTCATTCAATAAAGTTTAATGATTTTGATATAAAGATTTATTTATACTTCTCTCTATATATATGCACAAAATTTAAGTAAAACTAAAATCATGTCTCGTTGGAGACATTTAAAAGCTTCAGGACCTCTTAAGGATAGGCACGCATCATCACACTGAGTGTGTAATCCTTATACCACGTTTTCTAGTTCCTGATCTATGTCATTAAGATTGATAGTAGTTGTGACCACGCTTAGCCTCAGTTCGCTTAAATTAAATGTTATGATGACTACTGCGATTCGATACTTATAGTCTTGATGGATCAGATTGAATAACATTACCCGTATTATCTAACAATTTCATTGGTTAACCATTTGGATGTTTTGTTAAAATCAAAACTTGTTTTCAAAAGTATTTCTACATATTAATCATTGAAATTGCTCAATGTGGCCCGAGTGGGAGAATGTAAGAACTCTATAAGGTGTGCCTTATTGAACAACGGCAGGATTATCCTAAAGGTTGGACTATGTGAATGGGTAAACCAGTGGGCCCCTCTTTATTGTGATTTGTGCAAGTGTGCATAAGGGACTGAAATGCTATAGCTGTGATATGCATGGTTGTTTGTATACAACTAGGATTGAACAGGTGTGGAGCCATCGGGAGAGAGTTGTGATTGGATTCAAACTCTCTACACCCCAGCCAATATATATTAAGGGCTACGTCCCCGATCCTATACCACAACACAGAAGGAAAAAGTCCCATCGATTCTTCTATTATTGGGTGTGAAGGAGAGGAAGATCTAGTATTCTATTATTCTCAGTTATGGTCTCTCAAGCAGGTATGTTCTATCCCTCCTCTTGATCATCATGTTTTATGTATAGCTAGGGCAGTGGGCCAGTTCCGCATATCACATAAGTCCCACACTCATACCATAAATTATTTGAAAAAAATAAAATTTAAATGAACAGTGTAGATAAAACCTGTTGATGCAAAAATCTGGTTCACCCTCGCCGAGCTCAGAACACTCGCGTCGAGCCATATGAACATGCTCAGGAGAAGGACAAGGGAGACCCTGGCTAGAGCAGGGGACCCTTCGATGCCAAAGTCAGGCTAGGAATCTGGGTCTAAGTAGTGTAGCTAGGGCTTAGGGTGAGAGATCTTGTGTATCTGTTCCTGTCGTTATGTCTCCTATTTATACCTTTTGATTGAAGTAACTGTGCCCGTCATTCTCGGCACGACTATTACCATTAGACGTGAACGACACGTGCGCTGATATTGGCGGTTACCTCGCAGTTGTGCACCGGAAACCACTCTTTATGTCCATTATTGGAGTTTATTCCTCAATGTGATTGCTGACCGCATTCTCGTCCAAGCCGACCTTAGAGTCTAGTTCTAACCTGCGACAGTCTGAGCCCATAAGTAGCTAATCTTAGTGCAGTTGTCGACAAGGGTTTGGTTGGAGGCGATCAGGTTGAGTGTGTAATGGCTTCTTCTAGGTTCCAGGTTGATGTGAAAGCTCTATAAAAGAACTTAGAAGCTAAACTTTGGTTACTATTGGACCAGGATTAGACGAGCTGTTGCCGATGAGCCGAGGTTCGGCTCATCGGTCTTGGTCGTCTGGCCTGGTATGGCGAGTCCGCTCAACCGGAGTCGGAGATGCTCTTGTCTAAGCGTGTCCACTCAATCAGTCGATCAGAGTCCATCTCTTCCGAGGTCGGCCCATATTTTCCCATAACAGAAGCCCCCTACTCTCTGAGTCCGAGCTCGGACTCAGGGAGTAAGTGACTTGGAAAATGAACCGCTGCTCTTTTCATAATGACAAGTTGGCAAGATTGAAATGTATGGCCGCAATCAAGGCTCTCCGCTATCTAGGCGCCATAATACAGAGGCAGTCTTTTAGGTACGAGTTGGTGGTTGAGGAATACGTGGTGACAGTTGAGGATTTGAATCGCTTAGGTAAATAGGGCGCTACCGCGTGGACATTGAGAGGTGAAGCGTCGTCAGCGCATTAAATGTCATTCAGTGCTGGTAGCGAACGGCTCGAAGGGTGTCAGCTCAGACGAGTGACTTGCCACCACGTATATAGCAAGACTCGGTGTCACGCCATTTCGGCTTTAGAAATAGCTATCTGTCATGATTACAACTGACCGACTAAGGCTATAAAAGTTGCCCTTTACTTCCATTTGGATCCTCCTGCATTTCATTTTCTTAGAGAGTTTGCACTGCAAGTCATCCTCTAGAGAGTGATTTTCTATGAGTTCTCCTTCCCAAACCTCCTTTCAATTTTCTTTAGCTATGTCGAATGATTCAGATGAAGTTCAAGTAATTCGAGTAGTCAGGAATGAGTCCGAGCCAAAGAATACGGACTCCGAGCATGGGGACTTGGAACAATCCTTTGACGCGATTCCTGTTACACCCCAAACTCGAAAACCGTGCTCATAAAATTCTCAATCGCTGAATCCAGCGACGACAGCCTCCATAGTGCCCTATTCTCGACTGCTGATGCCCGTTCACCAGGTTTCGATCCTAGGATCCTACAAGGAAGATTTCTATAACATAAGTCTGATTCATAATGAGCATACCCAAGATCATAACTTCATAACCAAAGATAATAACTACAGGAACACCATTACAAAATCCACTAAGAATTTAAAATTTTTTACAATATAAGGTTCAAAAGAGGAAGATATAAGGGCTATAAAGCAAAACTCTAAAAGATCCGTGGTAACTCCTGCTCCTGCTCCTGCTCCTGCTCTTACTCACTGACTAGAATCATCTACACGCATCAATCATGCATAAGCTTATAGAAAGCTTATAGGGCAGTGTGAGTGTGTGTAGGATAGGTGTCATGAATGCAATATCGGAGTATGCAGAATGTGCGGTAAGATCATGAATACCAATAGCTATAAAACGGCTATGTAAATGCAAGGCAGGAATACCATCTGCCAACCAAAGGCTATGCAACTTAATGCAAAATACCATCAGCCATCCCAAGGCTAAGCAATGCGGGCCTATGTAGCCAATTGCCATATGCAATGTGCAATGAAATCATGCCAATCCTCATATCAAGTCCACGTATCAGTACGCTTCCTCTCTGAAAAATCACCGAGGTCAAGTACAATCCACATAAACTGCCGCCTCCCTAGCCGCGCAGCCCAGCGAGCATAAGAGACCTCACTACCCACCTATGGACAGCCAAACACTTACAATGCTCGATGGTAGCAGACCCATTTATGAGCTGGTCAAACTCAGCTTAGCTTCAATGCCTCCTCACTCGGGCAGATAAGGCCACACCCCTTTCCAATTGACCATGATACAATGGGATACGCAACCTAATGGTAAAGGCATCGGCGCTCATGTTTTCCATTCGGTCTCTGTCATGCCCTAAACTCAGAAATTGGGCTCACAAAATTCCTGATCGCCGAATCTGGTGCCAATAGCCTCCGTAGTACCCCATTCTTGGCTCTCAGTGTCCATACGCCAGATTTTGATCTTGGGATCCTACAAGGAGGATTTTCCAACTTACATTTAAGTCGTAATAAGCATAACCACAAGTTTACCCAAATCATAAAGGCAACATCATCATCACATATCCACTAATATAATCATTTGAGTATAATGCTGAAAGGAAAAATACATATATCAAAAATTAGAGCTCTAGAAGTCAGCTACACGCTTCAAGCTCGACGCTGCTGCAACCTAATTCCACCTACACACATCTATCGTGTATAAGCTTATAGAAAGCTTAGAGGGTGGTGTAAGTATGCGAGCAATATATGCGTACTCAGAATGTAATATCAGAGTAAACAGAGATACAGATAAGTCCATGAGCCATACAATATCAGAGTGAGCAGAAATACTAACAACATCATAAATCATACGATATCAGAGTAATGCGAAAACATGCCGATAGGCCCATAAATGCCATCAGCCTTATCCAGGTTATGCGATGTAAAAATATAATAAAAACAATATCATATACTGATGCAGCAATGTAGATCAGTTATGCAATGCGGGGACAGTAAACCAAATATCAGATGCTGATGATACAGTGCAATATGTGGTGTGCATGAAATGACCAAGCTGGAGTGAAGTCGGGATGATAATACGTAGTATCGTAGGCTATGGGGTCCATCACAAAGGACTTCTATCCAAACTAGTCCTATATCTAAATTTGGATAGCCAGACTTAATGTAGTAGACTCCTGATCTCAGGTTAGTCACGCGCCTAACCGAAATCTTTGCCATTACGAAGGTACACAACAATTAGTTGTGCACCACCAACCCGAGTGGATAGTGAATTTATGAATGAATGAATATACAACTCCTACTCAATAAGCCCACATATCAGTACGGTTTCTCTCTAGGATCATCACCGGGATCTAATACACTCTACATGCAAATCGCCGCCCACTGGCACGCGATCATGCAAGTGGAAGAGACCTGCCTGGCCAGTAGTCAGTTAATATCTACTTGGCACGTCGATAACGGACCCATTCATGAGCTAGTCAAACTCAGCCTAGCAATGTCCCCCACCCTCGGGCGGGTAAGGCCACACCCCCTCCCAACTGACCACGACACAGTGGGAGATGTGGCCTCCTGGTATTTGGCCCTCATGAGCTCATATATATCCACTTGGTCTCGATGTTGAGGCATCTCCTGGCCATGGAGGTTTAGAAATTTTTACCCAGGGACATCTATGACGCCCATATGCTAAAACCAAACATTTCCGGTGTCCCATCTGACCATCCACGATATGCTTGTGGAGGCTATGGCCCTGATCTCGCTAGGGCATATAGTAGTCACAATACACAATGCAAGATGCATAAGTCATAAAATCCAGTCATGTATCAATCTTGCACATACCGTGCGCTCATGTGAGATAACCTCTGCCTATCAGGGAGTCTCATAACAACATGCTTAATGACATATGTAACGGTCAATCACATCTCGTAACAAACATGCAGATGATGTGTATGGGCATGTATCATGATATTATACTGTCACATACTCATAATCAGTATTAATAACCGGCATCAACAATCGGCCTTGACAATGTGGACATTTAACCAACATTGCCCCCAAGGAATGGCCCATATGGAGCCTAACATATAGTGGACCCATGGCCTCGCACAAGAGCTTAATCCACATGCAGTATACAACACCATGGGCCTTACTCAAGAGCTTAATCCACATCACGATGGGAGTCTCACATGGGCCTAATATACATCACATGGGCTTCATCGCCTGGCCCTCAAATGCATCACAATGGGCCTCACCACATAGACCTCATATTCATCATATTAGGCCTTAAACGTGGGCTGAATACACATCCCAATGGGCCTCAAATATGAGTCATATATACATCACGTTGGGCCTCAAACACGGGCTGCATATACATCACATTGGGCCTCAAACACGGGCCACATATACATCACATGGGTCTCAACAATTGGCCTAAGCAATCAAAATCGATGATCAGCATCGACAATCGACATCGACAATCAGCATCGATAATCAGCACCGATCATTAGCATATAAACAAGGGGGGATCTATAGATGAACAACTGATCAACCATAATATAAAGATCGGCCCTTAGCCGTGGTTATATCAAATTCGATAACGCAAAACCATCCATCTAGGGTGAATGGGGCCCACTTATCTGGGTTAACCTACAAGAGAATTATGAGAATGAGCCTAACAAGGCTTAAGGGAAGGTCACAATGTGGACATCCAACCATCATTGCCCATCAATGTGGACATCTAACCAACATTATTCCCAAGGAGTGGCATACATATAGAGCCAAAACATATAATGAGCTCGCGCTCTCATATAAGGGCCATATACACATTAAGTGGGCCGCATCGCATGGGCCTCGAATACATCACAATGGGCCTCGCTCATGGGCCTCGAATACATCACATTGGGCCTCGCCCATGGGCCTCAAATACATCACCTTGGGCCTCGCCCACAGGCCCCGAATACATCACATTAGGCCTTGCCCACGGGCCTTGAATACAACACATTGGGCCTTGCCCACGGGCCTCGAATACATCACATTGGGCCTTGCCCATGTCTCATTGGACCTCATATAAATCAAATGGGTCGATCAAATGGGCTGATCAAATGGGCTGAATCAAATAAGTCAATCAAATGAGCCAATTCAAATGGGCCGATTCAAATGGGCCGAGCCGAATAGGCTGAGTCGAATGGGCCAAGTCAAATAGGCCGAGTCGAATGGGCCAAGTCAAATGGCCAAGTCAAATAGGCCGAGTCACATGGCTAAGTTAAATAGGCCGAGTCAAATGGTTGAGTCGAATAGGCCGAGTCGAATGGGCCGAGTCGAATGGCCGAGTCGAATAGGCCGAGTCGAATGGTCGAGTCAAATGGTCGAGTCGAATGGGCCGATTCCAATAGGCCATTCATCCATTGTTAAAGATCATTATATAGCACATATATATAAAACGAATTAAAATGAATTATATCCAAAGGATCATTTGGACCATACCATAAATGGCAGTGGATGATAATGATCTCCAAAATTAAATTTCCAGTGGGCCCACCATAGTATTTATTTTCCATCCATACTATTCATAAGGTCACGAGGACCTGAACAGGGAAGGAAAATAATTATTATATTGAATCAAAGCTTCTATAACCCAAAGGATTTCAATGGTGGGCGTTTAACATCAGTGTTTTCTGTAGGGTGGTCCACTTGATGCTAGATCTGTCTTATTTTTAGTCTTAAGCCTTAGGAGTGGCTCACCAAATGGATGGACGGTTTAGATGAACACATCCATCAGGGTTTAGGGTGCAACACATACAATAGCGGTGGGTCCCACCCGTACATCACAGTGGCCCCGTATAAATGAATGGACAATATGGATACAACTCATCCATCATGGTGGGGCCATACCTGGCACACCAAGCAGATGGATGACCTGGATGGGATACAACATATGCATCATGGTGAGGCCAGTCACCAAATGAATGGACGGTAGGGATGCAGCACATGCATCATGGTGAGGCCGGTCACCAAATGAATGGACGGTAGGGATGCAACACATGCATCATGGTGAGGCTGGTCACCAAATGAATGGACGGTAGGGATGTAGCACATGCATCATGGTGGGGCCGATCACCAAATGAATGGGCGGTCTGGATAGCATGCTTGTTTCACTGTCTAGCAACTGGACGGTGCAGATGTAACCATACATCATGGTGTGGTCCACGTAGTGGCCCACCAATAAAATATTATTAATATAATATATAATATGTAATATAATATTATATATTATATATACCCTCACTGTGGCAGCAGACTGCCCGCACTCATCGTCCAGATGGATCTAGATGATGTACACGTTATGATAAAGGCGGGTCCCACGTAATAGTGGCCCACCACAACGTTTACTTCCCATTCAATCTGTTAATAAGGTCATGAGGACCTGAATGGAGAGGAAATACAAATTTCATAATGATCCAAAACTCTTGGACCATTGGAGTTTCAATGGCAGACGTTCAATCCTCACTGTTTCTGGTGACGTGGGCCACCTGAGCTCCACATAAGGCTGATTTTTAGGGGGCTCACTATCCTAAAGGGGACCTACTAAATGCATGGAGTGGATGTTCTTCACACATCATGGTGGGGCCCATGGCTGGGACCCAACGGTCCCTGGCCATTTCGTCCACGGCGCAGCAGCGCAGGATGCTGTTGACAGTAGCAGTGCCTACTATTGTATGCATATATATATATATTTTATTTTTCTATTATTCTGTGGTTTTTCTTAGGTAGGGCCCACATCCAAAAAATTCAACCCAGCCATTGGATTTTACGGCTCATGATTGACTAAATGAGCCAATATGCGATGTGTTTTGGTGTGAAGAAACATCAAGGTGAATTTTAACGGTAAAACCACTATTTCCTATGGTATGGTCCTCCCGACAATTGGATTGGCCTCAAATAAATAGCAAGGAAAGAAATCTAAGCTATTACAACATTCCCACACTTGCATAAATGAAATTACAACATTCTCCACAAGTGCAAAAAGGGAAATTTCAACATCCACAAAATAAAATAAACAATCAATCAACCACAAGATTAAAAATTATAGTCGTTTGCTTGTGTGTACACCAACTGTTAAACAACAGCCACACAACTACACTCCTAATATCCTCACATAGTGGATATTAGCATTCACTATGAAAATCGGTTTTTCAAGGTTCACCTAAAACCCTCATAATTGTGTCTTTCAAGTGGGCTTACACAATTCAAAAACCCCACACTCTGAGTTTTTTTGGATCACCTCAGACAAACCAAAATAGAGAGATTTTTATGGCACAATCTCAATGAAACCAAAAAATAGAATTTACAAAATTGTAAAATACATAGATATTCTCCTTTTGATGTAGCCTGGAAGAATCAAATCGGAGTAGAAGTTCAATGTTCACACTCACTTGTGAAATGGTTTTAGGTTCTAAATTGATTTTAAATTAAATCACCTTGCGCTAGCTTGATTTGATTTTGATTCCAAGAAATGGGAATATATTAATTCTTCTTTCAAATAGAATTGGAATGCAGAATACAAAATCAAATGCAAAGAAAGCTAATTAAAGAGGATATTAAATGAGTACAATATAGCTTAAAATAATGACTAACTTATCTCTCAGAGTAGTGTATTAATTTATCTTGAATTGAATATTAAACTCTGAAATTTGTGTTCTATTTATAAGTGCAGAAATCGCAGTCACGATTGGTCCTGAGGTCTCCACGACTGGTCGTAGGGCCAACAGATTTTTGAAAATTTGAGCGTGATCAAATAAAGTCGTTCCACGACTGGTCAAAGGACCTGCTCAACTGGTCAAGTGGCCTCCAAGACCGGTCGAGACATGTCCACGACTGGTCGTGCGGAACCCATTTTAGTTGCTGGACTTTGAGTCGAGCTTGTAGGACTGGTTGAACATGAGTCGAGCACTGTTCACACGACCAGTCAAGCAGTCTCCAAGACTGGTCGAGGCTTTAACAAAAATTCCTGAAAATCAGTAACAAACTTAGGACTGGTCGAGGAATTCTTGGACTGGTTGAGCCAGTGATAGGACTAGTCGAACATAGCCTAGGACTAGTCAAAAAACAGACTATGCACTTATAAAATGAGCCAATTGAATTATGTATACAAAATGACCTACCCTAAGGTCAATCTAGGGCCATCCAAACCTTGTTAGTGATATATGAACATTGAGTCTTCTTTTCCTTCGGTTAATAGTAGATCTTTGAAGTTTACGAAGCTTGAGATCTTGTCATATGTAAAAGCTTGAACTTGAGACTTATGAAGCTTGAATTTGTGATACATTGAAGCTTGAGCTTGAGGTTCAAAGTATATGAACTTTGTCTTGACTTGAAGCTTTAAAAACTTCAACCATTGAAGCTTGAAAGATTGACTTCACACTTGGTGTTGTACTTAACATTCTTGAAGTAAAGACCTTTGTTCTTGTACATGAGATACACTTTCTTGAATATATAGATGCACTACACAAGACACAGATTTCAAGAGGTTTTGGCACTACAAAATTTGATAATCATAGGAGCTAGATAGCATAGCACTTACAATCTCCCCCTTTGTCAAATTTGTGACAAAACACACTTTATAATAACATAAGCATTATACATACAAAGAATCATGCACCAGTTATCAATATAAACCAATTACAACCTGGTTAAAGAATCATGCACCAGTTATCAACAGGTCAAAAAATTGCATCTACTCCCCTAACAAAACTCCCCCTTACAAAAAAAAATGGATGAAAAAATGGACTACATTTCACAAACCACATCCATTCCACAAACCACATCCACAATTCACATCAAAATTCTTCCCCTTTTTGTCACAATAAGACAAAGGAAAGAAAAAAAGGATAATGGCAATAGATAAATAATGAAGAAAAAGAAGAGTAATAAGGAATAAATGATCAAGATAGTCAATATAATAAAACCATAAGGAAGTATTGAACAAGCATAATCTTCCATGTTTAACCAAATTAAACCAAGTTCAGCCAAGTGCAACCAAGTTCAACCAAGTTCAACCCCATAAGACAAAAGAAAGCCAAATATCACTAAAGTTATTATAAACCAAGATAAGTAAAAACTAATTAGAACCCGATGAGGGAGCAAGTATGGTAGGATCAAGTTTATGAAGTCCCTTGTTCAGGTGCCTAAGATATTTACGCATATATTTGAATTGTAAATCATAGACACATTCATGTTCTCTACCTTCTCCTCAAGTGAACACAACCGCGCATCAAAATCAGACAGCTGATAATCAGGATCATCCGCCGAATCGGATTCGATCTCATTAAAAATATCATCCATGTTAATTTCATCTGGAGGTAAGTCACCTTCCTCTTCATTCACTGCATTAGCTCCACCAACACCCACATTGACTTGGCCTGCGGCCAACCTCAGATTCATTTTGTTGATAATGGAATTGTTGAAGATTAGGTGTTGAATGGGAGCCTCTCCAACAGGCATAACCACTAAAATATGAGCGGCCAACACAGTCATAAGATATGCAAAAGGAATGTCACTATGTCTAGGATGGAGACGGAATTGAATAATACAATGACAAATTAGAGAGGGAAGGCATACATTGGTTCTAGAAACAATGGAATGAAGAATCCGAACCATGAAAGTGGTGAGTTCAGTTTTGTTACCAGAATGGGGATAAACATTTGAAATAAAAATCCTGTGAAGGATTCTGTATCTGGGTAACAAATACTTTGAGGTAAACGCATTTCCAGAAGGATTCCATTCAGCATCTATATTGCACAAATCTCTAGTAAGCATATGCTTTTCAGATTCAGACGGTTTATCTACTAGAGAGCTAATGAGAATACCTTCATCATTGACAGGTATGTCCATTAGACCAGAGATCAGATGTCGGTCTACTTCAACTGGACCTTCTTTAGTTTCAATAATAAATGTCAAATTTTCAATTGAAAAATAAAAAATACATACATACATAGCTTATGCAATGGACCAGTATGCCGGCTCACCCCAATGTAGAATGTTAACCCAACCTACAGATTGGAGGAGAGGAATGATTTGAAATGGAGCTAGATGTTCAACATGAACAGGTCGTTCAACTATAACATTGTGTAACCTAATATCCTTCACATAAGAGGGATCATCTTCGGGTGACCGAAGGTGACACGCTGTGATAGGTGTTGACCTAGACGTTGAAGGACCACCTGAAGTTTTCTTTTTACCTCTACCTTCCATTTGCAATTAAGAAATCAAAGAACTAAGTGGTTGCAAAAGAAGTAGAGTGAGTTTTCACAAAATCAGATTTTGGATAAGAAAACCCCAAAAACTACTACAAATCAAGAAATAAATCACACCAATGATGAAAAAGGAGTGATAAGAACTTGAATCTATAAGGAATATGTAAAGAAAGCATTAACCTTGAAGAACTAGGAGATGGGTTCGACCGGTCGACCTAGGACCCTTTGGACAAGCAACCTAAAAATGAAAAAAAATCATTATTTTCCCTAAACATAGCACCAACCCACGCTACACGACCGGTCGAGTACATGCTCGAATGGTCGTGCCACGACTGGTCGAGTATGCACTCGACCTCGACTAGTCGTGCATAGTCCAAAATACGCATTTTTCATAAAATTTAAAATTCTAAGTTGAATCTCGGTCGGAATATATTCCAAAGAAATTATCTTGTCTTCCACTAATTCACGAATGTAGTGATATCTAATGTCAATGTGCTTGGTTCGTGAATGCTGGATTGGATTTTTAGATATATTAATTGCACTGGAATTATCACAATATAAAACCATAGAATCTTATATAATTTCATAATCGCTTAACATTCTTTTCATCCATACAAGCTGAGTACATTTATTACCTGCTGCAATATATTCAGTCTCAGCAATTGAGAGCGATATGGAACTTTGTTTCTTACTTAACCAAGAAAGTAAACAGTTCCCAACATAGAACAACCACCACTGGTTAATTTTTGGTCATCAATGTTACCAACCAAATCAATATCCTTATAAGCAGCTAATTGAACACTAGTATCATGTGGATATCAGAGACCAAGATTTGCTGAACTTGCGACATATTGCATAATCCACTTAACAATAGTTAAATGTGACTTTTAGGGTCAGATTGATATCTAGTGTAAATTCTCACGCTAAATGCAATATCAGGTCTACTTACAGTTAAATAAAGCAAACTTCCAATCATACTGCGATATAGTTTAGGATCCACATTCTTACCTGTAGAGTCCTTTGAGAGTTTCAAAGTAGTACTCATAGGAGTATTAAAATTTTTACCATTCTCAAATCGGAACTTTTTAACTAAGTTCAGAGCATATTTGGTTTGAGAAATAAAGAAACCATCAGGTTGCTGTTTTACTTGCAACCCTAGGAAATAATTCAATTCCCCAACCATGCTTATTTTGAACTTAGACTTCATAAGATCTATAAACTTAACAGTCATGTTACCACGGGTAGATCCATAAATAATATCATCAACATAAATTTGCACTATTAAAATGTGATCATTATGTTTCTTTACAAACAATGTCTTATCAACACTTCCCATCATAAAGTTATGACTTAGTAGAAACTTATTCAACTTTTCGTACCATGCCCTAGGAGCTTGTTTTAAACTATAGAGTGCCTTTTTCATGCGGTAGACATGATTAACATTCTTAGGGTCTTCAAAACCCATTGGTTGTTCAACATACACTTCTTCATGTAAATCGTCATTTAAGAAAGCACTCTTTACATCCATTTGATATATTTAAAACTTTCTAAAGCATGCAATGGATATAACTAGTCTGATTGATTTAAGATGAGCTACTAGGGCAAAGGTCTCATCATAATCGATTCCTTTAATTTGAGTGTACCCTTGTACAACCAGTCTAGCCTTGTTTCTAATTATATTACCAAGTTCATCAGACTTATTTTTGAAAATCTATTTAGTTCCGATAATGTGTTTATCTTTAGGTCTTGAAACTAAGTACCAAACATCATTTCTAACGAATTGATTAAGCTCTTCTTGCATCGTAACTATTCAGTTTTCGTTAGTAAGAGCTTCTTTTACGTTAGCCGGTTCTATCTGAGATGTAAAGCGTATGTAGTTACACATATCTTCTAGTTGTTTATGAGTGCATACACCAGTGAGAGGGTTTTCAAGAATTTGATTAGTTGGATGGTCTTTAACTGTTCTTAGTTCAGTGTTTTGTTGACTTGATGAAAAATCTGGTTTATCAATTAGAATAACTTCATAATTTTCTGAACTTGAGATAGACTTATTCAAGTGATCGTCAATAACCACATTAATGGACTCTTGAATAACACCAGTCCACTTATTAAGGACCCGATACGCTCGACTATTCAGAGCATATCCTAAAAATATCCCTTCATCACTTTTGGTGTCAAACTTCCCCAGATTTTTCGGTCACGTAAAATGTAGCACATGCTACCAAAAATTCGAAAGTATTTGATAGTAGGTTTCTTATCAAACCACATTTTATATGCCATTTTACTATTTGATTTTCTAGTATAAACATGGTTAATTATATAACAGTAGTATTTATGGTTGCAGCCCAAAGATTTTTAGGGAGCTTCATACTATCTAACATTACATTTGCCATTGCTTGAAGCACTCTATTTTTCTTTCTACTATACTATTTTGTTGTAGTGTTTTGGGCTCAGAGAATTCATGTGATATTCCCTGATCACTGTAAAACTTCTTAAAACTACTATTCTCAAATTCTAATCCATGATCGCTACAGATCTTACAGACTTGAGATTCCTTTTCAGTTTGGATACGTCTAAGTATCCTTTTTTATTTCATCAAGAGTTTTCGATTTGTCTCTTAAGAAGACTACCCAAGTATATTTTGTAAAGTCATCTACATTACTAGTATGTACTTCTTCCTACCTTGACTCTCCATTCTAGTTGGTCCAACAAGATCCATATGGAGGAGTTCGAGCGGTTTAGATGTGGCATTGGAGTCCATCTTTTTGTGAGAACTCTTAGTTTTCTTGCCAATTTGGCATTCACCACATATATTATCTATTTTCTGTATTTTGGGTAAGCCTCTTACTAACTATCTTTTGCTCAATCTATACAAGTTGCAGTAGTGTGCATGTCTAAGGCATTTATGCCATAACTCAGTCTCATCGGTATGGACCATGTTGCACGATAGATTAGATGAGCTAAAATCACTTACGATGTAGCAGTTTTCAGAAGTTCTACAACCAGTTAACATTACAGAACCATTTTTTTTTAAGATTTCACATCCTTGGTTAGTAAATTTTACACTGTGATTATTATCGCATATTTGAGAGATGCTTAATAAGTTGTGTTTTAACCCTTCTACATATAAAACATTCTCAAATAAAAGGAGGTTAAAGAGTTGAACCGTAACTTGGTCAACAATCCTGCAGTTGCTACCATCATCGAATGTGACTGAACCATCAGTCATATCTGTAAGATTGGTGAACAAACCTTTGTTGCCTGTCATGTGTCTGGAGCATCCATTGTCTAGGTACCATTTTGAATGGCTTGTAGCTTTGAAGGCAGTGTGGGCAACCAAGCAGGTAACTTTAGGAACCCATTTCATTACAGTCTTTGGTTTAGGAGTATAATTGGTCTTCTTATGTTTGTAGTTGTTATAAGACCGACCCATTGAGTTAGATTTTAAGAGATCCTTAAGTAAATCAATAATTTTCTCAGCTAAAGGATTACGATTCTGATTTTTGTAGTTGATATGGTTACTTTTACTTTTTAAGGTTTGAAAAGACTTAGCATTTTTAAAATGATATTGATTCAAGCTTTTCCCTTTTGAGTTTGAAGACTCCCCTTTCATAAACTTAGGTGTATTCTTATGTTTGGGAGGAATACTATTGTCGTAGCCTAATCCAGATCGGTCGCCACATTTTTTGGATTCAGATAAAAGTTTTTCTAACTTAGGATCACCTTGGGCATACTTCCAAGTGTCTTTTAAACTCAAAAGTGAAGGGACTTTAAGTTTTAGCTTTTCATTTTCAGATTTTAAGTTTTCAACTTGGGAGTTTTTGAAATCTAAGTCACACTTTTCCAAAATAATCTGAAATGTGTGATTTTTCTAAAATAAGATTATCAAAATTTTCTTTAAGTTTTAAAAACTTTTCTTTATGAAGTTTTAGTTTTACCGCAATTTTACAACTTTCCTTATATAGGGCATTATAAGCATCTTGAAGGTCTTCTTCATTTTAATGATCACTATTCAGATTTTCTTCACTAGTTGAATCATCATTATCTAAAAAAGTAAACTTGGCTAGAGTCATAAAGGCTTTGACTTCATTACCCGACTCGATTTCAGAATCTTCTGACTTAGAAAAGGCTTCAGAGAAGGAAGATTTATCCCAAGTAGCCAACATTCCTTTCCTTTTAGGTTTGTCCATTTTAGGACACTTGTCTGTTAAATGCCCATATTCATGGCAGTTGTAACATTGACTGTCTTTTAAAGATTTTCAAGTTTTAGATTTAGATCTTTTCTTGTCATTAGATTTTTGAAAATCAACCCTCTTTTTGCTTTTAAAAATCTTATAAAACTTTTTAGCTAAAAGGGCCATATCATCTTTAGAATTTTTTAAATCAGAATTACTACTATTTTCTTGAGAAAAACATTTAGAAGATTTAAGGGTGATTGATTTACCTTTAGGAGCTTTAAAAGTTAACTCATAAGTCAGTAATGAGCTAACTAATTCTTCTACCCTTATATTATCCGTATCATGAAGTTCCTGGATCGCAGTCACCTTAGAATTGAACCGTTCAGGTAGTGAGCGTAGTATCTTTGCACACACTTTACTTTCTGGTATTTTATCACCGAGACCCCACATAGAGTTGACAATGTCATTTAATCTAATATAAAAGTCCATGAACGTTTCACTTTCTTCCATACGTATTTCCTCAAATTTGGTTGTGAGGTGGACTTTAGATTTCTTGACAATTGTTGTTCCCTCGTGTGTCATTTCTAAAATATCCTAGGCTTGTTTTACAGTATCACAGGATATAATTCTTTTGAATTCATCCGGTGATAGTGTGCAAGTGATTGCATTTAGTTCTTTTGCATTGGCACTACTCTCAGTTTTCTGAAAAGTAGTCTAAGAGAAATAAGGTGTAATTCTCATAGTTTTGGATCCATCGATACCAGTTACTTCAGTGGTAGGAGGGGTCCAATCAGTGATTGCAGTGTGCTCTCATCCATGGATTTTATGAAAATTCTCATCCTGGCTTTCCAATAGGCATAATTGGAGCCATCAAATGGTGGAGGCCTAGTGACTGATAGGCTATCAAAATCTGACATCTTACAAAGCTTAGATCGATTAGCTCAGGAATTTAATCCAAAAGAAATAATAATAAAATGAGCTATTAGGCTCTGATACCACTTGAAAAGGCAGAGCTATTAAGTCCTAGAAGGGGGGGGGGGGTGAATAGGACTATGCGAAATTAAAAAATTAACAGTGGAATTTAAACAAATATAAATACTGATAACAATAAACAATCCCACAATATAGAAATGTAATACAACCTCAAGAGTATAAGTATTGAGAGGTTGATACAAACTTGGTTATAAGGACAACCTGACACCAAAAACCAATAGTTTATGGCAGGACAACCTTACTAGAATGGTCTATGTATCAAAAACTCAAACTGATACAGAGGAATAAAGAAATAAATAGCAAGGAAAGAAATCTAAGCTATTACAATATTCCCACACTTGCATAAATGAAATTACAACATTCTCCACAAATGTAAAAAGGGAAATTTCAACATCCACAAAATAAAATAAATAATCAATCAATCATAAGACCAAAAGTTATAGTGGTTCGCTTGTGTGTACACCAACCGTTAAATAATAGCCACACAACTACTCCACTCCTAATATCCTCACACAGTGGATATTAGCGTTCACTATGAAAATAGGTTTTTCAAGGTTCACCTAAAACCCTCACAATTATGTCTTTCAAGTGGGCTTACACAATTCAAAAACCCCATACTCTGAGTTTTTTGGATCACCTCAAACAAACTAAAACAGAGAGATTTTTATGGCACAATCTCAATGAAACCAAAAAATAGAATTTACAAAATTATAAAATACCTAGATATTCTTCTTTTGATGCAGCCCGAAAGAACCAAATCGGAGTAGAAGTTCAATGTTCACACTCACTTGTGAAATGGTTCTAGGTTCTAAATTGATTTTAAATTAAATCACCTTGGGCTAGCTTGATTTGATTTTGATTCCAAGAAATGGGAATATATCAATCCCTCTTTCAAATAGAATTGGAATGCAGAATATAAAATCAAATGCAAAGAAAGATAATTAAAGAGAATATTAAATGAGCACAATATAGCTTAAAATAATGACTAACTTATCTCTCAGAGTGGCGTATTGATTTAGCTTAAATTGAATATAAAACTCTAAAATTCGTGTTTTATTTATAAGTGCAGAAATCGCAGTCACAACTGGTCCTGAGGTCTCCATGACTGGTTGTAGGACCAACAGATTTTTTAAATTTTGAGCGTGATCAGATAAAGTTGTTCCACAACTGGTCGAAGGACCTACTCGAACGGCCTCCATGACTGGTCGAGACATGTCCACGACTGGTCGTGCGGAACCCATTTTAGTTGCTGGACTTTGAGTCGAGCCTGCAGGACTGGTCTAATACGAGTCGAGTACTGTTCACACGACCGGTCGAGCAGTTTCCAGGCTGGTCGAGGCTTTAACAAAAATTTCCAAAAATCAGTAACAAACTTAGGACTGGTCGAGGAATTCTTAGACTGGTCGAGTCAGTGTTAAGGCTAGTCGAACATAGCCTAGGACTAGTCGAAAAACAGACTATGCACTTATAAAATGAGCCAATTGAATTATGTATACAAAATGACCTACCCTAAGGTCAATCTAGGGTCATCCAAACCTTGTTAGTGATATATGGACATTGAGTCTTCTTTTCTTTCGGTTGATAGTAGATCTTTAAAGTTTACGAAGCTTGAGATCTTGTCATATGTAGAAGCTTGAACTCAAGACTTATGAAGCTTGAATTTGTGATACATTGAAGCTTGAGCTTGAGGTTCAAAGTACATGAACTTTATCTTGACTTGAAACTTTGAAAACTTCAACCATTGAAGCTTGAAAGATTGACTTCACACTTGGTGTTGTACTTAACGTTCTTAAAGTAAAGACCTTTGTTCTTGTACATGAGATACACTTTCTTGAATATATAGATGCACTACACAAGACACAGATTCCAAGAGGTTTTAGTACTACAAAATTTGACAATCATAGGAGCTAGATAGCATAGCACTTACAATTACACATGGGGATGACTCATGAAAAATAACTAAGTATATTATGTGGTGAAGTTATACTCTCCTCTCAATAAGGTAGGATCTAGGTACTTAGACAATTTTACATAGAATAGAAAGAGCACAACTACTAGTGGGGGACCCAACAATTTAGGGTAGCCCACAAAGATTAAGAGAGCAATACTATGGGCCTAAAATGATAAGAATGGGCCTAATAAAGGGTCTAAGGTGGACATTCAATCACTGGTAGATGAGAATGAGCCTAACAAATGGGCCTAGAGGGGTTCACAATGGGGACATTTAACTACCATTGTCCTCTAGAAGGTGGCCCAACAAAGATTATACCTAAAGCAAGGCCCAAGGCCCAAGTACTACCTTAAAAATAAAATAGGCAGCAATACATATATATCATATCACATAATGGGCCCCAAGAAAATGGCCCAAAGCCCTCACACAACATCATGGGCCTAAAAAGGCAAACTATGGCCCAAGAAGAATCGCTACCAAATTCATGCATTATGTTGGACCTAGTGGGTAGCTCATAAGCCCAAACACATAGGCAAAAACATATCTAAGTTGGGTCAAATGGGTCCATCAATATCAGCCCAAATTTGGGTAAAATAGGTGGGCAATCAAGGACCCAATCACACATACCATTTAGCCCACCAAGTCCAACATAATGTGAAAACAGTTCATGCACAAGGATTGGGCTAAGGCTGGACGTCCTAGTCCATCTGGGCCCGCTGGACATCCTAAAAAAATTTGGTCAAATTATTTGGGCCCAAGTAATCAACTAAAAGTGGGCCTAACAAGGCACTACTTAAGCCCAAAAGAAATCTTAGGGAAGAATATCTACTTAAGGAGTATACAACACCTTAATTTGGTGGGCCTCACCACATAAAATTCTCCAGTTATATCCAAAACATTTTAAGGCCCTTACTGGACATTCAGCCTGTATGACCCATATCCTAGTCTGTACTGTTCCATTGATTCCCGCGATCCTTTCCATCCAAGTCTGGCAATCTACGACCTATAATCGATGTTTGTACGCGACTCTAAATCGTATTCTTTAGATTTGAGTCGGCTTAATCCAAGACTTGTACCATTGCGATTGCACCGTCTCCGCGGTTCCAACGCCACATCTTGCACACCGAACCATACCCTGACAAGAAGATGTGGGCCGACGTTTATTTCAAAGAAACGACACGCATTTACAATCCCAAGAGAATCCCTACATCATTTCCCATCAATCAATCACTCAAATCAATCAATCAATCACCTCATGTCAAGTACAAGAGCACCCATACTTTTTTCTCCATAAGTTAAGCAACCACCAAGTCAACCCATCTCTCACCTCACCCATCACTCACCTCACATCCATCACTCACCCACATCCATCACCCATCACTCTCTCTCTCTCTCTCTCTCTCTCTCTCTCTCTCTCCTTACAACCCCCTCTCTCTCTTTCTCAACACATTTTCTAACCTGGCAAGAGTGATGGATGTCCAACATTTCTAAGGAGAGAAAAAGTGCATGTGTGTAGCGCACTTTCCCATCCCAAATCCTTCATCCTAGCCATTCAAACCTCATCACCCTCCATCAAAGAGAAGCACAAGGAGATCGGCTTTCCAACGGACCAAGAAGATCGAACGGTGGGTGCTTTATAGGTAATATTTTTTGTGTTTTGATGATGGGCCAAGTGAGGCCTACCGATTAATAGTAAGGATCTCACTATGGACCTTAAAAGTGGCCGATGGCCCACCTTGATTCTCATGATCATTCCATGATGGGGCCATTCTCCATGGACCCCTTCATGATGTTTATTTTCCTTGCATGAAAAGAGGTCATCTAGATCGTCCATTTTGGGTGGAGAAAGAATCTCCACCATTAATCTTTAGTTTGGTGGGCCCACATGTATTGGGACCCACTTGATGTATGATTAAATGCAAGGGAGGGCTCATAGTGGTGGAGCCCTCCATCACACGTGTCCCTCTTTCTCTCTCTCTCTCTCTCTTTCTCTCTCTCCCCCTCCCTTTTTCATTTGTGATTGTGTGTGATGACGTGGCTGTGTGGCCCACTTAGATGGACCCCACCTTGGTGTATGTTTTACCCACACCGTCCATACATATAGTGGCACACCTGGACAGTACGTCTGAAGGTGGGGCCCACCTTAACATGTGTTATATCCAAAACAGTCCAGCATCCCTGGACGTTGGACGTTAGAGGAGTGTGAACTGATGGTGTGCATCGCCCAGCAAAAAAATATATCAGTTTGATTTAAGCCTTGGGGGTGGACCACCTATGAAAGCCCCACCCTGACATATGGATCCAATCCACGCCGTCCATCCCATTTCCCAAATTATTTTAGGCGTTGAGCCGAAAAATGAAGCTGATCTAATTTTCTGGCGGGCCATACTTTTGAAAATAGTGATTTTCACCGTTTAAATTCACTTTAATTTTTCTACACGCCGAAACACATCGAATATGGGGCTCGTTTGATCTGTCTTGAGCCGTAGAGTGGAATGGCTAGAGCGAATTCACCAGATGCGGGCCCCATGCATGAAAAACCGTGCAAAAACTAGATTTTAAAATAATAATAATAATCAATATATGCAGTAGATGCTGCTGCTATCAGACGCGCGTAGGCAGCGCCTGCGGTGTGTAGGCGGACGGACAACAGGACCCACGGTCCCAGTCGTGGGCCCCACCTTGATGTGTGTTTATCATCCACACCGTTCATTTGGTGGGTCCCTTCTTGAAGTGGGCCCCCTCCAAAAAGCAGCCCTATCTGGAACTCAGGTGGCCCATGCCACAGGAAACAATGGGATTTAATGCCTGCCATTGAAACCCTTTTGTGGTCCAGAAGTTTTGGATCATTATGAAATTTGTTTTTCCTATTCATCTAGGTCCGTGGGACCTTATCAATAGATTGGATGCATGACATATAAACGTTATGGTGGGCCCCACGTGGGACCCACACTGATGTATGTGTTTTTTTCGCACTGTCCCTGCCATGGACGGAGGAACGCACCAAAATGTATGTGTTTTATCAGTGCCATATAGCCATTTGGTTGGACTGCTGGACGGCTAGTGGACGCACACCATGATGCATGTGCTGCAGCCAAACTGTCCATCCATCTTGAAAGCTCATTTTATGACATGAGCTAAAGAATGAGTCAGATCCATAGTTCATGTGGACCCTCACCATGATGCATGTGTCGCATCCAATCTGTCCAACCATTTTGAAAGCTTGTTTTAGGGCTTGAGACTAAAAATAAGGCAGATCTAGGATTAGGTGGACCACACTATAGAAATCAGTGGGTTTGACCATCCACTATTAAAACCCCTTTCAGGTCATTGTGACCTTATGATCAGATTGGATGGGAAATAAATGTTATCGTGGGCCTTAGGAATTTTAATGGTGGAAATCATTACCACCACTTATATTAGGGTGTGGCCCATTTGATATACATATGGCCCATGTGATGTGGCCCACTTGCCGTATGAGTGCCCATTGTGATATATTCTAAGGCCCATGGGTTATGACCCATTGCAATGTACATAAGGCCCATCGGTGTGGCCCATTGATGTAGCCCACTTGATGAATATAAGGCCCATGTGATATGGCCCATTTGATGTATTTAAGGCCCAATGGGATGTACCTAATGTCTATTGCAATGTGTGAATCCACCATGGTTTATGTAATGATATTTATGGCGGGCCATGCCTTGGGAGCAATGATGGTTTGATGTCCACATTGTAAGAATAATGTTAGTTAAATGTCCACATTATGACTCTCCCTTAGGCCCATTAATAGGCCCATACTGGTTACGTGTAGGCCGTTTAGGCCTATCTTCGGTGTAAGGATAATTCGTTACTTTATAATATGCTTAGTACAATTCCATGATTCATGCGCATACGCATCGTATGTATGGTTGATAAGAGGAATGTTTGATCATAGCATAAGCCATTGGGCTGAGACATTTACGGGATTCCTTATGAGACGGAGTGCCCCACATGATCGCGTGGTATGCACGAGATTGTTGCATGATTGTACGGTGTGACTCATGCATCTCGCATATGTGTGACTTGATCATTGTACGCCCTAGCGACATCAGGGTCGTGGCTCCATAGGCACATCATGGATGGCCGTATCGGATACAAAAAATACTTGGTTTTAGCACTGTGGGCACTTAGGATGTCCTTGGGTGAAAATCCTAGAACCTTTTTGGTACCAGGAGCTGCTCTAACTTCTAGACCGAGTGGATACACGAGCGCCCGAGTGCCGAATACCAATAGGCTGCGTCTCCCACTGTGTCATAGTCGGTTGGAAGGGGGTGTGGCCTTATCCACCCAAGTGAGGAGGATATAAGCTAGGCTGTGTTTGACCAGCTCACAAATGAGTCCGCTTTCGACGAGCCGAGTAGGTATGGGCCGACTACTGGTCAGGCGGATAGTGAGGTCTATTCTGCTCATTGGGCTGTGCGGCTAGAGAGGCAGCAGTCAGTGTGGAGTGTACTAGACCTGATGACATCCCAAAGAGGAACTGTATTGATATGTGTACTTGATGAGTACTGGCATGCTTTTTTTGCATCTCGCATATGACATTTGTCTACTTAGGCCTCACCTCGTATGGCCTTGGTATGACTGATAGCATTCATGCCTTGCATCACATAGTTTTGGTATAGTTGATAGCATTCATGGACTTACCCACATACTTCTGTATTACTCTAATATTATATACTTGGCACATGCCTTGTGCACACACTTACACCACCCTCTAAGCTTTTGTAAGCTTATGCATGACCGTTGCGTGTAGGTGGCATTGGATCGTAGCGGCGCTGAGGCAGGAGTGTACATTAAATTATTTTAGAGTTTTTGATCACCTTGTATTTTCCCTTTCCGCATTGTACTCAAAGTTTTTGATATAGTGGATATGTGGTAATGTTGTTTTGTGACTTGGTTATGCTCCATTACAAAAAAAATTCATACTGAAAATCCTCTTTATAGGATCCCAGGATCGAAATCTTACATGTGAGTGTCAGGATCTAAGAATGGGGCACTACGGAGGCTGTTGGCACCAGATTCAGTGATCAAAAATTTTGTGAGCCTGTTTTCTGAGTTTGGGGCGTGACAGAAGTTGGTATCAGAGCATAACTTGGGAATACCTAAGGATCACATCACATATCTACTATGAATTTAGAATGAATAGGTTCCAAGTGTGAATGACTTAGTGATTTTTTGACATAGACCCTTAACATTTATGCCTTCGAGAATTCTCAAGGCTGATAGGCCCTTGTTCCTTCCTATAGGACATGATGCCTAGAAGAATTGAAATAACGGTGAAGACCGCTTGAGTTAAAGTTGGAATATGTTAATATGTCCTAGAGGGGGGTGAATAGGACTTTTTAAGATTTACGAGTTATTAAAAATCCTATCACTCTAATCCTTACAAGTATGCAATTTTCAGGATTACTCAAATGTAACTCAACTAGCTTTCAAGCCTAGTAGAGGATCCAATCACAGAACTATTTAAATAATAAGCATGAAGCATTTATAGTCAATGATGGATGTGGCTGTGTGTGAAGTGTGAGCAGATATGAATTCAATTAACAGAATCACAGAAATGATCAAGCATAAGAATCAATCACAGAGACAGTCATTTTTATAGTGGTTCGACTACTTCTCACTCCACTCCCGGCTGCCGCACTCAACCCTTGAGTGTACCAGATTTCACTAAGGAGGTTTCCCAGGGTTCACCTCAAACCTAAGGTTTTAAATCAGGTTCACCTTCAACCTTTACACGGAGGTTTCTACTCGGTTCTCCTCTAACCCTGGAGTTTTACTGGTTCACTCATAACTAGATGTTTATGCTTTCCATAGAGCAAGGGTCCACACAATGCACCGCATACATTCCCGCCGGAGGACTCCTTAAGGACTTCAAAGGGTGAGAACCACTTAAGACCCAATCCTAGAAAGGAATGATCGCAAGTATCCTCTGGACTCTAGATACTTATAGATATGTTGATGTGTCTCGTTAAGCGCAATGTCAAAGATCTCCTCCTCCTTGTTGACGAAGAGTCTTCTGCTCCCTTGATCCACAACACAAAAGATATACTAAGACTAGGCTTAGGGTTGGGTCAAGGTTAAGATGGAATCCTACTCTCTAAAGGTTTACCTATAAGGAAGGTAGAGTAGTTCCAATCTTATGCATTCAAGGCATCCCAGCTTAATGATTGCCATTAAGGTAGTAGCTGAAGGATCCTTGAATGTGGAAGTTCATTCCTCAATCCACTCTATTGAATATCAATGATGAGGGTGGATTGGAGGATGAACTCCCTCGAGAGAAGGGCTTAGGGTATAAGATGTAAGTTGAAACACACAAAAGCTCTCTCTTTTCTCTCTTGCAGCAACAAAAGACAAGTCCTCTATATATAGGTAAAAAGTTCTAACAAATATAAAACGGTCACATTTATGGCAGAGTTCGATATCATGGAGCAGGTTCGATATCATCGAACGTATACTCTCGATAGCATCGATGGTATGCTCGATGAATCGAACTCAATGTCATACGCTTTTAAAACTTCTTGCCAATAGGTTGATGAATCGAAGCTATTGTCGATGTCATCGAATTTCAAACTCCGATTCCATCGATGATAGGTTCGTGTAATCAACACTTGAAAAATGAGAGAGACTTGACTTTGAGATATTTTAGGTTTTCATGAATGATTGGGGGAACTGTTGAGATCATCGGAATTTGAATGTCGATGATATCGAGATCAGAGTCGATGCATCAATAAATCAAGCGGATTTTTCTTTAAGCTTGCTGGACGATTTGTGTCCTTATTTGATGCAATCGACTTGGTGCCGATATCATCGATTGAATATCGATTCTATCGAAGGGCCCCCGATCATAGTTAAAAACAACCTGAGATATTTGCTGTAAGAAATGCGCGCCCACTATCGATATCATCGATGGACCTCCGATCATATCGATATTTGAATTCAGATCATATCAGAAGAGCATCGATACTATCGAAGACTTTTGAGATTTTCTTTAAAAAACAGGGGTGCCAGAAATTTGTCTGTCGATCTTATCGAGCCACTCTCGATGGACTTGAAATTTAAATATCGATGATATCGATATGTGTATCGATACAGCGATAATTCGTTCAGTTATGTTGTGAAGTTGCTGGACATATTTAGTGCTTTTATCGATGATATCGATAGGTGTATCGATACATCGATAAATCCATCCAGATGAATATTTATTTGCTGGACATTTTTGGTCCTCTCATCGATAATATCGTTAAGGTATCGAAGACATCAACAGAACAGGTCGATCATATCGAGGGTGTTTTGATAAGATCGATAAGGCAAGAAAATCATAGAGATTTTTCTATTTTGAAAAAGTTTTCTCACCTCAAAAACCCTAAGATGTCTATCTTGTTTTAAGGGTTTTAATCACCTGGTGTTTTGGGACATAAGATGTGAGGCTGTGATTTACCTATCGCGAGCTTCCACACATCCGGATGAGGCAGACGCTTGAATTGGTCTTCTTATCGAGCTCTATAGACAGTCTGACCTATTGTAACGCCCCGGATTTTTGCCAACCTGGGATTAGATGACCTTAGGCAATGGTTTGATCGTAATACTTCATTAACTTGTCAGAACTGAATCCCAAAGTCTAAAATCGCTCCTTAACCCATTTCCTCCACAAAATCTCACCCTTCATCACCTTGATCTTCCAATTTTTCTAAGAACTTTTACCCTAGACACTATCTTAAACTAGTTAAGTATCATAACTTGGATCACCTCATATACAAACTACAAAGGCCTGAGTACCACCTCGACCAAAATTCACTTAGGACTAAATCCTTTAGAAATGAGACAAAGTAACTAGGTGTGAAACCAGATTAGCTACGAAATCTGTTAGGATCGCTTTCAATACGATCTGCAAGACCCAAAACTTGTAGAATCATTGGCGCTAGGTTACCCTAAAGTTTAGAACCAAACTCATTTCCCGTCTGCTCTCGGGAATGAAACGAAACTTCGTATTAGGTCTAGATCGCACATCGGGATTCCGATTAACCCGAAGCTAAGGAACTAGGACCGCCCCACTGGGCTTAACAATCATCTCAAAAATCAGCCTTATCCGATGTTCCACGGCCATTCGTTTCGAATCGGAGCGAGGTAGTGTGAAAAATACTATTCATATGCCAAAATAAATATCTGGAATAGTGATCTGGCATCGTTCGTTGACGCGTCAGTATTAAGCAACCTGACCGTCAGAATCAGACCAAATTACACCCTCGGATTAAGAAAAATTTCAGGAACATTTACATGTACTTGGAATTTCTGATCGTGGCCCACTGACCGTCGAACTGAAAGTGGTCCGCCACGTGCGATCTGGGTATCCAAATGAGTCAAAAACGTAATCCCACGTAGATCCATCGATGGTGACCTTAAGTCTGACGTTTGGTTCAAAGAGGGCTACCAGAACTTCCCTTTTGAGCTGGAAAAGCGGCGAAAATCCTATATAGGCAGTACCCCTTGAACCTGAGTCTAATTTCGGAATGTTTGTGGCTATAAAAGGAGCTTAGAGCACCCTCTCTGACAGCCATACGAATTTGAGTTTTGGGAGAGAGAAAAGAGAGAGAAAGTGAGGGAGAAGTGGGAGGATCTTCCTCCTACTGTTGCGAATCACCCCACGGGCTGCACCGCCTCTTTCCAGGCGCTTTCCCGCCGATGTCAACTCCGTTTTAAGGTAAGAAACCCTAACCCTAGGTCTGATTTGAGGTGGGATCGATGTGGGTTGTGTAACAACTAACCGATTCCGCTCTTTAGGCTAGAAATCGCCCGTAGACGGAAGTTCAATCACCCTTGCTGATTCGTTCCGTTTCCAAAGGCAAAGGTGAGGACTTTAAGCTTATAAGTTACGGTTTTCAATGCTTTCAATGTCAGATAATGGTAGATTCATGATCGCGCAATTGCACATGTACAAAGTGCTTTCCGTTTCTGTTTTGATTAACGGTGTGAAATATGGAATTTCACATATTCTAGTTATACGTAGAAATACCGTATACGTATTTTTTTTTGGATAAATGCTTGACATGTTTATTTAATGTTTAATTATATAACATATGAATAAAATACTAGTTTGGCGAAAGGAATCGCCAAAATATATGTTTACTTGTAAATGTGCCGTATGTTGAAATTACGTATTGTAGAAATACCGTATACGTATTTCTTTTGGAATAATATTTGACATATGTATTTAATGTATGATTATACAATACATGATTAAAATACTAGCTTGGCGAAAGGAATCGCTAAATCTATGTTCCTTTGTAAACACTATGTATGTTGAAATTGGGTATACGTGGAAGTACCCTATACGTATAAAATTTGCTGATGTGATTGCCATGTTTAATTGCTGTATGAATATGATGTATATGTATAAAATACTAGTTTGGTAAAGGGACAACCCTAGTACACACTTCCCTAGCATACGTCATGTATGTTGAACTATTGCATTCCAAGTGTTAGTGAATTCACTTGTGAGTGTAAGTGCTTAAGTGTTAGAATCTTAGGTAGGTGCTGAGATGGGATTCTCGGTTACCTTAGAGTCGCATATGACATTCTCCATGTGGTTGTTCACTCTAACCACTCGCCTACGAAATGTAACTATTTGTATATCTATTTACATAATGCTTTATAACATGCTTTTGAACATGCTTTGTGACTTGTTATTAACATGCTTCATGTTATGCTTTATATTATGCTTGTTAGTGCTCTTGAATTACCAAGTTATCATGCCGAATTTCACATGCTACGGTTAGGATTTGACTGAGCTTGGGACTATGTTTGTAGTCCAGGCATCCGGTATCAGATTTGAAGATGTGGTTGGGACTCGTTCCGCCACGCACGATGTGTTGGTGAACCCGTGTCGTACTTCGGTTGGCGATAGTGGTTGGCCACACGAGGTGCTTCTGCGCCTCATATCACCCAACTTGTTGTGCGCTCGAGCTAGCCGAACATGTCAAGTAAACCGTATGCCTTATGTATGTTCACCTTGTTTGGTCGCTAATGCTTGAACCTAGGGTACCAAACTTACCAGTGAAAATCCCGTTAACCATGGTACCTCAATCCGCTAAGACTCATGAGCCGGGCATGGTGGTATGGGACACCGTGGTCGAGCTGTCGGCCTCTGGCCGGGGCTACGTGCCTCCCCCGTAGTAGTGACCAAGGAGCAACTCAACTCGTGAGCCGATTATGGTGGTATGGGACACTATATTCGCGCCGTCGGCCTACACGATAAGGTGATGGGGGAGTGGTGCAATCTTTGTGTGTACTGACCACAGCGACCCTTTGTAGTGACCGCGAGCATACTCTGAAGTTGCGGCGTGCCTTAGGGTTCGCCGCGATATATAGAGTATGAACTAGGCTGTTTTACGTATAGTTGTATCGTGATGAATCGTTTAAGGGGTGATGGGGGAGTGGTGCAACCTTTGTGCGTAACGACCACAGCGACCTCTGCGGTGACCTAGAAAACACACCATCGTCGATATTAACTAGGACTGACGACCCTAGATTGGATCATGTTTGGGAATGATACAAGGGAGGTACCTTAGTTTCCCAATCCTGTATTGTTTGAAATGGACTAATAAAAACTCGGTAATCATGCTCATCATGCATTGCATGTGCACCGGAAGATGTGGAGCACCGAGGGATGAAAGCATGCGCGAACGTGAGATGGTGTCGCATGAGGGAGGGTGTGGTGAGGGCATCCATCATACACCGCATTCATACTTGCATTAATCGAGTAACTAGGAGTGTTTGATTCTTGCTTTATCATTCTTGCTTGGTGTATTGATAGCATGTTAACTTATGCCTTATTGTTCCACTGAGTTAGCTACTCACTCCCACGTTACGGGACGGTGTTGTACACACCAAACAGATTTATTGAGTTTCAGGTGATGGCGATGCTTGTGAAGCAGAGCCGGACTACTTCTATGGTGATGAGGAGTTCTCCTATCTGTATCTCTCTGACCGGTCTATGAAGACCTAGTATTGTACTGACGGGGCTATGGTATTTGGGATAGGAGACTTTACACGTCATCACATTAGGTATATTTTAGAATTGTCCTTGTAATTGTTTAACCTGGAAATGTTATCACACTCTGGAGACTCATCATAGTTTATATATTTTGTCTATCTATTACATGTCTTCCGCTTGCAACTTTAATCTGTCTCTCGAGTATGATATGTTGTTTTGGCTTAATCTCACTCATGTTCACTACTCTAATACAATCAACATTCAATCATCATTCATTTTGTTGCATAAGTGATGTTCTGGAACTCGGGAGTTGAGTTTATGCTCGACCCCCGATTTTCAGGGCGTTACAAGATGGTATCAGAGCATGATTTTGATTAAACCGGACCTGGGTTATGGTCACACTACGCACTCTAACGCACTCTGACTTAGGAGGGAGCGACGGGATGTAGAAACAGTCATAGGTATCCCGATTTCGTCAATTGGCGAAGTTCATTGAAAACGAACGCCGAAATCGAGTATGTATTCAACCATGGTCGCACGGGTCGACCTTCGCACGGGTCGACCTTAAAACATTTCTAGGTTGTCTAGTGAAGGGTCTAGATCATAATCCACCTCATCCCAATCATTGAGAATTAGTAAAATATGCGATAGGCGTGATGAGGATAACTACTCCGAATCCTCGAAGCTTCTCTGGACTCCTACCAGAGACTTCTCGAATCTACAAGAGGAGAAAGCATAAAATAGAAATAAATTCTAATAAATTCGAAACTGATTAATGAATGACAAAAAAAAAAAGAGTTCGCAACCCTTTAAATAAGGATACCAGGTAATGAGAAAGAAATCAGGAACAAACTACAACTAAAACTTCTAGAATTCGCGACTTACTATATATGGGTCGTGATGTCTACTAGTGGGTAAAGTTTTCGGTCAAAAAATAAAATAAAATAGTAAGTGTCCTAAACGACTTCACCCAACCGTTCTCCTAATTATTCTAAACTCTTTTCTCATTGGGCACAACTCCTAAAGCCTAACGGATGAAGAGAAATCAAACTAAAATTACTATTTTAGTCAAACGAAATTAAAACGGGGAAATGACTGTCAATCGGAGGCTTTTTTCGCAATTCCGGGCTGCGCAACCCGGCATAGCTGGGTTGGTTGGCTTCATTAGCTCGTTCTACCCCAAATTCATATATTTTACGTCAGACAACTCATTCCGGATTGCAAGTTACGTCCGGTTTCCCCGAAACTACCTAAAATGAAGCGAATCGGGATCGAGGGGCCAAACGGAGCACTCCCGGAGGGATCCAAGGTGGGACCCAGCATTTTGGGGCCCAGGGGACTGGAGGAACACGTCCCCACCGCGGCGGCGCGCGTTTCCGGCCAAGTCCGACCGCCAGCGCCACCGCTGCCGGCGGCGGACCGCGGTCCGGTCGGTTTTCCGAGGGGGGCCGGGCGAGGTTGGTCGGACCGACCTCCTACACCCCCCCAGTACGTGCCATTTTGGCAATGGTTTGAGATTTTTGGGGTTGGAGCCCCTCTCTCTCACATCTTCCCTTCCAAATGCCCTCCCCTTCTATTTCCGATTTTCTCCCTCAAATCTTTCCTCCAGTCTTTCAATCCCCCATTTTTATCCATAACTCACCCACTCCCATCGATCACAACAGTCCTAGCCACCTACCCTACCCCTTCCTTTCATGTTTGAGCTCTCATCTCCCCCATTTGGAGCTCAAAACCGTGTAACTGCCAAACCTACCTCATTTCTCCCTTTTACCTTCTACATTCCCTACCTTTTTGGCCTTCACAATCCCTGTTGAGGCTCAAGTCCATGGAGAACCAAAAACTCCAGCCCCCCATTTCCCTTATCTTCATTTTCCATGGCTCTATCCGAGCTCATCCATATGTTGTCTTGTAGTTTGCGTGGGCTACTATCGTAGGGTGGTTCTGTTTTCCTGATGATAGGTGTAGTAGCTGGTAGAATGTTTCAGGTATTTGTGAACGTTTAGGGTTCGTTCGGCCAAATTCCATTAGGTAAGTTTACGATGGATAGAATTATAAAAGTAATAATAAATGTGTATGTAGGATATGGCCCCTAGATTGGGTGTATCTTATGTCTTCTGACACCATGTTTAGAATGTACGCAATTAAGAGTAAATTCTGAAAATTCCTTTCCAATAACACTTAGAAATTTTCTCATCGTGGGGTATAGAAAATCCCATCTCACGTTTTTCCAACACCAGGCTCATTTTTCCAAGGCCTATAAAATTTAATCCTCCCACCCTCCTACCAACCATGTCACACACAATCCCAAGGTAGGATTAGTAATGCGGTCCCATTTAATACAACTTAAGGCCACTGGCCAAATTGTGTTGAAGCGATAAAGTCCCTTGATATACATTAACCCACCACACTCTGACAGCTTAAGCTCTTAGAGTAAATGGTTGTTTGACAAATAGGCCATAGAGTTTTGGACCTAGAGCGATACTCCTAGTTTTCGACAGACCTGACCGTATAGGAAATCCAACAACTTAATAATGTAAGCCCCAGGATCTTCTTAGCCGATGTGAGCATGTGTGAAATGCTCGAGCGTCAAGTACAGACAATTCAATCCCACTTAGACAACATTTGACCCTACACGATGAATAATTTCTTGTATTAGAAATGATCTAAAATCATCTAGTGTGTAAGCATAGACCTTAGATTATAACTGATGGATTACCGCTACTCATAAGTTGGGCTAGGAATCTTGATTAGACTAAGAAATGTAAACGACTAACAATGTTAAGATAATTGAGTGATAGACGTAGTTAATTGGCTTGAATAGGTTGGAGCGAGACCCCGTTCCGTTGTTGAATTCCCTTAATACTTTAGGCTTCCTTAGTAACTCTCAGGGAGCTTGTTTGACGTAGAAACTATTCACGATTAGAGGAAACCTATATATCCCTTGGATTCAATGTTAGGTCCAATCAATACATCCCTTAGAATTTCCTTCTTAAGGACTTAGTACAATGGGAACACGGAGTAGAGAAACTACACATTAGCGAGGTATTCGCGGTTTGATCGAATTCTCAATCTGGTAGTGACCAATGAACCCTATGCTCGATCAGCGAAGGTCGGGATCGGCTAGGATTAAGAAATGATATGACAATTTTCGCCTAGCTAGGCGTAAGATCCATGTATCCGACTCGGACCCACTACACAACATTCTTTAGTGTTGGCCCGACATTTACAACTAAAAGTTTATAATTTTGTCCTTGAAAAGTGTTAGGAGTATATAGCTGGTAGAGACTATGTCTTTTAGGCCTAAGGAATTGCCCAAATGGGCAACAGACAGTTAGGAATTAGGTCCCAAATCGCATGCCATGTCGGCATACGTATTGTGCTTATGAACGTAAAAAGATAGCCTGCCTATTAAGCTAGACATGATTAAATAGGATAAGTCTGGACCGCGACAAAATTCCTTGGTAGAATTAGGCATCTCGCCACAAACTCACACCTGACCCCGAATCAACCACAATACCCTTCATCTTTAGCTCCTTTCTATGACCATAGGTATCAATGCCATAATACACAACATTGATGAAAAGAAGACCAATGTAGTGGGAGATCGCATCCCATTTCATGTCAAGGATAGGTTGTAAATTACTCCTTGTTTCGATGTACGGAGCAGGACATAAATCTTAAGCCTTGAGGGTGAAAATAAGTTTTAAGGGGGGTAGAACATTATGAGCCCAATCTAGTTAGGTTACCTATTGCATCTCTTGATCTGGGTGGCGCAACGAAAGCATGGTGGACCCTACCCCACTGGCCCAGGATCGAAACGGTGCTCGTTAACATACGCTCATTATAGAAGCCCTAACAAGTTCTACTATGAAAATGTTTTAGGATGATCTAGTAAGTTTTGATTCACCCTCCCCTGGGACAGATAATATCAAGGACTCTCTTAGACTAAGACCTAAAGGGCAACCTTAGAATAAACAATTTGAACCTTTCAATGATGGACATTCCCTATGTTTCTAGAGTGATCGGACTACGGAGTTACCGGAATATACAACTGCGAAGCATTCGCGGCTTGACCTAATTCTCAATCCTGGGCGACTACCAATGGACTCACTGCTTGACCGAGCAGAAGACCAGGATCCACCAGGATTCGGAAGGGATACGATGAGCTTCCTACCCTGGCCCGGTGGATGATCGATGTATCGAGATCGAGCCTCCTATTACCGTCTCTCCGTGTTGGTCAAACAATGAAAACAACTATCTTACTCTAAATTGTGGGAATTGTCGTCGAGACTCCAAATAGGTAAAGAAATAAATGGTAGTAAACCATCAGGGTATGAGAAATGGATGAAGAATTAAGTTTTAAGGGGGGTAGACTAAAATGAACCAGCTAGTACATACCCTACCACGCGTAGAAACTTGGAACCAATAAAAACTTAGGCAAGAGAAATAATTCACTCTTTCCTTATTACCCTTAGCCAATTTCGGGGACGAAATTTTGTTTTAAGGGGGGTAGATTGTAACGCCCCGGATTTTTGCCAACCTGGGATTAGATGACCTTAGGCAATGGTTTGATCGTAATACTTCATTAACTTGTCAGAACTGAATCCCAAAGTCTAAAATCGCTCCTTAACCCATTTCCTCCACAAAATCTCACCCTTCATCACCTTGATCTTCCAATTTTTCTAAGAACTTTTACCCTAGACACTATCTTAAACTAGTTAAGTATCATAACTTGGATCACCTCATATACAAACTACAAAGGCCTGAGTACCACCTCGACCAGAATTCACTTAGGACTAAATCCTTTAGAAATGAGACAAAGTAACTAGGTGTGAAACTAGATTAGCCATGAAATCCGTTAGGATCGCTTTAATACGATCTGCAAGACCCAAAACTTGTAGAATCATTGGCGCTAGGTTACCCTAAAGTTTAGAACCAAACTCATTTCCCGTCTGCTCTCGGGAATGAAACGAAACTTCGTATTAGGTCTAGATCGCACATCGGGATTCCGATTAACCCGAAGCTAAGGAACTAGGACCGCCCCACTGGGCTTAACAATCATCTCAAAAATCAGCTTTATCCGATGTTCCACGGCCATTCGTTTCGAATCGGAGCGAGGTAGTGTGAAAAACACTATTCATATGCCAAAATAAATATCTGGAATAGTGATCTGGCATCGTTCGTTGACGCGTCGTCGATAAGCAACCCGACCGGCCGTCAGAATCGGACCAAATTACACCCTCGGATTAAGAAAAATTTCAGGAACATTTACATGTACTTGGAATTTCTGATCGTGGCCCACTGACCGTCGAACTGAAAGTGGTCCGCCACGTGCGATCTGGGTATCCAAATGAGTCAAAAACGTAATCCCACGTAGATCCATCGATGGTGACCTTAAGTCTGACGTTTGGTTCAAAGAGGGCCACCAGAACTTCCTGTTTGAGCTGGAAAAGCGGCGAAAATCCTATATTAGCAGTACCCCTTGAACCTGAGTCTAAATTCGTAATGTTTGTGGCTATAAAAGGAGCTTAGAGCACCCTCTCTCACAGCCATACGAATTTGAGTTTTGGGAGAGAGGAAAGAGAGAGAAAGTGAGGGAGAAGTGGGAGGATCTTCCTCCTACTGCAGCTTGAATTCACCCCCACGCCTACACCGCCTCTTTCCGTGCGCTTTCCGCCGATGTCAACTCATTTGAAGGTAAGAAACCTAACCCTAGGTCTGATTTGAGGTGGGATCGATGTGGGTTGTGTAACAACTAACCGATTCCGCTCTTTAGGCTAGAAATCGCCCGTAGACGGAAGTTCAATCACCCTTGCTGATTCGTTCCGTTTCCAAAGGCAAAGGTGAGGACTTTAAGCTTATAAGTTACGGTTTTCAACGCTTTCAATGTCAGATAATGGTAGATTCATGATCTGCTTGCAATTGCACATGTACAAAGTGCTTTCCGTTTCTGTTTTGATTAACGGTGTGAAATATGGAATTTCACATATTCTAGTTATACGTAGAAATACCGTATACGTATTTTTTTTGGATAAATGCTTGACATGTTTATTTAATGTTTAATTATATAACATATGAATAAAATACTAGTTTGGCGAAAGGAATCGCCAAAATATATGTTTACTTGTAAATGTGCCGTATGTTGAAATTACGTATTGTAGAAATACCGTATACGTATTTCTTTTGGAATAATATTTGACATATGTATTTAATGTATGATTATACAATACATGATTAAAATACTAGCTTGGCGAAAGGAATCGCCGAAATCTATGTTCCTTTGTAAACACTATGTATGTTGAAATTGGGTATACGTGGAAGTACCCTATACGTATAAAATTTGCTGATGTGATTGCCATGTTTAATTGCTGTATGAATATGATGTATATGTATAAAATACTAGTTTGGTAAAGGGACAACCCTAGTACACACTTCCCTAGCATACGTCATGTATGTTGAACTATTGCATTCCAAGTGTTGGTGAATTCACTTGTGAGTGTAAGTGCTTAAGTGTTAGAATCTTAGGTAGGTGCTGAGATGGGATTCTCGGTTACCTTAGAGTCGCATATGACATTCTCCATGTGGTTGTTCACTCTAACCACTCGCCTACGAAATGTAACTATTTGTATATCTATTTACATAATGCTTTATAACATGCTTTTGAACATGCTTTGTGACTTGTTATTAACATGCTTCATGTTATGCTTTATATTATGCTTGTTAGTGCTCTTGAATTACCAAGTTATCATGCCGAATTTCACATGCTATGGTTAGGATTTGATGAGCTTGGGACTATGTTTGTAGTCCAGGCATCCCAGATCGATTTTGAAGATGTGGTTGGGACTTCGTTCCGCCACGCACGATGTGTTGGTGAACCCGTGTCGTACTTCGGTTGGCGATAGTGGTTGGCCACACGAGGTGCTTCGCGCCTCATATCACCCAACTTGTTGTGCGCTCGAGCTAGCCGAACATGTCAAGTAAACCGTATGCCTTATGTATGTTCACCATGTTTGGTCGCTAATGCTTGAACCTAGGGTACCAAACTTACCAAGTGAAAATCCCGTTAACCATGGTACCTCGATCCGCTAAGACTCATGAGCCGGGCATGGTGGTATGGGACACCGTGGTCGAGGCCTCGGCCTCTGCCCCGGGGCTACGTGCCTCCCCATAGTGACCAAGAGCAAACTCAACTCGTGAGCCGATTATGGTGGTATGGGACACTATATTCGCGCCGTCGGCCTACACCGATAAGGTGATGGGGAGTGGTGCAATCTTTGTGTGTGCCACAGCGGCCCTTTGTAGTGACCGCGAGCATACTCTGAAGTTGCGGCGTGCCTTAGGGTTCGCCGCGATATATAGAGTATGAACTAGGCTGTTTACGTATAGTTGTATCGTGATGAATCGTTTAAGGGGTGATGGGGAGTGGTGCAACCTTTGTGCGTAATGCTACCACAGCGACCTCTGCGGTGACCTAGAAAACACACCATCGTCTGATATTAACTAGGACTGACGACCCTAGATTGGATCATGTTTGGGAATGATACAAGGGAGGTACCTTAGTTTCCCAATCCTGCTGTTTGAAATGGACTAATAAAAACTCGGTAATCATGCTCATCATGCATTGCATGTGCCTGGAAGATGTGGAGCACTGAGGGATGAAAGCATGCCGCGAACGTGAGATGGTGTCGCATGAGGGAGGGTGTGGTGAGGGCATCCATCATACCTGCATTCATACTTGCATTAATCAGAGTAACTAGGAGTGTTTGATTTACTGCTTTATCATTACTGCTTGACTGTATTGATAGCATGTTAACTTATGCCTTATTGTTCCACTGAGTTAGCTACTCACTCCCACGTTACGGGATGGTGTTGTACACACCAAACAGATTTATTGAGTTTCAGGTGATGGCGATGCTTGTGAAGCAGAGCCGGACTACTTCTATGGTGATGAGGAGTTCTCCTATCTGTATCTCTCTGACCGGTCTATGAAGACCTAGTATTGTCTTGGACGGGCTATGGTATTTGGGATAGGAGACTTTACACGTCATCACATTAGGTATATTTTAGAATTGTCCTTGTAATTGTTTAACCTGGAAATGTTATCACACTCGGAGACTCATCATAGTTTATATATTTTGTCTATCTATTACATTTTCCGCTTGCAACTTTAACTGTCTCTCGGAGTATGATATGTTTGTTTTGGCTTAATCTCACTCATGTTCAATGCACGAATACAATCAACATTCAATCATCATTCATTTTGTTGCATAAGTGATGTTCTGGAACTCGGGAGTTAAGTTTATGCTCGACCCCCGATTTTCAGGGCATTACAAGATGGTATCAGAGCATGATTTTGATTAAACCGGACCTGGGTTATGGTCACACTACGCACTCTAACGCACTCGACTTAGGAGGGAGCGACGGATGTAGAAACAGTCATAGGTATCCCGATTTCGTCAATTGGCGAAGTTCATTGAAAACGAACGCCGAAATCGAGTATGTATTCAACCATGGTCGCACGGGTCGACCTTCGCACGGGTCGACCTTAAAACATTTCTAGGTTGTCTAGTGAAGGGTCTAGATCATAATCCACCTCATCCCAATCATTGAGAATTAGTAAAATATGCGATAGGCGTGATGAGGATAACTACTCCGAATCCTCGAAGCTTCTCTGGACTCCTACCAGAGACTTCTCGAATCTACAAGAGGAGAAAGCATAAAATAGAAATAAATTCTAATAAATTCGAAACTGATTAATGAATGACAAAAAAAAAAAAGAGTTCGCAACCCTTTAAATAAGGATACCAGGTAATGAGAAAGAAATCAGGAACAAACTACAACTAAAACTTCTAGAATTCGCGACTTACTATATATGGGTCGTGATGTCTACTAGTGGGTAAAGTTTTCGGTCAAAAAATAAAAATAAAATAGTAAGTGTCCTAAACGACTTCACCCAACCGTTCTCCTAATTATTCTAAACTCTTTTCTCATTGGGCACAACTCCTAAAGCCTAACGGATGAAGAGAAATCAAACTAAAATTACTATTTTAGTCAAACGAAATTAAAACGGGGAAATGACTGTCAATCGGAGGCTTTTTTCGCAATTCCGGGCTGCGCAACCCGGCATAGTTGGGTTGGTTGGCTTCATTAGCTCGTTCTACCCCAAATTCATATATTTTACGTCAGACAACTCATTCCGGATTGCAAGTTACGTCCGGTTTCCCCGAAACTACCTAAAATGAAGCGAATCGGGATCGAGGGGCCAAACGGAGCACTCCCGGAGGGATCCAAGGTGGGACCCAGCATTTTGGGGCCCAGGGGACTGGAGGAACACGTCCCCACCGCGGCGGCGCGGTTCCGGCCAAGTCCGACCGCGGCGCCACCGCGGCACCGGCGGCGGACCGCGGTCCGGTCGGTTTTCCGAGGTGGGGCCGGGGCTGAGGTTGGTCGGACTGACCTCCTACACCCCCTGGTACGTGCCATTTTGGCAATGGGTTGAGATTTTTGGGGTTGGAGCCCCCTCTCTCTCACATCTTCCCTTCCAAATGCCCTCCCCTTCTATTTCCGATTTTCTCCCTCAAATCTTTCCTCCGCCTCTTTCAATCCCCCATTTTTATCCATAACTCACCCACTCCCATCGATCACAACAGTCCTAGCCACCTACCCTACCCCTTCCTTTCATGTTTGAGCTCTCATCTCCCCCATTTGGAGCTCAAAACCGTGTAACTGCCAAACCTACCTCATTTCTCCCTTTTACCTTCTACATTCCCTACCTTTTTGGCCTTCACAATCCCTGTTGAGGCTCAAGTCCATGGAGAACCAAAAACTCCAAATTTCCCATTTCCTTATCTTCATTTTCCATGGCTCTATCCGAGCTCATCCATATGTTGTCTTGTAGTTTGCGTGGGCTACTATCGTAGGGTGGTTCTGTTTTCCTGATGATAGGTGTAGTAGTTGGTAGAATGTTCAAGGTATTTAAGAACGTAGGGTCCGTTCGGCCAAATTCCATTAGGTAAGTTTACGATGGATAGAATTATAAAAGTAATAATAAATGTGTATGTAGGATATAGCCCCTAGATTGGGTGTATCCTATGTCTTCTGACACCATGTTTAGAATGTACGCAATTAAGAGTAAATTCCGAGAATTCCTTTCCAATAACACTTAGAAATTTTCTCATCGTGGGGTATAGAAAATCCCATCTCACGTTTTTCCAACACCAGGCTCATTTTTCCAAGGCCTATAAAATTTAATCCCCTCCCACCCTCCTACCAACCATGTCACACACAATCCCAAGGTAGGATTAGTAATGCGGTCCCATTTAATACAACTTAAGGCCACTGGCCAAATTGTGTTGAAGCGATAAAGTCCCTTGATATACATTAACCCACCACACTCTGACAGCTTAAGCTCTTAGAGTAAATGGTTGTTTGACAAATAGGCCATAGAGTTTTGGACCTAGAGCGATACTCCTAGTTTTCGACAGACCTGACCGTATAGGAAATCCAACAACTTAATAATGTAAGCCCCGGATCTTCTTAGCCGATGTGAGCATGTGTGAAATGCTCGAGCGTCAAGTACAGACAATTCAATCCCACTTAGACAACATTTGACCCTACACGATGAATAATTTCTTGTATTAGAAATGATCTAAAATCATCTAGTGTGTAAGCATAGACCTTAGATTATAACTGATGGATTACCGCTACTCATAAGTTGGGCCTAGGCTGCTGATTAGACTAAGAAATGTAAACGACTAACAATGTTAAGATAATTGAGTGATAGACGTAGTTAATTGGCTTGGATAGGTTGGAGCGAGACCCCGTTCCGTTGTTGAATCCCCTTAATACTTTAGGCTTCCTTAGTAACTCTCAGGGAGCTTGTTTGACGTAGAAACTATTCACGATTAGAGGAAACCTATATATCCCTTGGATTCAATGTTAGGTCCAATCAATACAACCCTTAGAATTTCCTTCTTAAGGACTTAGTACAATGGGAACGCGGAGTAGAGAAACTACACATTAGCGAGGTATTCGCGGTTTGGATCGAATTCTCAATCCTGGTTGTGACCAATGAACCCTATGCTCTGATCAAGCAGAAGGTCGGGATCAGCTAGGATTAAGAAATGATATGACAATTTTCTGCCCTAGCTAGGCGTAAGATCCATGTATCCGACTCACCCACTACACAACATTCTTTCTGTGTTGGCCGACATTTACAACTAAAAGTTTATAATTTTGTCCTTGAAAAGTGTTAGAGTAAATAGTGGTAGAGACTATGTCTTTTAGGCCTAAGGAATTGCCCAAATGGGCAAATGAACATTAGGAATTAGGTCCCAAATCGCATGCCATGTCGGCATACGTATTGTGCTTATGAACGTAAAAAGATAGCCTGCCTATTAAGCTAGACATGATTAAATAGGATAAGTCTGGACCGCGACAAAATTCCTTAGTAGAATTAGGCATCTCGCCACAAACTCACACCTGACCCCGAATCAACCACAATACCCTTCATCTTTAGCTCCTTTCTATGACCATAGGTATCAATGCCATAATACACAACATTGATGAAAAGAAGACCAATGTAGTGGGAGATCGCATCCCATTTCATGTCAAGGATAGGTTGTAAATTACTCCTTGTTTCGATGTACGGAGCAGGACATAAATCTTAAGCCTTGAGGGTGAAAATAAAGTTTTAAGGGGGGTAGAACATTCTGAGCCCAATCTAGTTAGGTTACCTATTGCATCTCTTGATCTGGGTGGCGCAACGAAAGCATGGTGGACCCTACCCCACTGGCCCAGGATCGAAACGGTGCTCGTTAACATACGCTCATTATAGAAGCCCTAACAAGTTCTACTATGAAAATGTTTTAGGATGATCTAGTAAGTTTTGATTCACCCTCCCCTGGGACAGATAATATCAAGGACTCTCTTAGACTAAGACCTAAAGGGCAACCTTAGAATAAACAATTTGAACCTTTCAATGATGGACATTCCCTATGTTTCTAGAGTGATCGGACTACGGAGTTACCGGAATATACAACTGCGAAGCATTCGCGGCTTGACCTAATTCTCAATCCTGGGCGACTACCAATGGACTCACTGCTTGACCGAGCAGAAGACCAGGATCCACCAGGATTCGGAAGGGATACGATGAGCTTCCTACCCTGGCCCGGTGGATGATCGATGTATCGAGATCGAGCCTCCTATTACCGTCTCTCCGTGTTGGTCAAACAATGAAAACAACTATCTTACTCTAAATTGTGGGAATTGTCGTCGAGACTCCAAATAGGTAAAGAAATAAATGGTAGTAAACCATCAGGGTATGAGAAATGGATGAAGAATTAAGTTTTAAGGGGGGTAGACTAAAATGAACCAGCTAGTACATACCCTACCACGCGTAGAAACTTGGAACCAATAAAAACTTAGGCAAGAGAAATAATTCACTCTTTCCTTATTACCCTTAGCCAATTTCGGGGACGAAATTTTGTTTTAAGGGGGGTAGATTGTAACGCCCCGGATTTTTGCCAACCTGGGATTAGATGACCTTAGGCAATGGTTTGATCGTAATACTTCATTAACTTGTCAGAACTGAATCCCAAAGTCTAAAATCGCTCCTTAACCCATTTCCTCCACAAAATCTCACCCTTCATCACCTTGATCTTCCAATTTTTCTAAGAACTTTTACCCTAGACACTATCTTAAACTAGTTAAGTATCATAACTTGGATCACCTCATATACAAACTACAAAGGCCTGAGTACCACCTCGACCAAAATTCACTTAGGACTAAATCCTTTAGAAATGAGACAAAGTAACTAGGTGTGAAACCAGATTAGCTACGAAATCTGTTAGGATCGCTTTCAATACGATCTGCAAGACCCAAAACTTGTAGAATCATTGGCGCTAGGTTACCCTAAAGTTTAGAACCAAACTCATTTCCCGTCTGCTCTCGGGAATGAAACGAAACTTCGTATTAGGTCTAGATCGCACATCGGGATTCCGATTAACCCGAAGCTAAGGAACTAGGACCGCCCCACTGGGCTTAACAATCATCTCAAAAATCAGCTTTATCCGATGTTCCACGGCCATTCGTTTCGAATCGGAGCGAGGTAGTGTGAAAAACACTATTCATATGCCAAAATAAATATCTGGAATAGTGATCTGGCATCGTTCGTTGACGCGTCAGTATTAAGCAACCTGACCGTCAAAATCGCACCAAATTACACCCTCGGATTAAGAAAAATTTCAGGAACATTTACATGTACTTGGAATTTCTGATCGTGGCCCACTGACCGTCGAACTGAAAGTGGTCCGCCACGTGCGATCTGGGTATCCAAATGAGTCAAAAACGTAATCCCACGTAGATCCATCGATGGTGACCTTAAGTCTGACGTTTGGTTCAAAGAGGGCTACCAGAACTTCCCTTTTGAGCTGGAAAAGCGGCGAAAATCCTATATAGAGCGTACCCCTTGAACCCGAGTCTAATTTCGAATGTTTGTGGCTATAAAAGGAGCTTAGAGCACCCTCTCGACACAGCCATACGAATTTGAGTTTTGGGAGAGAGAAAAGAGAGAGAAAGTGAGGGAGAAGTGGGAGGATCTTCCTCCTACTGCGAATCACCCCACGGGCTGCACCGCCTCTTTCCAGGCGCTTTCCCGCCGATGTCAACTCCGTTTTAAGGTAAGAAACCCTAACCCTAGGTCTGATTTGAGGTGGGATCGATGTGGGTTGTGTAACAACTAACCGATTCCGCTCTTTAGGCTAGAAATCGCCCGTAGACGGAAGTTCAATCACCCTTGCTGATTCGTTCCGTTTCCAAAGGCAAAGGTGAGGACTTTAAGCTTATAAGTTACGGTTTTCAATGCTTTCAATGTCAGATAATGGTAGATTCATGATCTGCTTGCAATTGCACATGTACAAAGTGCTTTCCGTTTCCTGTTTTGATTAACGGTGTGAAATATGGAATTTCACATATTCTAGTTATACGTAGAAATACCGTATACGTATTTTTTTTGGATAAATGCTTGACATGTTTATTTAATGTTTAATTATATAACATATGAATAAAATACTAGTTTGGCGAAAGGAATCGCCAAAATATATGTTTACTTGTAAATGTGCCGTATGTTGAAATTACGTATTGTAGAAATACCGTATACGTATTTCTTTTGGAATAATATTTGACATATGTATTTAATGTATGATTATACAATACATGATTAAAATACTAGCTTGGCGAAAGGAATCGTCGAAATCTATGTTCCTTTGTAAACACTATGTATGTTGAAATTGGGTATACGTGGAAGTACCCTATACGTATAAAATTTGCTGATGTGATTGCCATGTTTAATTGCTGTATGAATATGATGTATATGTATAAAATACTAGTTTGGTAAAGGGACAACCCTAGTACACACTTCCCTAGCATACGTCATGTATGTTGAACTATTGCATTCCAAGTGTTAGTGAATTCACTTGTGAGTGTAAGTGCTTAAGTGTTAGAATCTTAGGTAGGTCTTGAGATGGGATTCTCGGTTACCTTAGAGTCGCATATGACATTCTCCATGTGGTTGTTCACTCTAACCACTCGCCTACGAAATGTAACTATTTGTATATCTATTTACATAATGCTTTATAACATGCTTTTGAACATGCTTTGTGACTTGTTATTAACATGCTTCATGTTATGCTTTATATTATGCTTGTTAGTGCTCTTGAATTACCAAGTTATCATGCCGAATTTCACATGCTACGGTTAGGATTTGACTGAGCTTGGGACTATGTTTGTAGTCCAGGCATCCCAGATCGAGTTGAAGATGTGGTTGGGACTCGTTCCGCCACGCACGATGTGTTGGTGAACCCGTGTCGTACTTCGGTTGGCGATAGTGGTTGGCCACACGAGGTGCTTCTGCGCCTCATATCGCCCAACTTGTTGTGCGCTCGAGCTAGCCGAACATGTCAAGTAAACCGTATGCCTTATGTATGTTCACCATGTTTGGTCGCTAATGCTTGAACCTAGGGTACCAAACTTACCAGTGAAAATCCCGTTAACCATGGTACCTCGATCCGCTAAGACTCATGAGCCGGGCATGGTGGTATGGGACACCGTGGTCGAGCTGTCGGCCTACGCTGGGGCTACGTGCCTCCCCGTAGTGACCAGTGAGCACTCAACTCGTGAGCCGATTATGGTGGTATGGGACACTATATTCGCGCTGTCGGCCTACACTGATAAGGTGATGGGGGAGTGGTGCAATCTTTGTGTGTACAGCCCTGGCAGCCCTTTGTAGTGACCGCGAGCATACTCTGAAGTTGCAGCGTGCCTTAGGGTTCGCCGCGATATATAGAGTATGAACTAGGCTGTTTCCGTATAGTTGTATCGTGATGAATCGTTTAAGGGGTGATGGGGGAGTGGTGCAACCTTTGTGCGTAATGCTGGCACAGCGACCTCTGCGTGACCTAGAAAACACACCATCGTCGATATTAACTAGGGTGACGACCCTAGATTGGATCATGTTTGGGAATGATACAAGGGAGGTACCTTAGTTTCCCAATCCTGCTTTTGAAATGGACTAATAAAAACTCGGTAATCATGCTCATCATGCATTGCATGTGCCCGGAAGATGTGGAGCACCGAGGGATGAAAGCATGCCGAACGTGAGATGGTGTCGCATGAGGGAGGGTGTGGTGAGGGCATCCATCATACCCGCATTCATACTTGCATTAATCGTCAGTAACTAGGAGTGTTTGATTCTTGCTTTATCATTCTTGCTTGACTGTATTGATAGCATGTTAACTTATGCCTTATTGTTCCACTGAGTTAGCTACTCACTCCCACGTTACGGGATGGTGTTGTACACACCAAACAGATTTATTGAGTTTCAGGTGATGGCGATGCTTGTGAAGCAGAGCCGGACTACTTCTATGGTGATGAGGAGTTCTCCTATCTGTATCTCTCTGACAGGTCTATGAAGACCTAGTATTGTACTGACGGGGCTATGGTATTTGGGATAGGAGACTTTACACGTCATCACATTAGGTATATTTTAGAATTGTCCTTGTAATTGTTTAACCTGGAAATGTTATCACACTCTGGAGACTCATCATAGTTTATATATTTTGTCTATCTATTACAGCCTTCCGCTTGCAACTTTAACTGTCTCTGGAGTATGATATGCTGTTTTGGCTTAATCTCACTCATGTTCAATGCACGAATACAGTCAACATTCAATCATCATTCATTTTGTTGCATAAGTGATGTTCTGGAACTCGGGAGTTGAGTTTATGCTCGACCCCCGATTTTCAGGGCGTTACACCTATCGTTCACGTAACTTGACAAACTAGGGCACTAGTAGGTGCACTTTCAATCTCCCCCTTTGTCAATTACGTGACAAAATACCCAAAATATCCTAGAACACTTTTAGACACACCCTAAATTGTGTGTACATGCATTTACACAATTTTACAATTTTTCTACCCCATGTATACATTCTAGAAGTATCTGCTCCCCCTTACTTCAAAACTCCCCCTTTCTTGGTGCAGCTGCTCCCCCTAACACCTGCAACACATTAGATATACAATTTTCCGCTGGGGGTGTTTTGAACTGTTCTCCCCCTTTTTGTCAGTCATTGGCAAAGGTATAGCAAGTGATATTGACTGAAGAGTGAACAACATGGTAGAACCAATCAGATAGATGTATACAGATGAAATCATTTTGCATCATTTTCAGAAGATATGAATGCAAATAAGATAAGCAATAAAGTCATATGCATTCCATATCAAAAATTTTGATAGACCAGAAGAGCAAAAAAAAAAAACAAAAATATGGCATTAAAAAGTTCAGCCATATCCAAGATAAAAGTAAAGTTATCTGATCATCCAAAATAGACTGCTCAAGATTGGCAGCAAATTAACAGTTATCCCAGTAAAAACACCAAGCCCACTAAAAATGGCATTTGATTAACGCACCAGCTTCTATTGTCTTCTTGAGTCACCGCGTGTGAGTAAATCAACAACTTGTTGATTTGTTTGTTGGAGAGAGTCGACTTTTTCTTCAATCACGGTGAGACATCTCTCACAATTGTGAAGTTGCTCCTCCATGCTTGTCATACCGTTCAGTAGGTGACGTTCAAGATGATGAGTTTGGTGATTTGTGATCGACTCCGGACTTAGCAATGGCGTTCGGTTGGATCCCCATGGATATGACGGAGGAGCATATGGAGCAGCCGATTGTAGGGGAGCACTGTTCTTAGGAAGAACTGAAGGAAGACACAGCTGTTGTGTCAGTTGAGCCGAATCACTGTCAAACCACTTTTCTGGATAGACTCTATCAGATGAGGCAGGAATGCCAACATGATGAGCTAATTTACAGATGAGTACAAGAAAAGCTAATGTATCCTGAGAATTTCCTTGAAGGATCCGAATTAGCTATTTAAGAAGAACTGTTGGGAGCACACCTGAACTTCCAGATATACATCATACAGTACATTCAGCACAAAGGGAGACAGATGATTACCATTCACATCGCAAGGATAGACATTGGACCCAAAAATACTGTGGAGAATTTTAAAAGTGGGTCCAAGATGATTAATGTGAAGAGAATTATCATCGTTTCGAGAAATAGTAGTTCCCTGACATAGTGCACGTGTTATCTCGCCCCAGACACCAAGACCATTTAGATTCTGATTCGTAACAGGAATGCGGGTGACTTGGAGATCTAAGAGGTTGCTTAAGGTGATGGGAGTGATGTGCTTGGAGTAATGCAATAATTCTATTTGAATGCAAGGTGGATCGTTACAAATAACATGACATTTGCTGAGGAAGTCTTAAATTACTCCATTTTGATAAGTACCACCAAGATTCAAAATATTTTACAATTCAATGACTTCTAGAAGCAGATCGACACCAAAGGACTCAATGGCTCTGTTGAGAACCAGATGTTCAACAACAGTGTCTGGATGTCTCATTGATGAAGTGAGTTGATGCATACTGGGTTGTTTCGCTTTCCTTTTTGAAGACTGAGAAAGGGATTTACCTTTCCCTTTGTTCATGATTTTTCAGTGTAAGAGGCGAGTAAAGGTAAGGAAGGTCCACCAAGAGAATGGAAAGTACCCAACCAAATGTGAGATTAGAGTCTGGAGTGGAAGGGATGGAAGGATAATACCCGTTTCTTTTGACGCTTCTGGGATCCGTTGATGATCTTTTGGCTGTGGATTCGAGCAGAGAGTAAAATAGAAAAATTTTCAAAGAAATAAAATTCTTTCACTCGATCGCCTTTTATCGGCCAGGAGTCTTCGATTTTATCGAACTTACTTTCGATTATATCGATGAGCCACATCCGAAGTTATCAGTAATTGTTTCGATAGTAGTCCCGATCTGTGACTTTCCACATTCTGAAGTGACGTTGATAATATTGCCTGATGATCGATTAATCGGAAATGACAGATCAATAGGAATGAAGAGGAATATTTTTCTTTTTCGACCCTTCAAGTATATCAATAGCATACTCAGCAAAATTATGTACAATTACTGTACATTAAAAATTATAAACATTTGCATGTTTATTTACAAAAGATTGAGGTGAGAAACCTCAGATATATCATTTTACGCTCAACAAAGTTGCATCATTTTAGCAAATATCCAGATTTAGATGCATGATCTGGACTTGTTTTTCTTTGCTCAGTATTTCTAGGCATCAATCCTTTTTATGCCTTTGATGATGTAGCAGTGGTCGTTTGTGCGATGACCCTTAATTACTGATTTTCCTGATTGATCTAGGATATCGCATTCTTCTTTGTTAAATTTGACCACATGTTCATTATCACAGATTTGAGAGATGCTTAACAGATTATGTGCTAGTCCTTTTATGCAAAAAAACATTCTCGTTTTTTAGCAAATCAATTTCTCTTATCATTCCTTGACCAATTACATTAGCAGTGGCTCCATCTCCGTAGGTGACTATCCCTTTATGAAGATTTTTATGGTTGGAGAGAAGGGATTTGTCACGTGTGACATGTCTTGAGCAACCACTTTCAAGGTACCATTTGACCTCATTGCCTGGTAGACGATCTGAATGTGTAATAAGGCAATTTGGCTTTTCCTTAATCATCCACTTTGTGACAAGAGTTTTACTTGTGGTAGATTTGTTCATCTTATCTGATTTATCCATATGACTTGATGACTCCTTCATCCTGTCAACTAGCACAAGTGGTGATGATTGCATATTTCTTTTGTTCAGCTCATAAACTGTCTTACCATTTTTGTGACGAGCTGAGATAGGTCTGATGTTACTACTAGAGGCAACAGATTTTCCAAAAGGTTGTGCATTATATTCAGTTTTTGTTCTAGCTTTTCCATAACCTAATCCCTTTTCGTCCTCTCCACATTTTCCCATGCCTAAAAGTTTTTCTAACTTCTCACCACTCTGGGAAAACATATAGTTTTTCTTAACAAATTTTCTGGACTCTTCTAGATTAAACAGGAGTGTGTGATTTTCATTTTGAAGGAGCAAATTCTTGTCTTTTAATTGCTCAACCTGTTTGCTTAGTTTTTCAGTCTCAGATTTAAGGAAGGTGTTAATTCTCTCAAGTCTATCATTATCTGAGTGATGTTGCTGTAAATCATTGATCAGATGTGTATTGATTTCTACATTTTTGTCCAAATTTGTTTGCAGCAATCGGTTTTTATTCTCAGATATTCCCAGTCTTTTAGCCACTTTGATGCTATGGATATAAAGTTGATTGTAAGAATCTTGTAGCTTACCATTTTCTTCTTCTTCTTTTTCTTCGTCAGATTCCTCATTGTCAGATGGAAATGATTCTGTGGCTTGCTGTTCTTTCGTTCTCAGATTCAGTGGGAATGATTGAAGCAGTGGAAACCATGAGAATTTTCAATGATTTTTTATCTTCATTGCTTTCTGAGTCATTAAATTTTGAATTTAACTCATCTGTATCATCCCACGTGGCGGCCATTGCCTTGCCCTTGATTTTTCTGTTTGGGCATTCGGTAGATAGGTGTCCATACTCTCAACAAGCGTAGCATTGTGGTTCTTTGGTCTTTTTGCCAAATTTTTCTGCAGAGAGTTTGTTATCCACCTTTCTCCCTCTAGAGGGATGGCCACGATTCTTTTGAAAGAATCTTCTGAATTTTTGTGCTAGCAAAGCCACTTCCTCCTCTCTTTCACTTTCACTGTCCTCAAGAGTTTTTTTCTTTGAAGTTTTTAGGACAGTGTTTTTAGATTTTGGGATTGAGTGAAGTGTAGTTCAAAAGTTTGTAGGGAACCTACTAGTTCTTCTACTTTCATCTCGTCTATGTTCCTACACTCTTCTATTGTTGTTACCTTGGGATTAAACCATTCCGGTAGGGATCTTAGAATTTTCCTACAAATTTTTAGTACCGAAACTTTCTCACCCAATCCACCCATGGAGTTGCATATGATATTTAACTTTGTAAAAAACTCCATAAATGTCTCATGCTCTTCCATTCTGAGACTTTCGAACTGTGAAGTCAGGAGTTGAAGTTTGGAACGCTTTACAGTGCTTGTGCCTTCATGGGTTGTTTCTAATAAATCCCATGCTTCTTTTGATGTCCAACACATACTGATTTGACTGAAAATATCCTGGGACACGACACAATAGATGATGTTCATAGCTTTAGCTTCAGAAGTCTGTTTATCTTTATTAAACGCCGTCCACATCTCTTTAGATTTGGGTTTTGTGATAGTTGTGCCACTATCTAGTACAACTTGATCCTTTGGTGGCACATATCCGCTTTCAACTATATCCCAAACGTCATGATCCAAAGATCTCAGAAAGTAGTGCATCCTAGCCTTCTAATATGCATAATTTGAGCCGTCAAATACGGGAGGTCTAGTGATTGATGAGCCCTCTCCTTTGGCCATATTCCCAACTTTAGTCAAGATCACTCTCTAGGTGGTGAAGCCCTTAAAGAGAGACCCGCTCTGATACCAATTGAAACTTGAGTTAAAGTTGGAATATGTCAATATGTCGTAGAGGATGGTGAATAGGACTTTTTAAGATTTACGAGTTATTAAAAATCCAATCACTCTAATCCTAACAAGTATGCAATATTTAGGATTACTCAAATGTAACTCAACTGGCTTCCAAACCTAGTAGAGGATCCAATCACAGAACTATTCAAATAATAAACATGAAGCATTTATAGTCTATGATGGATGTGACCGTGTGTGAAGTGTGAGCAGATATGAATTCAGTTAACAGAATCACACAAATGATCAAGCATAAGAATCAATCACAGACACAGTCATTTTTATAGTGGTGCGACTACTTGTCTACTCCACTCCCGGCTACCGCACTCAACCCTTGAGTGTACCGGATTTCACTAAGGAGGTTTCCCAGGGTTCACCTCAAACCTAAGGTTTTAAATCAGGTTCACCTTCAACCTTTACACGGAGGTTTTTACTCGGTTCACCTCTAACCCTGGAGTTTTACTGGTTCACTTCTAATCAGATGTTTATGCTCTCCATAGAGCAAGGGTCCACACAACGCACCAAGAGGTTTCTACTCGGTTCACCTCTAACCCTGGAGTTTCACTGGTTCACTCCTAACCAGATGTTTATGCTCTCCACAGAGCAAGGGTCCACACAACGCACCCACAGCGTACACTACTGCCGGAGGCCTCCTTGAGGACTTCAAAGGGTGAGAACCACTTAAGACTCAATCCTAGAAAGGAATGATCGCAAGTGACCTCTAGGCTCTAGATACTTACAGATAAGTTGATGAGTCTCGTTAAGCGCAACGCCTAAGATCTCCTCCTCCTTGTTGACGAAGAGTCTTTTGCTCCCTTGATCTACAACACAAAAGATATACCAAGACTAGGCTTAGGGTTGGGTCAAGGTTAAGATGGAATCCTACTCTCTAAAGGTTTACCTATAAGGAAGGTAGAGTAGTTCCAATCTTATGCATTCAAGGCATCCCAACTTAATGATTTCCATGAAGGTAGTAGCTGAAGGATCCTTGAATGCGGAAGTTCATTCCCCAATCCACTCTATTGAATATCAATGATGAGGGTGGATTGGAGGATGAACTCCCTCGAGAGAAGGGCTTAGGGTATAAGATGTAAGTTGAAACACACAAAAGCTCTCTCTTTTCTCTCTTGCAGCAACAAAAGACAAGTCCTCTATATATAGGCAAAAAGTTCCAATGGATATAACACTGTCACATTTATGACAGAGTTCGATATCATCGAGCGTATACTCTCGATAGCATCGATGGTCTGCTCGATGACTCAGACTCAATGTCATATGCTTTTGAAACTTCTTGCCAATAGGTCGATGAATTGAAGCTATTGTCGATGTCATCGGATTTCGAACTCCGATTCCATCGATGACAAGTTTAAGTAATCAACACTTGAAAAATGAGAGAGACTTGACTTTGAGATATTTCAGGTTTTCATCAATGATCGGGGGAACCGTCGAGATCATCGGAACTTAAATGTCGATGATATTGAGTTCAGAGTTGATGCATCGATAAATCCAGTGGATTTGTCTTTAAGCTTGCTGGACAATTTGTGTCCTTGTTTGATGCAATCGACCTGGTGCCGATATCATCGATATTTGAATATCGATTCTACCGAAGGGCCCCTGATCATAGTTAAAAACAACTTGAGATATTTGCTGTAAGAAATGCGCGCCCACTATCGATATCATCGATGGACCTCCGATCATATCGATATTTGAATTCAGATCATATCGAAAGAGCATCGATGCTATCGAAGACTTTTGAGATTTTCTTTAAAAAACAGGGGCGCCGAAAATTTGTCTATCGATCTTATCGACCTACTCTCGATGGACTTGAAATTTAAATATTGATAATATCGATATATATATCGATACATTGATAATTCGTCCAGTTATGTTGTGAAGTCGCTGGACATATTTAGTGCTTTTATCGATGATAATGATAGGTGTATCGATACATCGATAAATCCATCCAGATGAATATTTATTTGCTAGACATTTTTGGTCCTCTCATCGATAATATTGTTAAGGTATCGAGGACATTGACAGAACAGGTCGATCATATCGAGGGTGTTTCGATAAGATCGACAAGGAGAGAAAAACATAGAGATTTTTCTATTTTAAAAAAGTTTTCTCACCTCAAAAATTCTAAGATGTCTATCTTATTTTAAGGGTTTTAATCACCTAGTGTTTTGGGACATGGGATGTGAGGCTATGATTTACCTATGGCGAGCTTCCACATATCCGGATGAGGCAGATGCTTGAATTGGTCTTCCTATCGATCTCTGTATACAGCCTGACCTATCATTCACGTAACTTGACAAACCAGGGCACTAGTACGTGCACTTTCAAGAGCGACCCGAGTGAATCCTGCTCCACCACCTGTGACTCCCGCTCCACCATTGGATATTCCTGCTTTCTAGCCTAAGGATGCCACTCCTTTACCTGAGATCAGTGTGGATCTAACTGTACCTGTGAGTGCCGCCCGGCTGCAGCAAATGCTAAAGGCGATGACCGCTATTCTTCAAGGGCAAAGTAGGCATCCCACTGTAACACCAGCTGAGGCTGAGTAAGAGCGTGCAAGCACCCTTCTCAAGGACTTCCGACAACATGATCCCCCACGTTACGTGAATGATAGGTCCTGGGGTGAGCCAAACCTTACTGCAGCAGAGATATGGTGCTCTGAGGTGGAGAAGATATTCAACACCATGAGATGTATGACCCAGCAGTGAGTCCCCTTAGTTGTAAGCCTTCTCCACGGTGAGGCTCAGCATTGGTGGGCATCTGTCACCCTATCGGTGGCGGTAGATTTCGTGTGGACCTGGGAGGACTTTGTAGACCGATTTGACCAGAAGTTCTTTCCCGAGCATGTGTGTCAGCAGCGCGCATTAGATTTTGAGACTCTGGTCTAGAGAGATATGACTGTGTCCCAGTATGAAGCACATTTCATCACACTATCGAGATTTGCGACGTACTTTGTTGATGATGAGGGGTGGAAGGCCTACCGTTTTAAAAACGGTTTGCGACCTGCCCTCAGGAGCCGTGTGATCAGACACATGCTTTAGACTTTTAAGCAGATTGTGGAGAGGGCCCAGATATACGAGTCAGATTGGGCCAGTTTGCAGAGAGCCCGTGATCAGAGGGGAGATCAGAAGAGGAAGGAGCCCTCCAGTATCTCTCAGCCGCAGTAGCATCATTCACAACAGTGGCGCACAACCCGCCAAGCATTCCGAGCACCTGTGACACCCCTAGCACCACCTTCGGGGCTGTTCACAGGTACCTACTTTGGATGCGGTAGGATAGGACATCGCGTGCACGAGTGTCCCCATCCGCAACAGCATTAGCCGAGGGTATCACATCCACCTCCGCGACAGCCACCACAACAGCAACAACGACCGTAGCACTAGCCTTCGAGACCTCCCCTGCAACAGCAGAGATCTTAGAGGGGACCTGCACCACCCCAGCAGGCCCATGGCAGATTTTATGCCGTCCAGCAGGACCCAGTCATCAGGAGTAGTTGTCGACGATTCATGTGACTTGGCCCCTACACTGTCTTGCTAGATTGCTCATGAATGATGCGTCTTGGGAGTTAGAGCTTGAGATATGTGAGTGTTATCCCCATCTCTTAGGTGTTTGATTATGATATGTTGCATTTGATTATATATGATGTTATGTTTCCTATTCCCTTATGAGTTATGATTAGCTGCGATGGTAGTATAAATTTTGAGGACAAAATTTTTATTAGGTGGGGAGAGCTGTAAGACCCGTATCCTAGTCCGTACTGTTCCATCGACTCCCGCAATTCTTCCCGTCCAAGTCCGACAATCTGCGACCTATAATCGATGTTTGCGCGCGACCCTAAGTCGTATCCTGTAGATTTGAGTCGGTTTAATCCGAGACTTGTACCATTACAACCGCACCGTCGCCGCGGTTCTAACGCCATGTCTTGCATACCGATCTGATACCCTGGTAGGGAGATGTGGGCCAACGTTTATTTCGAAGAAAACACCATACATTTGCAATCCCAAGAGAATCTCTACATCATGTCTCATCAATCAATCACTTAAATCAATCAATCAATCACCTCATGTCAAGTACAAGAGCACCCATACTTTCTTTCTCTACAACTTAAGTAACCACCAAGTCAACCCATCTCTCACCTCACCCATCACTCTCTCTCCTTACAACCCTCTCTCTCTCTCTCTCTCTCTCTCTCTCTCTCTCTCTCTTTCTCAACACATTTTCCAACCTAACAAGAGTGGTGGACATCCAACATTTCTAAGGAGAGAAAAAGTGCATATGTGTGGCCCACTTTCCCATCCCAAATCCTTCATCCTAGCCATTCAAATCTCATCACCCTCCATCAAAGAGAAGCACAAGAAGATTGGCTTTCCAACGGACCAAGAAGATCGAACGATGGGTCGTTTATAGGCTAGATTTTTCATGTTTTGATGATGGGCCAAGTGAGACCTACCAGTTGATGGTATGGATCTCACTATCGACCCTAAAAGTGGTCGATGGCCCACCTTAATTCTCATGATCATTCCATGATGGGGCCATTCTCCATGGACCCCATCATGATGTTTATTTTCCTTGCATGAAAAGAGGTCATCTAGACCATCCATTTTGGATGGAGAAGGAATCTCCACCGTTGATCTTTGGTTTGGTGGGCCTACATGTATTGGGACCCACTTAATGTATGATTGAATGCAAGGGAGAGCTCATAATGGTGGAGCCCTCCATCACACATGTCCCTCTCTCTCTCTCTCTTTCTCTCTCTCTCCCTCCCTTTTTCATTTATGATTGTGCGTGATGACATGGCTGTGTGGCCCACTTGGATGGACCCCACCTTGGTGTATGTTTTACCCAAACCATCCATACATATGGTGGCCCACCTGGACAGTACGTCTGAAGGTGGGGCCCACCTTAACATGTGTTATATCCAAAACCGTCCAGCGTCCCTGGACGCTGGGCGTTAGAGGAGTGTGAACTGATGGTGTGCAACGCCCAGCAAACAATATATATATATATATATATATATCAGTTTGATTTAAACCTTGGGGGTGGGCCACTTGTGAAGGCTCCATCCTGACATATAGATCCAATCCACGCCATCCATCCCATTTCCCAAATCATTTTAGGCGTTGAGCTGAAAAATAAAGCTGATCCAATTTTCTGGTGGGCCATACTTTTGAAAATAGTGATTTTCACCATTTAAATTCACTTTAATTTTTCTACACGCTAAAACACGTCGAATATGGGGCTCGTTTGATCTATCTTGAGCCGTAGAGTGCAAAGGTTGGAGCGGATTCACCAGATGCGGGCCCCACGCATGAAAAACCATGCAAAAACTAGATTTCATAATAATAATAACAATAATAATAATAATAAATATATGCAGCAGACACTGCTGCTGTCAGAGGCGCGCAGGCAGCGCATGCTACATGTAGGCGGACGGACAGCAGGACCCACGGTCCCAGCTGTGGGCCCACCATGATGTGTGTTTGTCATCCACACCGTTCATTTGGTGGGTCCGTTCTTGAAGTAGGCCCCCTCCAAAAAGCAGCCCTATCTGGAACTCAGGTGGCCCACGCCACAGGAAACAGTGGGATTTAATGCCTGCCATTGAAACCCTTTTGTGGTCCACAAGTTTTAGATCGTTATGAAATTTGTTTTTCCTATTTATCTGGGTCCGTAAGACCTTATCAACAGATTGGATGACATATAAACATTATGGTGGGCCCCACGTGGGACACACAGTGATGTATGTGTTTTATTCACACCGTCCACTACCGTGGACGGTGGAACCCACCAAAATGTATGTGTTTTATCAATGTCGTCCAGCCATTTGGTTGGACTATTAGACGGCTAGTGGACCTGCACCATGATACATGTGTTGCATCCAAACTGTCCATCCATCTTGAAAGCTCATTTTTTTACATGAGCTAAAGAATGAGTCAGATCCATAGTTCATGTGGACCCCCACCATGATGCATGTGTTGCATCCAATCTGTCCAACCATTTTGAAAGCTTGTTTTAGGGCTTGAGACTAAAAATAAGGTAGATCTAGGATTAGGTGGACCACACTATAGAAATCAGTGGGTATGACCATCCACCATTAAAGCCCCTTTCAGGTCATTGTGACCTTATGATCAGATTGGATGGGAAATAAATGTTATCGTGGGCCTTAGGAATTTTAATGGTGGAAATCATTTCCACCACTTATATTTGGGTGTGGCCCATTTGATATACATATGGCCCATGTGATGTGGCCCACTTGCCGTATGAGTGCCCATTGTGATGTATTCTGAGGCCCATGGGTTATGGCCCATTGCAATGTACATAAGGCCCATTGGTGCTGCCCATTGATGTGGCCCACTTGATGAATATAAGGCCCATGTGATATAGCCTATTTGATGTATTTAAGGCCTAATGGGATGTACCTAAGGTCCATTGCAATGTATGAATCCACCATGGTTTACGTAATGATATTTATAGCGGGCCGTGCCTTGGGAGCAATGATGGTTTGACGTCCACATTGTAAGAATAATGTTGGTTAAATGTCCGCATAATGAATCTCCCTTGGGCCCATTGATAGGCCTATGTTGGTTATGTGTCGGCCGTCTAGGCCCATCTTCGGTGTAAGGATAGTTCATTACTTTATAACATGCTTAGTATAATTCTATGATTCATGCGCATACACATCATATGTATGCTTGATAAGAGGAATGTTTGATTATAGCATAAGTCATTGGGCTGAGACATTTACGGGACTCCTTATGAGACGGAGTGCCCCACATGATCGTGTGGTACGCGCGAGATTGCTGCATAATTGTACAGTGTGACTCATGCATCTCGCATATGTGTGACTTGATCATTGTATGCCCTAGTGACATCAGGGTCGTGGTTCCACAGGCACATCGTGGATGGCCATATCGGATACTAGAAATACTTGGTTCTAGTACTGTGGGCACTTAGGATGTCCATGGGTGAAAATCCCAAAACCTTTTTGGTACCAAGAGCTGCTCCAATGTCTAGACCGAGTGGATACATAAGTACCCGAGTGCCAAATACCAGTAGGCCGTGCCTCCCACTATGTCATGTTCGGTTGGAAGGGGGTGTGGCCGTATCCACCCTAGTGAGGGGGCTATAAGCTACGCTGAGTTTGACCAGCTCGCAAATAAGTCCGCTATCGATGAACCAGGTGGTATTGGCAAACTACTGGTCAGGCGGATAGTGAGGTCTATTCCGCTCGCTGAGTTGTGCGACTATGGAGGCGGCAGTCAGTGTGGAGTGTACTAGACCCTGGTGATACCCAGAGAGGAACTGTACTGATATGAGTACTTGATGAGTACTGGCATGCTTTGCATCTCACATATGACATTTGGCTACATAGGCCTCGCATCGCATGACCTTAGTATGGCCGATAGCATTCATGCCTTACATCACATAGTTTTGGTATAGCTGATAGCATTCATGGACTTACCCGCATACTTCTGCATTATTCTAATATTATATACTTGGCACTAGCCTTGTGCACACACTTACACCACCTTCTAAGATTTTATAAGCTTATGTACGACCATTACGTGTAGGTGGCATAGGATCGCAGCAGCGCTGAAGCAGGAGTGCACATCAAATTATTTTGGAGTTTTTGATCACCCTGTATTTTCCCTTTCCGCATTATATTCAAAGTTTTTGATATAGTGGATATGTGGTGATGTTGTTTCGTGACTTGGTTATGCATGTGGTTATGCTTCATTACAAAAAAAAAATCATACTGAAAATCCTCCTTGTAGGATCTCAGGATCGAAATCTTGCATGTGAGTGCCGAGATCTGAGAATGGGGCACTACGAAGGCTGTCGGTACCGGATTCGGAGATCGAAAATTTTGTGAGCCCATTTTTTCGAGTTTGGGGCATGACATAGCCCACACAGCTCCATGGGCCCGCTGAGGTCCAACAGATAGTAATTTTGGTAGAAAATAAATTTTATTATGGCCCTTAGTTATCATAGTGGGTCCCAACAAATGAAAGGTGAGGATATGACACAAGAGTAAAGGAGGGGTTGTTGCTGGACTGCAAGTCCAGCAGCACCCCAAAAAAATTCTGGACGTCCCAAGTGGGCTTGGGCATCCCAAGAGACCTGGACAAGCAGCCACAATAAACCCCAAGGTGGGCCCCACTGGTGGACGTCCTACTAGGGACTAAACCACTTCTTAGTGGGCCACACCAGGTAAGACAGCCTCGATAAAATACTACATCAAGGTGGGCCACAAGGGGAGGACGGCCGGCTAGCCCATTGCTGGACGCCAGCCCAGCTGGACGTCCAGCAGTTGGGCTGCTGGCCTAGCTCCAAAATGCCCCAAAATTCAGTGAATCAGGTGGCCCACATGCACCTGAGGTGGGTCCCCACAAGGTGGGGCACATGATGGATGAAGTGGGAGGCCACCATCACACACAAACATGAGTTACAAAAATGGATAGCAAGGTCCATAAATAAAATTTTGCAGGAAAAAAATATTACTGTCCCTGCATGGAACATCCAATGGAGTGGGCCCAAGCCCACCCAAAAGAGGGAAAAAGGGTGGTGATCATGCTCCTATCAAAGTACAACAAGGTGGTGTCCATAAAATTGACCCATCAACCCCAAAAATCAGGTAATACATGTGTTTTCCCTCCAATAAGCATGGCTGGACGGTCCAGAATTTTGGACCGTCCCACCCTTGGGCGTGTTCCATTGACTATCCATTTATGGACAATTGGAGGTGGGATGTAACATACATCAAGGTGGGGTCCACACCTCTAAGAATCATCTCTTAATAGGGGTAAAACATGCCTAAATAAGTCCAATCTTCCATGCCAAGATCAATGAAAAATGTAACATCCTGATTCTCGTAACCCGAGGACGATCGCTCGAGTACGAGAACCCGAGGCTTACGTCATGAAATAAAATTACCATTCATCTAATTGCCCACACAATTCATAGCAACTACATATAACCACTATATAAACTAACAAATGAAGTTTAACATACGTGAAATGGAAGCAAGTGCTAAAGTGAGATCCCACAGTAGGGGATTTAATTACAAAACTCAAAGACAAGCAATTATAACGTCTGTAATATTACGAAAGCAGTAATTCCTAAGCATTTAGTGGAGCTCCTGCAGCTCGACAGCATTGTCCTACGGGCCCTCCTCACCGTACACCTCTTCAGCAACACCGAGTGTCCCATCATAAGTACCATCCTCGGCCATCACACCTATATCTATATGGTGCAACCGCACTATTGGGTGAGTGAAAACTCAGTGAAAATTTTCCTTATAGATTCAACCATAACACATCATTCTAAAATGGGTTAACAATTCATATATGATTCATAGTGCAATACAACTACATATGCATTTGCATGAATGTATGTTTAAGACACAGATCTGGGTATGTTCATCCAGCTGTCAAAATAAAAGACCACCCGAGGAGATGAACTACTTGGAAAAGGCCATGAAGGTGAGTGCGCCCAAGGACGACCTCCTGGAAAAATACCCGGGTTATGCTCAAGGAGGTATAAAATCCCGGAAAAGCCTCATGTAAAACAAGGGCAGCCCAAAGTGCACAAATGTATATAACCTGATGGTCAAACTTTGGTAATAGAACCTTGAACAACCCAACAAGACATGACTTACGATGAACACTCGGAAAAACTCACATGTCATGCGTGGATGTTATGCACCATGACACATATGCACATTACTATGATAGAATAGGAATGACTTTCAACTTTCGAATAGGAAATACCCAACTATAGATTCCACATGTATTTCCATAATTTCTTTACATTCAAGGAGGGCTCACTAAGTATCATGTACATTTACAAGTGAGGTCATATCATTTGAATTGTCTAAGAGTCCTTCTATGTCCCTTAAGGACTCTTCCCATAATCATTCTTCATACTACTCATAATGTGTAATGAAATAAGAGTTTGTAAAGCTCACGTTAGTCTCATTAGAGTTATGTTCATGATATAAAGATGATAAGAGGAATTTTGTCTCATATTAAAAACAGAAATAATTATGAAAGATGAAATTCCAATCATCCCTTTGCACACTAGCTATATGTAAACAAATTCTCATTTTCCATATCTTAAGAACTACCCACATGATAGTGCCAACTAAATTAGAGATTAGAGAATATAGAAAGTCATGAAGGTAATATTTCACCACATAATTCATAGATAATCTAGTGCGGAAGCTTTCTCTTCTTAGTATGTCTAATAGAGATATATTCATAGGTAAATAATTATAAATGTGACATGGAGTTCATAAGACAATACATCATACACATAATTTTAAGGAAATATGACATTAAAATGATTAACCCAAGAAAGTCACGATGTTAGGAATTAATGATTTTCTAAAATTCTATACATTAGAGATTTAATCCATATGGAAATTAGTGGAAGGAAGAAGCTATGGGGAATGCTCCTCACCTTGAGTGGGTGTTCTTCTGATTTGAATCTTCTCGCAAGGTCAGTTTATAAGTTCCTAGATCATTGAATTTTACGAGTCAATTTCTATCTTATTCTAATGAATGGACTATGGTTACCTTGAGGTTTATTTTGCTTACTTGATTGAAATTGATCGAAGGAAAGTGTCCTTCCGGGGTATCAGTTGCAACCAGCACTTGTAGGGATATTACAAGTCCTAGTGAGTTACTTCCGAGTTGACTCGGTCAGAGTCTTTAGCATGCAGCGAGTTAAACTAGTTACCAGGTCCAACCTACTACAAGGCCTGATTTATGATTTGATTAAATCTAATGCTGCTCCGACCATGCACAGATGATTGGAGTTTCCTTGAATCAGTCAAAAGACTGGCCGAGTCAATTTAACTCAACTGGGATGTCGACCGAGTCAACCCGTAATCTTATGCAGGGTCGACTTAGGATGAAAGTTGGCCCAATCGACCTATAACCGGCAGATTTAGGTTAACTTAAACTGGGCCCCAAGCTTACTGATATGAACAGCTACTTAAGCCTGGTAGAGTGGGATTTTTCCCCGCTGGTTTGAACCCGAGTCACTGACTCGACAGTTGTAAGAGTCGGACAGCCCAACATTTAGCTGATTGAAGCAAACCGTAACTTGGCTTATGGTGTTGAATCCAATATTAAGCAAACCAACCACGACCATGGTGGCCGATTAGGGATTTCACTTTGAGATGTAGAGTTGAGTCAAACAGCTCGCAACCGAGTTGGGTTGGCAGTGAACCCGGTCGATTGAGGGGGTGAAAACTGAGAATATCAGAGGAGATAGGGTGAGATTTACCTGATTAGGAGCTGCTTTGAATTGTTGGGGTAGGTTTCTGGGATGACAGGTTTCACCTGTGGATGATGCAGTTGAACGGCATGTGGGTTCGGGACCTGATTATCTAACCAAAACAGGCTCTGCTCCCAATTTGGATTTGCACTACAGTGCAACAAGGATAAAACTCGTCTGCAATAGGGCGGGGACCGAGTCAGATTTATGGTTTAAATGGCCGAGTTAAGCAACAACTGGAAACCGGCTCTAGCAGCTGCTACCCATCCACACCCTTCTACAATCTCACAAACTTCCCTCCCACTCACAATCTTACCTCTCTCTCTCTCTCCCTCTTTGATCACAGTAGATGGATTAGGTCAGAACCCGATCTTGACTCAGTGGTGAAATATCTGAGTCAAGTTGTTACGAAGCTTGAAACTCGATTCAGCAGTGCCCAAAAATCCCCTCCCTTAGTATTTTTCTATTCTCCCTTTCTCCATTGGAATCCGCCCTAACATACAGCCATTTATAGCATTTCTGTTTCTGGAGCATTCCATAGCTAATCTCGAAGGTTAGTGCAGAGATTACTTAAGTTAATCAAAAACGGCTTGGCACAAGGATCTCCTAATGTTTTGAATCCCATACATGGGCCCATTTGATTGACCTTTATAGAATTTAAATGTGGTGACTACACGATGAACGGACCAGATCAGTGAATGGGCCCGATTAAGCAGGAAGTGGGTCTCACAGTCGGATCGAGGAAGGTGACCCACTGATCATGGCATTTTTGCCATGGTCGTGTTATCCATTGATCAAAGGCGTCTAGAAGGATTGGATAGTGCCCAGGAGGACTACGTGGCCCACCCAACGGTGTGTAATAGCTGATGATTACCACGTTAATCCCGGAGAGGTGATGTCACGTGTCCACGCAATTTCTCATCAAAATCTCGGTGTTGCTATGAGATTTTGAACTGCGCTAACACAGACGATCCAGGTTGGCTCGGAAGAAACTTCCAGAAGCCAAGGATCGGCTGAGATTTGTCTTTCTACATTAGGGAAGGATCATTTTCTGCTTTCCGGTGAGTAGGGGTACACTTTTGGAAGGTAGTAGGTCTAACTGGGATTCCTCTGTGTACGTGGCCTCCGTCCGACGGTTTCCAACGGTCGGATAGGTCAGAGGCATGGCGAACATGGACATTTCATCCCCGTCAGCGATGTTCCCATGTGTTGCTCGCTGGTTCGATAACAGAGGTGGAATGGCTGATTTTCAATCAGGAATTTCATATGGATATGGTCGGTGGGATCTTATAAGTTATATGGACGGTGTGGATTTTACTCGTGTATTCGGATGGACGGTGTTCACATCGTCAAATGGGGTCTTGTTTAACAGGTGACGGGCGGGAGAGATTTCATTTGAAATCTTTAGAAATTTCAGGATTTTCGATTTTCATCGGGTCAAAGTCCCTTTGACCCGACGCGGTGGTCTCATGCACATCGTGTGCACCACACTCGTGCACATGCACAGGTTAGATGTGGGGTCCCCGCCATGATTCGGCCCGATCGGCACTGTCCGTAGGTCTTAAAAGTCCTCAAATGGCTACAACTTGAAATGGACAGGTTTGAGTGTTTAAGTAATTTCCATTTTTAAGCATTTAAGAACCTTATTTGTAGGTTATTGTGGGTTCCGATCGTTAGTGGTTGAAATCTGGGACGTACGTTCCGTGTTCTAGGTTTACTAGTAACTATCCCGGACTAAAGATCAATAAATCTCCATCTTTGTAAGGGATCCTAGTTGTAAACTTATCTTTGGTGAAGGCTAATCATTTCAATTAGGTTGTTAGTCTCTTGTTTCGACATCAGGTTAGAAATCTTAAGGGGTGTTTAAGGGAAGATAGATTCTTTCTTAGTATTGGGATCCTGTTACTGGTGTGGGTTAGATCATAGTGTTGAAGAGTGAGTGAATAGTTCTATCAGAGGTTAAAATTTATGGTAAAATTTTAGGGTTGTTACAAAAAACAACCTAGAAAACAGTCCAAAAATTTTCTGGACATCAAGATATAACTGGACACATCAGTCTGTAACTGCTAAGTAAAGGGGAAATACTCCACAAAAATGGTGATATGGTCCACCTTAGTGGTCCCCACAAACATCCAGACCAAAACCCCTTCTCAAAACCCCTTGCATGCATCAAATAGGCAGTAAGTGGGATGCCAATGTCCAGGAAATGGACAGTAAGGGGCGTCCCACCTTGCTGGACGGTCTGAACGTCCTAGGGACCCTAAGTGGGCCACACACATCAGAAGGCAATAATAGAAAAAGGGGAAAGGAAATCAGGCCATAGGAGAGGGGGCTCCGCCATGATTGAGGCCCTCTCCATCATCACAACCATACAACATTCACTATATCAAGATACAAGCTAGATCACACACATGCATGGATCTAAAAATCAAATCTAAGGTGGGGATGCCATCTCCACCAAGGATCAAGGGTCTAGTTGACCTCAATAGGCCATAAATCAAAGGAAAATTACTATGATGGGGTCTATGGAGAATGACCCCATTTATGGAACATGCATGCGTAAGGTGGGCTGTTGGCCACACCCATGGAGACATGGGGGACCTCCACCATCAATTGATGGGCCCCACAAGCTCCCTTGGATGAGAAAAAGAAGATCTAAGAAAGAAAAGCTGAAAACAATTTTAAATGGGCACCCACCTCACAAGAACTCCTACTTTCTCCTATCACCAAGCTCCTCTAGCTCTAAGGGATAAAGATCGACGATTGAGAATGAGTTTTAGGGGTTAGATTTAGGGGGAAATGAGAGAAAAGAGGGCTGAAATTTGCTAGAATGGTGGACGTTTTTCTCTCTTGCAAATGGAGAGGAAGAAAGGAAAATGAAGAGAAATGAGAGAGAATGAGAGATGTAGCAAAAGAATGATGGTTCGTAAGCTCATGATGAGCTTTGAGAAGAGAAACAATGATGACACATGGGAGAGAGGGAGTGATCATTGCCTTGAGAAGAGAATTCTCATGATAGCTAGGTAGGCTATAGGTGGGCTAAGCTAGCTAGGTAATTATGGAATAGATGATGTCATGCTCCTAGGGTGGCGTGCACACATGCTAGGTGGGTCCTACTAAAACACGATCAAGGATCCAAATAAAGCACGACCTACAACTTTTGATGTACACATCGAATTTGCGCATGAGACACGATGTTGGAACCGCGGCGCCGACGCGGTCATAAAGGTATAAGTTTCGGGTCGATCCGGGTCAGGTTTAGGAGACAGGATTTAAGGATGATCACAAACGCTATGTATAGGTCGCGGGTTGCCGAAATTCACCGGTAGGACCTTGGGACCTAATGGAACAAAATGGATACTCAGTTAAGGGTCTGACGACTCTCCCCTCTTAAAAAAATTTCATCCTCAAAATTTACCGCATCCAGGACAAAATAGGGAACAAGGGAAAACATGATCTCATATATAGATATATATATATATAATATCAATGAACATAAACCAGTACATTATACAATACAAACAACCAATCGAACAAATGAGGATAGCGCTCCCTAATCTCTGCTTCATGCTCCCAAGGCGCCTCTGCCTCCAAATGATGACTCCACTGAACCTTCACCAGGTGAATGACCATGGTCCGGAGAATCTGCTCCTTCCGATCAAGGATGCGAATTGGCTGCTCAATATAAGAAGCATCCTCACGGACCTCAAGGGGTTGCCAATCAATCACCAGAATAATGTTTGACCCACACTTTCGCAACATCGATAGATGGATCACGTTGTGAATACAAGATAACTCAGAAGGTAAGGTGAGCCTGTAGGCCACGGCATCCACGCGCCCAATGATATCAAAAGGTCCTATGAATCTCGGGGCAAGCTTGACCTTCACTCCAAATCATACCACGCCCTTTATGGGCGAGACCTTGAGATACACCATGTCCCCAACTGCAAACTCGAGGGGTCGACACTAACGATCAACAAAACTCTTCTGTCGGCTCTGAGTTGTGTGCATCCTCTGCCTGATGATGTCGATGACCTCTAACAATTGCTGCACAAGCTCGAGACCTAGGAGATGACGCTCCCCAATCTCGGTCCAACAACTCAAAGATCTACACGGCCTACTATATAAAGCCTCAAAAGGAGTTATGCCAATGTTCGCCTGATAGTTATTGTTGTACACAAACTCTGCTAGGCACAAATGCTTATCCCAGCTATGCGCAAAATTGATCACACAAGCTCTGAGGATGTCCTTAAGAATCAGGTTGACCCTCTCGATCTGCCCATCGATCTACGAATGGTAAGCAGTGCTAAGCTACAACGAAGAACCCATAACTGACTAGAAACTCCTCCAAAACTGAGACGTAAAGTGAGGGTCTTGGTCAAAAACGATCGAAACGGGAATGTCGTGCAGTCTCACAGTCTCCTCGATGAATATCTTTGCAAGACGATTCAATGTCCAAGTCACATGAATCAAAATAAAATGTGTCAACTTCATCAGATGATCGATGACAACCTAGATGGCATCGTGACCACGCTGAGTCCTCGGCAAGCCCATAATGAAATTAGTTGATACATGCTCCCACTTTCACAGTGGAACGCTCAATGCTGCAAGGGACCAGGGGGTCTTTGGTGGTCGGCCTTGACATGCTGGCAAGTGCCACACTCGGCCACAAAACTAGCAATCCAATGCTTCATCCCTAGCCAAAATATTGTCTCCTCATATCTCGATACATCTTCGTGGAACCTGGGTAAATAATAAGTCACGATCGGTGTGCCTCGGTCATCAGATCTCTACACAACTCTGACACATCCGGAACACATAATCGGCCACTAAAGTGAAGTCCACCATCGAAACCAATCTGCCAGTCTGACTGCTCTACGGATGCTGCCTCTACTCAGTATCCCTACAATGACTCATCTATCTGCTGAGCCTCGATTACCCTTGCGACAAGAGAGGGTTGAATCAACATGCTCGAAAGCTTAACAATAGAGGACTATAGACTAAACTCAAAGTCGAACTCCGATACTTCCTCGAGCATCTTCCATTCAAGAACCATCATCTGTGCCACCAGGCCTCGTGGCTGACGGCTGAGCGCGTCTAAGTGGTACTGAAGGTTGAAATCATAATCCTTCAGGAGCTCCATCCATCGCCTCTGTCGCATATTTAACTCCGACTACGAAAACAAATACTTCAGCCTCTTATGGTCTGAAAAGACCTCGAACCTAACCCCATAGATATAATGCCTCCACACCTTTAGTGCAAAGATAACTACTGCTAACTCCAGATCATGCGTGGGGTAGTTCATCTCATGGACCATGAGCTGGAGCGAGGCATATGCCACTAGCTTCCCGTGCGGCATCAGGACAGTACCCAAACCAATTCTCGAGGCATCGGTAAACACAACGAACCCATCACTCCCAAAGGGAAGAGTGAGGACGGGAGTGGATGTGAGGCGGTCCTTCAACTCCACAAATGCCTCCTCACGGGCATCACTCCAGATGAACTCGGGGCGCCCTTTCATGTCAACCGGGTCAACAGTGCTGCAATGCAGGTGAATCCCTCAATGAATAACTAATAATATCCCACTAGACCAAGGAAACTATGGATCTCAAATGTGTTCGTGGGCTTGCCCCACTAACGCACTGCAACAATCTTCGAGAGGTCCACAGTAACACCCTCCCTCATCACCACATGACCGAGGAACTTCACCTCCTCCTGCCAGAACTCGCACTTCTATAGCCTCTTATATAGTTGGTGGGCACGGAGGGTCTCCAACACAATCTACAAATGCTCCTCATGGTCCTCCCGAGTCCTCAAATAGACCAGAATGTCATCGATGAAGACTACAACAAACTGGTCGAGGTAGGGCTGAAAGACCTCGTTCATCAGCTGCATAAAGATGGTAGGCACATTGGTTAGCCCAAAAGACATGACCAGAAACTCGAAATGACCGTAGCGCGTTCGAAAAGCTGTCTTCAGAATATCCTCCTCTCAGACCCGATCTGATGATAGCCAGACCTCAAGTCAATCTTGGAGAAGAACTGTGCACCCTGCAGCTGGTTGAATAATTCATTAATCCTCGGGAGTAGGTATATGTTCTTGATAGTGACTTTGTTGAGCTCGTGGTAATCCACGCAAAGCCTCAACGAGCCATTCTTCTTCTTCACGAATAATACCGGGGCTCCCCACGGTGAACTTTTAAAATGAATAAAACCTAACTCCCACAAGTCATCCAACTGTGCCTATAGTTCCCGTAACTTCATCAGTATCATACGATATGGGGCCTTTCAGATAGGCACGGTACTGGGTATAAGATCTATCTGAAACTCTATCTGTCGGTGCGCCGGCAATCCCATAATCCCCTGAAATAATCGAGGAACTCATAAACAACTGGCAACTCCTCAAAACACCCAACCACTGACTCCTCTATTGCACAGGCCAACAAACTAGACAGCGACTCTCCTCTGGGCTCGGCAATGAACTGGAATAATGGCAAGCCGGGTATGTAGAACGTGACTATCCTAGTGGAACAGTCCAACACGACGTGGTACTCAGCAAGCCAATCCATACCCAGGATAACATCATACTCGATCATCGACAATACAAACAAATTCACGGGCAGAAACATATCCCTAACCAGAATGGGGCACGACGAACGAAAATGTACTAAAACTGCAGACTTCCCTAAGGGAGTCGATACTCATAAAGCCTCACGGGCTGACACCGACGGTAGAATGGTCGATCAGCAAAACTCCTCGGCTACGAACAAATGAGACACTCTGGAATCAAACAATACACGAGAAATAGAATCGGAGATAAGAAGTTTACCCTTAACTACTCCTCCTAATGACTGATGGTCCTACTGAGCGGCATAAAATTTGCCCTGAGTTGGCAAGGGAAGTAAGCCTAACGATTGAGGGACCGACCCTACACCTGCTACGTGGCATAAAATCTGCCATAAGCCTGTGGGGGAGGTGCCTGTCCCCTCTGCATCTATGGTCTCTGCTACTGTTGTGGTCGTTGCGGTGGCCTACCCTGCTGCGGAGGAGGCATAGGAAGCTTGTACTGGGGTGGCTGCTGCTGTGGAGGCTGCTGCGGGGGCTACTGTGGTGCCCTCGACTGCTACTGTTGCTGCTGGGGATGGGGACACTCATGCCTACGATGCCCCGTCCGTCCACATCCAAAACAGACTCCAGTAAATAAACTAGAAGAAGAAGCTAATTGCACTGCTGGCACTCTAAACCCTAAACGGCCCCTACGCCGACGGTGCTGATGCTGGCAGGAGCTATCGGAGTGCGCCTTCCTCTTTCGGTCTCCTCCCTGATCTCGGGACATCTAAAAAGTGGCCCAATCATCCTCATAAACTAGGGCCCTCTGCACTGCGTCAGCGAATGTCGTAAGAAGATGCCCAACCACTCGACTCCTGAGAGCGGGATGTAAGCCGTTTATAAAACAGCGGGCCTTCCGCCTCTCATCATCCACTAAGTAGGTCGCAAATCAAGACAAGGCAGCAAAACGGGCCTCGTACTGTGACACTGTCATATCTCCTTGAACAAGCATCTCAAACCTCAACACTCGCTGCTGCTGAACATGCTCGGGGAAGAACTTCTGGTCGAAACGATCCACAAAGTCCTCCCAAGTCCATACAAAATCTCTCCCAACTGATCTGGAAACAGAAGCCAACCAGTGCTGGGCCTCGCCCTGAAGAAGAAAAACTGCCAACTGAACTCACTGTTATGATGTGCATCTCATGGTGTCGAAGATCTTCTCCACCTCGGTATGCCACAACTCAGCTGCTGTAGGATCAGGCTCACCTGTGAAACGTGGGGAATCATGCTAACGAAAATCCTGAAGAAGAGCACTCACACGAATCTGCTCCCTCTACTCTGGAGTCTCCTCTGACTGTCTGATCTGCCTCTGGAGGGCGGCTGTAACTGCTTGGAGCATCTACTACGACTGCTCGGTTCTAACTGGTATAGTAGGGGTTGGAGGGGCAGCACTGGCCTCAGACGGAGGTGCAGGAACTGCGGGTGCCTCTGGCATAAGCACGGCAGGCTCCGGTGGAGGAATAGGATCAACTGGAGGTGGAACAAGAACCTCCGGAATAGGATCAGGACTAGGATCCGCAATAGATGGAGCGAGATGCGCTCGGGTCGATCGGGCACTGCAGGTGCCTCAACCTCTCGTGCCTCGTCCATGGGTGCCTCGTCTAGGCGGCATAGTCTAAAGAAAGAACAGGGGTGTCCAAGGCTGATGGACATTAGAGAACCAAATCAAAAGAGTACGCACTCAGGACACTACTTGTCCTAAGCTCGAAGCGGATATGTGATGTTGTCCTGAGTTATTCCTGGGTTATTTGTTATGCTCTAATACCAACTCCTGTCGCACCCCAAACTCAGAAACCATACTCACAAAATTCACAATAGCCGAATCCGTTGGCGACAGCCTCCGTAGAGCCCCATTATCGGCTCCTGATGCCCATTTAGTAGGTTCCGAACCTGGGATCCTACAAGGAGGATTTCTATAACATAAGTCTGATTCATAATGAGCATACCCAAGATCATAACATCATAACTACAGATAATAACTAAAGGAACACCATTAGAAAATTCACTAAGAATTTAAAACTTTTATAATACAAAGTTCGAAAGAGGAAGATACAAGGGCTATAAAGCAAAGCTCCAAAAGATCTGTGACAAATCCTGCTCCTACTCCTACTCACTGCCTAGAATCACTTGCACGCATCAATCGTGCATAAGCTTATAGAAAACTTAGAGGGTGGTGTGAGTGTGTGTAGGACAGGTGTCATGAATGAAATATTAGAGTATGCGGAATGTGCAGCAAGATCATGAATACCAACAGCCGTAACAAGGTTATGCAAATGCAAGGCAAGAATACCATCTGCCAACCAAAGGCTATGCAACTCAATGCAAAATACCATCAGTCATCCCAAGGCTAAGCAATACGGGCCTATATATCTAAGTGTCATATGCAATGTGCAATGAAATCATGTCAATCCTCATATCAAGTCAACATATCAGTACAGTTCCTCTTTGGAAAATCACCGGGGTCAAGTACACTCCACATAAACTACCACCTCCCTAGCCACGCAGTCCAACGAGCATAAGAGACCTCACTACCTGCATGTGGACAGCCAAACACCAACAAGGTTTGACGGTAACGGACCCATTTACGAGCTGGTCAAACTCAGCCTAGCTTAAATGCCCCCTCACTTGGGTGGATAAGGCCACACCCCTTTCCAACCGACCATGATACATTGGGAGACATGGCCTATGGGAAAGGCACCAGCGCTCATGTTTTTCACTCGGTCTCGATGTTGGAGCATCTCATGGTACCATGAAGGTTCTGGAACTTTTACCCAAAGACATCCTACGTGCCTACAATGCTCAAACTAATATTTTCGGTATCCAAATCTGGCCATCCACTATATACCTGTGGAGGCTACGACTCTGATGAAGCTATGGTGAATATTAACCATGCTATGCAATGCCAGATGCATGAATCACACAAATCAACCATGTATCAATCCTATGCATACAACACACTCAAGAGGGGCAACTCCATCACTCAAGGAGTCCCATAACAGCCTGCCCAATGGTATAAACCATGACCAATCACATCCCAACCAAGCACACATGATGCACATGGGAATGGGTCATGAAGATAACTAAGTATGTCATGCGATGATGTTGTACTCTCCTCATAATAAGATCGGGTCTAAGTACACATGGGGATGACTCACGAAAAATAACTAAGTACATTATGCGGTGAAGTTATACTCTCCTCTCAACATGGAATAGAAAGAGCATAACTACTAGTGGGGGGGCCAACAATTTGGGGTAGCCCACAAAGACTAAGAGAGAGATATTATGGGCCTAAAATGATAAGAATGGGCCTAATAAAGGGTCTTAAGGTGGACATTCAACCACCAGTAGATGAGAATGATCCTAACAAATGGGCCTAAAGGGGTCACAATGGGGACATTTAACCACCATTGTCCCCTAGAAGGCGGCCCAATAAAGATTCTGCCTAAAGCAAGGCCCAAGGCCTAAATACTACCTTAAAAATAAAATGGGCTATAATACATGTGTATATATATATATATATATATATATATATATATCATATCACATAATGGTCCCCAAGAAAATGGCCTAAAGCCCTCACACAACATCATGGGCCCAAAAAGGCACACTATGGCCCAAGAACAATGGCGACCGAATTAATGCATTATGGTGGACCTAGTGGGCAGCCCATAAGCCCAAGCACATAGGCAAAAACATATCCAAGTTGGGTCAAATGGGCCCTTTAATATCAGCTCAAATCTGAGTAAAATAGGTGGCCAATCAAGGACCCAATCACACATATAATTCAGCCCACCAAGTCTAGCATAATGTGAAAATAGTCCATGTACAAGGACTGGGCCAAGGCTGGACATCCTAGCCCATCTAAGCCTGCTAGACATCCCAAAAAAATCTAGTCAAATTATTTGGGCCCAAGCAATCAACTAAAAGTGGGCCTAACAAGGCACTAATTAAGCCCAAAAGAAATCTCAGGGAAAAATATCTACTCAAGGAGTATACAACACCCCAATCTGGTGGGCCTCACCACATAAAATTTTCTAGTTATATCCAAAACATTTTAAGGCCCTTGCTGGACATTCAGCCCACCCAGCTCCTTGGGCCCACTGAGGTCCAACAGATAGTAATTTTGGGAGAAAATAAATTTTATAATGGCCCATAGTTATCATAGTGAGTCCCGACAGATGAAAGGTGAGGATATGACACAAGAATAAAGGTGTGGTTGCTGCTGGACTACAAGTCCAGTAGCACCCAAAAAAATCTTGGACGTCCCAAGAGGCCTGGACGGCCAGCCACAATAAACCCCAAGGTGGGCCCCACTAGTGGACATCCTACTAGGGACTGAACCACTTCTCAGTGGGCCACACCAGGGAGGATGACCTGGATAAAATACTACATCAAGGTGGTCCACAAGGGGAGGACAGCCAGCCAGCCCAGCTGGACGTCCAGCAATTGGGCTACTGGCCCAGCTCCAAAATGCCCCAAAATGGTGAATCAAGTGGCCCACATGCACCTGAGGTGGGTCCCCACAAGGTGGGCCATAAGATGGGTGAAGTGGGAGGCTACCATCATACACAAACATGAGTTACAAAAATGGACAGCAAGGTCCATAAATAAAATTCTGCAGGAAAAAATATTACTGTCCTTGCATGGAACATCCAATGGAATGGGCCCAGGCCCACCTAAAAGAGGAAAAAAGGGGTGGTGATCATGCTTCTATCAAAGTACAGCAAAGTGGGGTCCATAAAATTGATCCATCATCCCCAAAAATTAGCTAATATATGTGTTTTCCCTCTAATAAGCATGGTTGGACAGTCCAAAATTTTGGACCGTCCCGCCCTTGGGCGTGCTCCATTGGTTATCCATTCATGGACAGTTGGAGGTGGGATTTAACATATATCAAGGTGGGGTCCACATCTCCAAGAATCATCTCTTAATAGGGGTAAAACATGCCAACAATAAGTCCAATCTTCCATGCCAAAATCAATGAAAAACAACTTAGAAAATAGTTCAGAAATTTTCTGGACAGCAAGATATAACTGGACACATTAGTCCATAACTGCTGAGTAAAGGGGAAATACTCCACAACAATGGTGATATGGTCCACCTTAGTGGGCCTCACAAACATGCAAACCAAAACCCCTTCTCAAAACCCCTTTCATGCATCAAATAGGCAGTACGTGGGACACCAATGTCCAGGAAATGGATAGCAAGGGGCGTCCCACCTTGTTGGATGGTCTGGACATCCTAGAGTCCCTAAGTGGGCCACACACATCAAAAGGCAATAATAGAAAAAGGAGAAAGGAAATTCGACCACAGGAGAGGGGGCTCCTCCATGATTAAGGCTCTCTCCATCATCACAACCATACAACATTCACTATATTAAGATACAAGCTAGATCTCACACAAGCATGAATCTAGAAATAGAATCTAAGGTGGGGATGCCATCCCCACCAAGGATCTAAGGTCTAGTTGACCCCAATAGGCCATAAATCAAAGAAAAATTACCATAATGGGGTCCATGGAGAATGGCCCCATTTATGAAACATACATGCATAAGGTGGGCTGTTGGCCACACCCATGGAGACAAGGGGGACCTCCACCATCAATTGATGGGCCCCACAAGCTCCCTTGAATGAGAAAAAGAAGATCTAAGAAAGAAAAGCTGAAAACTATTCTAAATGGGCACCCACTTCACAAGAACTCCTACTTTCTCTTATCACCAAGCTCCTCTAGCTCCAAGGGATAGAGATCAATGGTTGAGATTGAGTTTTAGGGGTTAGATTTAGGGGAAAATGAGAGAAAAGAGGGCTATAATTTGCTGGAATGGTGGACGTTTTTCTCTCTTGCAAATGGAGAGGAAGAAAGGAAAATGAAGAGAAATGAGAGAGGAGTGATGTAGCAAGAGAATGATGGTTTGTAAGCTCATGATGAGCTTTGAGAAGAGAAACAATGATGGCACATGGGAGAGAGGGAGTGATCATTGCCTTGAGAAGAGAATTCTCATGATAGCTAGGTAGGCTATATGTGGGCTAGGCTAGCTAGGTAATTATGGAATAGATGATGTCATGCTCCTAGGATGGCGTGCACACATGCTAGGTTGGTCCCACCAAAACACGATCAAGGGTCTAAATAAAGCACGGCCTATAACTTTTGATGTACACATTAGATTTACGCACGAGATGCGGCGTTGGAACCACAACGCCGAAGCAGCCGTAAAGGTATAGGTTTCGGGTCAATTTGGGTCGAGTTTACAGGATGAGATTTAAGAATGATCGCAAACACTACCTACAAGTTGCAGGTCACCGAAATTTGACCAGTAGGACTGCGGGACCTAACAGAACAAAATGGATAGTTAGTTAAGGGTCTGACAATTTCCCTCCATCCTCTAGCAAAGAAGACTACGGGCCCAAAAGCAAAAGTTTGCGCCAAAGGATTGAAAAGAATGCCTCAGGATCCAGTTGGAAGGGCTAAGGCTGGCCTTCAGGAGGCCGGTTCGAGGTGGTCGTCCCTGGGGGCTCGGTCTTGGTCGATTCCCAAATGGCTCGAATCCTCACCGAGTACCAGATCCCCAACTCGGTGCATATTAGAGCTCCTTCTCCCCTCGATGCTCAGGATATCCGGCTGATGGGGATGTCGTTATCTTCCTCTACACCCTCCAGTGTGGGCTTTAATTTCCCATTCACTAGTTCGTGCACTTGATGACCGTACGTCTGAGGTTAGCACTAGGTCAGTTGGTTCCTAATGCCTAGAGAATCCTGGTCTCCTCATACATCATTTGGCGCCAACTCAAGAACCAGGGCTTGACGCCAGACGAATTTTTGTCTATGTACCAAGCCAAGCATGACTCACTCGAGCCGTGCTGGTATTATTTTTCAGCAAGGGCCCAATGTACCCCGAGCCTCATTGTCAGGCTCCCTTCTTCCAATAAGGATTAGAAGGGCAAATGGTTCTGAGCCTCGGGATAGTGGGAGGCATCTGCTTCTAAGCTCGGCAACCTGCAGGTCAGAGTGCCCCCTAAAATTTTCAACCCAGGTTGAATTCTTTGAGATTTGTGCTACATTATATATTTTTGGCTCATTCCTTATTCTGATTTGCGTCCTCTATTTGTAGATTACCCAAAAGGTCCTCCAGAGCTGTCCTCCCTCTGAGCTCAAGTTGTCAGGGCTTAGGTGCTCAAAGAAGAGCAGCGCATCTGACACAATATCATCAGTCCAGAAAATCTTCTTCAGTCCGGATTCTGTAGATTCAAGCCTCTCCCTATTGCGTTAGATGAGTCTCGCAGCTTTATATACAATTTTGGTTTTCCTTGTAGATGTGTTTCTAAGTTGAGCCCCTATGACCAGGTATGACTGAGGCCTCAGGTTCTAAGAGGAAGAGGGCGTCGATATCTCATCCCGCTCTTAACGGAATAATGGCTTCAAAGCCTTATGTAAAAATCACGGCGAAGAAGAAGAACATAACCCCCATTATGGCCGAGCCTGCCGGGGCCAAACCAGCTGTAGTCGAACTGGCCACAGTCCTTGAGGCTCCTCCAGCTGCGCCATCTCATCTACCCGGGATCGAGAAGGAGGTGGTCGGAGAGACTGCCGCCGCGAGTCTCTCCTGGGATAGGGACGTCTTAGACGATCCTACCGATATTAACCTCACTGCTGCTGAGGTAGATTTTCTGGCTGGAAGGACGAACGTCCTGGTTGGAAATACTGCCATGCCCAAGGCAGTGCCTCAGGCCTCCTCTACTAATGGAGTTAGGAGGGTCGTTGACCTAGTTCCTCCCTCGGGATTGGAGGTGTTTCCACCCGGTTATCATGTCTCTTCTAAACAACTAGGCGACCAAGCTCGCGACTGAGACGTCGATCGCCAACACTCTCTCTCGCCTTCCCAAGTCGTTCATCAATGACTATGCTTTGGTCTGCTATATGGTAAGTTTTCAATGTGACTTGTTGGATCTGATTGTCGTTTTCCATTCTTTAACCCCTTATTTTTTTAGGCGTTGCCGATGTTTCTCTTGATTTGGGAGAGACTAAAAGCGATGACCCAGATAGAGGGGGAGAAGGCCGAACTGGAAGGGCTTTTGAAGACCTCACTTGCGGAGCAGGAGAGATTGAAGGGCCTGGTAGGGGAAGGCCAGCTAAGGGAGCTGATATTTCAAGGGGAGGTCAATGGGCTTCAGTCTCACTTGGATTCAGTCGAGTCTGAACTAGCGAGCTCAAAGGCTCTCCTTGAACGAGTGGAGGAGGACAATGTGCTATTGGCAGCTAAACTCAGGCTGGCCAAACGTGACACCGCCGAGGAGTTGGCTAAGCAACATGCCCAGCTTGAAGCCTTGGCTACCTCACGAGCTGTTGCGGCCATTAAGTAGTTCAAGTCATCGACGGGGAGGTCTACTGAGTTGGACAGGGTCTACTACTATGCCTAAAATGCCACCTACAAGCAATGCCGCCTACAACGCTTGTTTGGGCGATGTTAGAGGTCTCTATCCCAACCTGGACCTTGACACTTTGGCTACCGATGATGCCGAGGGTGCTCCTACTGCTGCTGAGGCTAAGAACGCTCATGTTGCTGCTGAGGTCGAAGGGGCTCCCAACGCTTAACCTCCTAACTCCGCGGCCGACCCCCCCCTTCTCGGAGAGAATGAATTTATCTTTTTATAGTAAAACTTTTTGTAGCAAAGTAGTGGTGATTTCCCAATTTATAATTTTAACCTGACTTTTTGAGTGATTATTCAATTGGTTGATTATGGATTGCGTTTGTTGGACTTATCAAATTTTCGAATGACGAGCCAACCTCTTCTATAAGGGGTCAGCTCGTCGAAGGATTTCATTTCTGCATGTGAGAAATGGTCCCTCGTAGCGTGCTCAGATGGCGAGGTGAACATCTTTTAGATGGTCGGCTCATCATTGGGATCTTGTTCCTTGAAAGGAGTCCCATGTAGATTAACTTCATGTAAAGAACGACATTCTTTATTAAAAATGTTGTCATAACAAGTGGTCCCAATCCATATATTGTTTTCCTTTACGGGTATTAGATCTTTAAGTGCTCAGCATTCCAGGGATGTGGCAATGGTCATCCTTCCAAATCCTCCAGGCGATAAGATCCCGGTTTAGCCAAGCCAACTACTCGGTAGGGCCCCTCCCAGTTTGGGCCCACGAACCCCACCCCGGGTTTTGTAGTATTCTGGAGCATGCGGCGAAGGACGAGGTCTCATCGTCGGAATCGCCTCGTTTTGACCCTGAAATTGTAGAAATAGGCGACCTGTTGGTGCCGAGTCGCAATCCGTAGTCGGCAGTGTCTCGCAATTCTTCAAACAAGTCGAGGCTTGTTGCGACCGGCTCGGTATTCTGCTCGTCTTGATAGTTTCGCACCCGAGCGGTGGGAAGTCCTATCTCAACTGGGATGACGGCCTCTAAACCGTATAAGAGAGAGAATGGGGTCTCTCCTATAGTTGACTGAGCCGTGATTCTATATGCTCAGAGAACAAGCAGAAGCTCGTCGACCCAATTGCTCTTAGCTTTCTTCAGCTTAGTCTTGAGATGGTGCTTGATGATTTTATTCACGGCTTCCACTTGGCCATTAGACTGAGGATGGCGAGGCGACGAGTAAGTGTTGACGATGCCGAGCCTTCGGCACATCTCCCTAAGCCTGTCGTTGTTGAACTGTTTCCCGTTATCAGACACAATGGTGCGTGAGATGCCGAACCGACAGATGATGTTCTTCCAAACAAAATCTGTCATCTTCTGCTTGGTAATCTTTGCTACAGGCTTGGCCTCTGCCCATTTAATGAAATAATCGACCGCTACGATCGCATATTTGGTCTACCCCTTCCTCTAGGCAGAGCCCCAATGATGTCAATTCCTCACTGAGCAAATGACCATGGTCCGCTCATGAGAGTCAGCTCTTCCGCTGGATGCCTCTGTGAACTATCACCTCAGGGGCGATGCCTGGCATATCATGATGAGAACAGGCAAAGACATCTCTGTATACCTTTAGGAAGTTGAGAATCAGTGTCCACTGCTGTAGGATAGTGTCGATCCGAGCTGAATTGTCTTGGTCGGATTCGCATCATCGAGAGTGAGGACCATAAGGTCCTCCATGGATGAGCTCTTTGAGGAAACTTCTCTAGGGTCAAGCGTGTTGACTACAAGGGCCTTCTTTGTTGCGCCCTTCCTGACCGCCACAGAGTAACATCATTGCGCCTCCCATTGATCTCCTCGGAGGTACCCGGTTCCCCCCAACATAGGGAATTTCATCATTAAGTGGTACATAGATACTATCGCCCTCATGGAGTTGAGGGAAGGTCGTCCGAGGATGACATTATACGCCATGATTGGGAGGGAGATTGCTCCCTCTGAAATTACTTTATTACCAACAAAGCCATGTAATGGGGTCCGGATGCGTTAAAGGCGTGATCTGTCAATCCTCATCTTTTCGAATGCTTCGGAATACAAGATGTCGGCTAAACTTTCGGGGTTGATCAGAATTTGGTATACCTTTTGATTGGCTATGGTCATTGCGACCACTAGTGCATCGTCATGGGGGCACTGAATCCCTCGTGCATCGTCTTTCGTGAATGTCAACCTGCACGGGCTCATCCGAGGCTCCTTGCTCGGTCTGTCGGCAAGATAGACGTAATGTTTGGGGTTAGTACTACGAGCGTGGGCTTTCCGAGCTTGATTTGAATCCCCACCTTCTGATGGCCCCCATATATCGTTCGGATCTTGACGGCATCGTCTACTACTAAGCTTGATGATTCGTCCTTCTGAGGTTGTTTCTCTTCCTTCACATAGTGCCACAGATGCCTTTTGCGAATGAGAGTTTCGATTTCTTCTTTCAAGTCGACACAATCGTTGGTGTTGTGCCCGTGGTCGCGATGAAAGCGACAGTACCTGCGCTTGTCCCGTTGGCCTACTTTTGTCTTCATACAGCTCGGCTAATGCACCAGCCTTTTGTCCAAGATATCTAACAAGATCTACTCTGGAGACGTGTTAAGGGGGGTATACGAGTTGAATTTGCTTTCAGGTCTTCTACTTGGCCTCCGATTATGGGAGGTACTGTCATCCGACCTCCTTTTGTTTGCTTATAGTGGTGCTTCATCTTTCCACCTTTTTTCTTTGGATGAATGTTCCGAGCTTTGGTTATTCTTCCACAAGCTGAAGAACTCTTCAGCGTTCGTATACTTATGAGCCCAGCTTATGAGTTCTCTAAGCGTAGTCAGCGGATTCTTCCCTATCAAGAAGAAGAACCTCCCATCTTTAAGCCCGCTGATCATTGCAGTCAGAGCCATTTTGTCGTAGTAGTCGTCGACCTGCAGAGCCTCCTCGTTGAAACGAGAGATGTAATCTTTCAAAGATTCTCCACTTTTTTATTTGAGGGTGGGCAGGTGAGTTGATGGCTTATGACTCTTCTTTCCGACGATGAACTGCATCAGGAATGCCCTACTGAGCTCGGCGAATGTGCTGATTGACCTCGGCTTAAGTTGTTAGTACAAACTTCTTGCGGCCCCTGTGAGGGTTATGGGGAATGCTCTAAACATCATCGCCTCTAATGTCGACTGGATTTGCATCCAAGAACAGTAGGACTCCATGTGCTCTGTTGGGTCCCCAGAACCCGAGTATTGAATGATGGGGGGCATTCTGAACCTCAGAGACATTGATGCGCCCATGATGTCACTAGTAAATGGAAGCTCGGTCTCCTCTATCATTGCTTCTACTGCAGTTGGGGTCAGCGCCTGATGATCCCGCTGTAAGCTCTTATTTAGTTTCGAAGTTCATCAAGCTAGGCCTCCCATGGGTCTTTATTCTCAGCGATAGTTTCGCGAGGAACCTCGACATCAGGCGTCTTACCCCTTCTTCTCCTCTCCAATTCATGTCAGAGGTCAGTTGGGGCTAACGCCGAGGTCTCAGGCACGTAAGTCGGCACCCAGGTCGCTGCATTTTGAACATGATTTGGTGCCCGAGCTGACATGCTTCGAGATGCCTCAGCTCTTGAGCTTATGGGAACGGGCCGCTCTGCTCCCATTAAAGCGACGTCCCCTTGATCGGGGGGTGGCTGTTGTTCTACCGCTTGCTGCTGTTTCATTTGGTTGATCTCATCGACCAATGCCTGCACTTGATTTTGCAATGCCCAATACTTGTTTCCTCGGCTCCGAGTCCATTGAGACGGTCCTATTGGAGCTGATTCAATATGAAGTATTGAAGATGAGCGTCGTTGTCCAGTAGGCTCAGGTTCCGCGGCTGCTACTGGAAGTGCCTTCTTTTTTTCCTCTAACCATTTTCGGTAAAGTTACTAAGATTTTTTGTTACAATATCCCACAGACAACGCCAAAATATTAATCCAAAAATCTGGTTCACCCTCGCCGAGCTCCAAACACTCGCACCAAGCCCTATGAACCTACGCAGGAGAAGGACAAAGGAGACCCTGGCTAGGGCAGGGGACCCTCCGATGCTAAAGTCAGGCTAGGAATCTAGGTCTAAGTACTATAGCTGGGGCTTAGGGTGTGAGATCTTGCATACCTGTTCCTATAGCTATGTCTCCTATTTATACCTTTTGATCAAAGTAACTATGCCTGTCATTCTCGGCACGACTACCACCATTAGACATGAACGACGTGTGCGCTAATATTGGCGGTTACCTCGCAATCGTGCGCCAGAAACCACTCTTCACGTACGTTACTGGAGTTGATTCCTCAACACGATTGCTGACCACGTTCTCGTCTGAGCCGACCTTGGAGTCTAGGTCTCACCTGCGACAGCCCGAGCCCATAAGTGGGTTGATCCTAATGCACTTGTCTACAAGGGTTTGGTCGAAGGTGATCAGTTTAAGTGTGTAATGGCTTCTTCTAGATTCCAGGCTGATGTGAAAGCTCTACAAAAGAACTTGGAAGCCGAACTTTGGTTACTACCGGACCAGGATTAGACGAGTTGTTGCCGACGAGCCGAGGTTCAGCTCATCGGCCTTGGTCGTCCGGCCTGCTATGGCGAGTCCGTTCAACCGGAGTCGGAGATGCTCTTATCTAGGCGTGTCCACTCAATCGGTCGAGCCGAGTCCATCTCTTCCGAGGTCAGCCCGTATTTTCCCATAACAAAACCCATACATTATGGTGGGTCCCATGGAGCCCCACCTTAAGAGATTATCGTCGAGGCTGGGGACAGGACTCAATCCACTTGCAAAAATCTTAATCACTAAATTCAATAAGGGCCGTCAACGGGCCAGCCCTGGGTAGGTCTCAGCCTGGATTTTGAACTGTTTCCGGTTGGATCTGATAATTCAAAAATCTGATTTTCATGCCCGAGACCGGTCCATTAACACCCCTAATTTCAATACACGGAATTCCTTAGGAACGATCCGGTGATACTAGCACTGCTAAAAAGTGAGACGTGGATTGCGTCCTGCCCCCACCTGTCTCCGCAGTTCAGTCGGCGGGCCCACTATGAATCTATGATGTATCTGTTACACCATCTATCTTTTTTCTCATATCATTTTAAGATATGAGCTGAAAACAATGTCATCTCTTTTCTCGTATCATTTTAAGATATGAGCTGCAAAACAATGTTGATCTCTTTTCTCGTGTCATTTTAAGATATGGGCAGAAAAATGAGGCGGATATAACGCTTAAGCGTACCACACCACAGATGACTCTTAAATTTAATGCTTGTGCATTTAATGTAACTTAAGTTTATCATTTGGTGTAGTCCACTTGAACGTTGGATCTACCTCATTTTTATGCACATTCCTTAAAATGTTTGAGAGAAGTGATGGACGGTGTGGATAAATAGATACATTACAGTGGGCCCGCCCACAGAACTGCCCTTCCTGGCTAGAGACGGGCTGGGTAGGACGCAGTACGCGTCCTAAAAACTGATGGTACTGGGCTATTTTATGTCGCAGGTAACATGTGGATGGCATCCTTACCTTCCAGCTGGCTTACCCCACCGTGATGTGAATCCAAATACAAATCAGCACAATCTAATCACAAGGTGGGACACACCGTAGGAGACAATATACAACTACCTCAAAAAAAAAAAAAAAAAAAAACCCCACCAAATTCAAGTTGTGAGAATGTGTAAGGAATCCGACTTGTAAAAAAGGTCAGAATGACTGCAAACCACAATTAAGCTAGTTCATCATTAGGTGGGCCCGTCACTTGAATTTGTTGGTTTTGCACGGTTACTGATTGTTTCCTATGGTGTGGTCCCCCTACTGGTTGAATCAATGTAATTGTTACTGTGCCCAACCATCATGATGGGGCCCTAATTTTTGGACTCAGGTTGAAGGTCATCAACACACGGAACCAATATTTACCATGGTACTTAAGATAGTAGAGTACCACTGTAGCCTTTTCCTACTTTTTTTTTTTTTTTTTTTTTTTTAAATTGCTACGTGGACTGTTGGCTGTAATTTCAACCACCAATGTGTAGCTAAAAACAAAGTGGCTATGATGGTCCCATGCATTTTCTTTTTTTGGTATTTATTTATTTATTTATTGCCCATGGATGATGAAGCTCATGAGCCCCCAAACATTGTATGTGTAGTTCAAATAAAATCTCGTGTGTACTTAGTCTTGTATGTTTACTTCTAAGTTAACATATCAATGAATTGGCCTAGCCTGCCGGCTTCCTAGCTGGCAAGTGTTTGCGTCCGCGCTCGGTTTGTTGTCTGTCATGTATAGTGTTGATGCAAGAATGTGGTCCACCCTTGCCGAGCTCCTAAACTTCAGCACCTACATGATGTGAGGAAGGCAATGGAGACCTATCTAGACCAGGGACCCTCCAATGCCAAAGTCAAGCTAAGAATCTGGTCTGGTAGTGTAGAATGGTTCTGGGTGAGAGATTTTGCATTCCTCTTCATGTATGTGGGTCCCTTTAGATTATTCATAGGACAGGGTGGCCCATCATCTTAGGCACAATCTCAGCCATTAGGCGAGACATGCAGGGACAATGTAGAATCATGGGCCAAGGGGTTATTTTTGTCGTGCGTCACTGGAGGAGATCGTGCACTTAGCTTATCTGGTCAAACTCTCCTGGTTGAGCAAAGATGGTTCGAGCCGAGCTTCTCTGAGCCAAGCTCTGTTGAACGACTGAGGACAACTATGATTGGGCTCATCAGAACTTGACTTGGTCACTTAGCCGAAGATGGTTTGAGCTGATCTAACCACGCCTATCTCAACCCAAGTTATGGCTCAAATCTAACTAGTTCGTTGGTTCTGGCTATTCTTTGACGGTCCATTGGTCAAATCAGATCACTTAGTTCCCGACAAGTGTAAGCGTCTAGTAGTTTGAGATCTCATTCTACTGAGAACTATGTTTGTAAACTTCATGCCAGTTCCTTCCATAAACATCTCCGAAACAATCGTTCGTCTTACCGAGCTGACCTTGAAGGTGATTTGGCCAAGCCGCCCTTAAATGTGGTCAGGCCGGGCCAACCTTGAAGGTGGTCAAATCATATTTTCCCATAACAAAAGTCCCCTACTCCGTGAGTTTGCAGCGCAAGCTTGGGGAGTAAATTTACACAGTGAAAACGAACGGGTAGTCTGATACACTTCCGCTGGTAATAGAATCGAGGAGAATCTGTAATTATGGCGTGGTGCAATTGAGGTGCCATACTTTGTGGTGGCGGCCTTTTCGATTGCAGGCTTGTGGTGGACAGACGTGTGGCAGAGGCCGAGAATACGTAGCGGCAGGATTGATGGGGAGCTGCCACGTGTAAAGTGATGGGTGAGGAGACGGCTCTTCGCTCGCCACATTTAATGTTGATCATTAAGGCTTGTGCTCGGTCTGGGAATTCGTATTGATCGGGCTAATCGGATGTTGTCATGTGCAAGGTTGTGCTCGGCGGAACGCTCTTTGCTGTCAATAATTAAAGCTTCTCATGATTGCTCTTAGCTGAGCATGATATAAAAGCAGTCGTTTCCTTCGCTGGCTTGGTCATTTGCTTCTGTCTAGAAATTTCTCTGTAACGCCCAGAAAATCGGGGGTCGAGTATGAACTCAACTCCCGAGTTCCAACGCATCACTTATGCAACATACACAATGATGGTTAAATGTTGTCTGAGTTAGAGCAATAAACATGAATGAGATTATACCAAAACAGTAAATCATACTCCAGTTCAATTGTATAAAGGCAAGCGGAAGACTAAAATTTTATATTCAAAGTATGTAAAGTAACAAAGTTTTGTGAACTCCAGAGTATGAGTACTAACTGAGTACCAATATACATGTATTGTTTCTAAGTCAAAAATCAAAATACAATTCCGTAGATAAGCCCTGGATCCCCGCGATGCAGTCGGCCTAAGCATAGCCGTCAGAGTACTGCATAAAGGAGAACTCATCCTGATCCTCCTCGGCCTGCTCCGGCTCCTGAACCGAGGCACCATCTATACCTGCGACAGAGTCTGGTGGGTGTTGCAAACACCGTCCCATAACGTGGGAGTGAGTAGCTAACTCAGTGGAACAATAAAGCATAGGTTAACATGTTATCAATTCAATCAAGCAGTAATGATAAAGCAGTACAAATCAAACAATTCTAACTACTCTTATTAAGTGCGAGAATGAAATGACATGATGCTGTATGCCCTTGCCAAACCACCCTCAAGCGATATCATCTTACGTTCGCGAATGCTTAACTTCCTCAGTGCGCCACATCTATTAAGCACATGCGGTGTGATGATGATCATGATTACCGAGTTATTATTAGTCCATTTCAACCAGCAGTATTGGAACACTAAGGTACCTCCCTTGTATCATTCCCAAACATGATCCATTCTAGGGTCGTCAATCCTAGTTAATCTCATACGATATTATGGTTCGAGAAGCATAGTGAAGGCATCGCAAAGGGCTCGTCACCCGTCAGCGTGGATACAGATCTCACCGTATGCGGCTCAATTGGCGTCGTCCTCGAGTACAGGTCTCACCGTACTCGGCTCAATCACTAGCCGTCGGCTCGAGTACAGGTCTCACCGTACTCGGCTCAACTCATACTCTAGTTGCTGTGAAAGACTCGTCGCCAATCACAGACACGTGGAGTATACTCGAAGATACTACGGAGGACTCGTCGCCGTCAGCACGAGCACAGGTTTCACCGTACTCGGCTCTCGCCGTATGTATCGACAGCTCGAATATAGTGTCCCATACCACCATAATCGGCTCACGAGTTTAGTTGCGCAATGGTCACTACGGGGAGGCACATAGCCCAAGCGTAGACCGACAGCTCGACCACGGTGTCCCATACCACCATGCCCGGCTCATGCGTCTTAGCGGATCGAGGTACCATGGTTAACGGGATCGCCACTGGTAAGTTTGGTACCCTAGGTTCAAGCAGTAGCGACCAAACATGGTGAACACACATATACACTTCGGTTTACTTGACGAGCCTGACTAGCTCGAGCGCACCACAAGTTGGGCGATATGGAGCGCGAAAGCACTCCGTGTGGCCAACCACTATCGCCAACCGAAATACGAATCAGGTTCGCCAGACACATCCTTTGTGGCAACATGCATCTCAGCCACAACCTCAAGTTTGGTACCGAATGTTTGGACTATAGGCATAGTCCCAAACTCAAACAGTTCTCATCAATAGCATATGGAGTAAAGCATGATAAACAAGCAATACAAGCATGTTATCGGGCATGTTACAAAGCATGAAGTAAAGCATGAAGTAAAGCAGGTTGTAAAGCATGTTGTAAAGCATTTATACACATAGGGATACAATTACATACACATCACAAGTGAGTGGTTATAGCGAACCACCACATGGAGGGGATCCTACATGTCTCTAACGGAGTCGGGAATCCCATATCAGCACCTCTCTAAGGCACTAACACTCAAGCATTTACACACACAAGCATCTACGCAAACACTTAGAATACATTATTCCAACATACCTGATGTATGTTAGCAAGATGCGTGTTAGGGCTGTCCCTTCGCCACGTGAGTATTTTACCCATGTATATCATAATCATACAGCAAATAATCATTACAATTGTATCTCCAAAATTCACACATATGCGGTATTTCTAGAATACACAATTTCAACATACTAGGCATTTACAAGCGAACATGTATTTCAGCGATTCCTTTCACAACTAAACTAGTATTTTATCCATATATTATATAATCATACATTAAATAAACATGTCAAACATTTTTCCAAAAAAAATACGTATATGGTATTTCTACGTATACCTAGAGTATGTGAAATTCCATATTCTACAACGTTAATCGAAACAGGAAACGGAAAGCACTTTGTACATGTGCATTTACATGCAGATCATGAATCTATCATTATCTGACATTAAAAGTGTTAAAAACCGTAACTTATACACTTAAAGTCCTCACCTTTGCCCTTGGAATCACAACGAATCAGCAAGGGTCTTTGAGCTTCCGTATACGGGAGTTTTCTAGCCTAAAGAGCGGATCGGTTAGCCTTTACATAACCTACAACGAACTTACATCAAATCAGACCTAGGGTTAGGGTTTCTTACCTTCAAACGGAATGGATACCGCCGAGAAAACACCTGGAAAGGAGCGGTGTAGGCCGTGCGACAACCGAAAGCAGTAGGAGGAAGATCACCCACAAATTCCAAGCTCTTCTCTCTTTTTCTCTCTCTCTCTGGGTTTTATCCCAAATTCGTATGGTCTGTGAGAGGGGCTGTTCTAAGCTCCTTTTATAGCCAAAAACATTCCCAAAATAGACTCGTGTTCAAGGGTTACTGCTAATATAGGATATTCGTCACTTTTCCAAATTAAAAGAGAGGTTCTCAGTAGCCCTCCTTGAGCCAAACGTCGACTTAAGCTCACCACCTATGGATCTATGTGGGATTACGTTTTCGACTCGATCGGATTCCCAGATCGCACGTGGCGGACCACTTTCGGTTCGACGGTCAGTGGGCCACGATCGAAATTCCAAGTACATGTAAATGTTCCCGAAATTTTTCTTAATCCGAGGGTGTAATTTGGTCGGATTCGACGGTCGTTGCTTAATCTCGACGCGCAGTTTAAAGCGAAAGGTGCCGATCACTATTCCTGATATTTATTTTGGGATGGGAATAGTGTTTTTCACACACCCTCGCTCCGGATTGAAACGAATGGCCGTGGGACATCGGCTGGACCTGATTTTTGAGATGATTGTCAAGCCCAGTGAGGCGGTCCTAGTTCCTTAGCTTCGTGTTAATCGGACTTCTGATGTGTGATCTAGACCTAATACGAAGTTTCGTTTCATTCCCGAGAGCAGCCGGGAAATGAGTTTGGTTCTAAACTTTAGGGTAACCTAGAGTCACTTGTTTTGCAAGTTTTGGGTCTTGCAGATCGTATTTAAAGCGATCCCAATAGATTTCATGGCTAATCGAGTTTAGTACTTAGTTAACTTTGTTAAATTTCTAAAGGATTTAATCCTAATTGATTTCTGGTCGAGGTGGTACTCGAACCAACGTACGAAAATTTACGGGTCGTTACAATCTACCCCCCTTAAACAAAAAATTTCGTCCTCGAAATTTATACCTTTTCATATTCCTCGAGAATCTGAGGGTAGTTCTTCCTGACCTCTGCCTCAGTCTCCCAAGTAGCTTCCTTCTCGGAATGATGTGTCCAAAGTACCTTCACAGGTGGGATGACCTTGCTACGCAAGCACTGCTCCTTCCGTCAAGGATGCGCGTCGGGCGCAACTCATATGTAGCATCCTCGCTCAACTGTACCTGCTCCCATCTGATGATATGCGAAGGATCAGGAACGTACTTCTTCAGCATAGATACATGAAATACGTTGTGTACAGACGCGAGTGGTGTGGGCAAAGCGAAATGATACGCCACATCACCCACTCGATCCAATATCTGAAATGGACCGATAAACCTCGGTGTGAGCTTCCCCTTCTTCCCAAACCGAAGGACTCCCTTCATAGGGAAAACTCGAAGGAACACATGATCCCCGACCTCGAACTCCAGCGGTCGCCGCCTCGTATCTGCGTAAACTCTTTTCCGCCTGCTCTGCGCCAAGTAATCGACGCCTGATAATGTCGACCTTCTCTGTAGTCGCCTGTACCAACTCCGTGCCAATCAGACTACGCTCGCCAACCTCGGCCCAACAATGCGGTGCTCCACAAGGACGACCATATAGAGCCTCATATGGCGCCATGCCAATAGTCGCCTGAAAGCTGTTGTTGTAGCCGAACTCTACGTACGGAAGACAGTTATCCCAGCTGTCCTTGAAGTCCAACACACATGCTCGCAACATATCCTCCAGACCGATTCACCCGCTCTGTCCGCCCATCAGTCTGAGGATGAAACGCCGTACGAACTTCAACTTCACACCCATCGCCTCCTGGATACGAGTCCAGAAGATGGATGTGAACCGCATGTCTCTGTCCGACACGATCTCTAATGGAACCCCGTGCAGATGGACGATCTCTCTGATGTACAATCTAGCCAGCTCGTCTGCAGAGTTCGTAACTCTGATAGGGAGGAAATGGGCCGATTTGGTCAACTGGTCCACAATCACCCAAATGGAATCGTGTCCCTTGCTCGTCTTCGGCAGCCCGGATATGAAATCCATGGAGATGAAGTCCCACTTCCACTCTGCTATAGGCATGGGCTGAAGCAGTCCAGGAGGTCGGCGATGTTCTGCCTTGACCTGCTGGCACGTCAGACATCGAGACACATACTCAACGATGTGGGCTTTCATATTATCCCACCAATACGTCCGTCTCAAATCCTGGTACATCTTCGTGCTACCAGGATGCATCGCAAGCTTTGAGTTATGGGCAGACTCGAGAAACTCGCGTCTCAAGTCAGGCACATCAGGAACGCATAGGCGGCCACGGAATCGTAGACCTCCATCAGAACTAACCCTCCACTCGGAGTCCTCGGCGTCGCTAGCCTTCTCTCGAAGCTCAGACAGCCGTATATCGCCCTCCTGGGCCTCAACAATCCTGTCGTCAATAAGTGGCCGCACCCGAACGTGCGCAACACACTCAAATGGCTCCTCGACAGTGAGTCTCTGCTCGAAGTCCCGTACGAACTCCACCATGTCCCACTCGGCTATCATCAACGGTGCCGCAAAAGCTATCGCCTTTTTGCGGCTCAACGCGTCTGCTACAAGGTTCGCCTTGCCAGGATGGTAGGAAACCTCGAACTTGAAGTCCTTCAAGGTCTCCATCCATCGGCGTTGTCTCATATTCAAGTCTCGCTGTGTGAATATGTACTTAAGGCTCTTGTGGTCGCAGAAAAGCTCGAACTCCTCTCCATAGAGGTAATGTCTCCAGAGCTTCAATGCAAAGATGACAGCTGCCAACTCCAGGTCATGTGTAGGGTAATTCTCCTCGTGCTTCCTTAATTATCTCGAGGCATACGAAATCACCCTATCCTTCTGCATCAGAACACAACCCAAACCAACGCGAGACGCGTCAGTATATATCGTGTATTTCTCCTCTTGCTCTGGCAATACTAGCACAGGGGCGGACGTCAACTTGTCCTTTAGCTCCTTAAAAGCTGCCTCCGCCTTCTCATTACAGGCGAACTTCAGGTCCTTCCGAGTCAACTGAGACAATGGCCTGGCAATCTTCGAGAAGTCCCGAATGAAGCGTCTGTAATACCCAGCCAGACCAAGGAAACTCCTCACCTCAGTAACCGATTCAGGCTGCTGCCAATCCTAAACCGCGGTTACCTTAGCAAGGTCCACTGCTATTCCATCCTTGGACACCACATGTCCCAGGAACTTGACTTCCTCCTGCCAGAAGTCGCACTTCTTGTATTGTGCGAACAACTGGTTCTTCTTCAGTGTATCCAACACCGCTCTCAAGTGCTCCTCGTGCTCCTCCCGACTCGTAGAGTATATCAAGATGTCATCAATAAAGATGATGACGAATCGGTACAGGAAAGGCCGAAATACCCGGTTCATCAGATCCATGAACACGGCTGGTACGTTCGTGAGGCCGAACGACATCACCAAGAACTCATAGTGCCCAAAGCACGTCATGAAGGCAGTCTTCTGCACGTCCTCCTCTCTCACGCGCAACTGGTGGTACCCCGACTGAAGATCAATCTTCAAGAAATACTTCGCCCCTCTCAACTGATCGAACAGATCGTCTATCCTGAGCAAAGGATACTTGTTCTTCACTGTGACCTGGTTCAACCTACGGTAGTCAATATATAACCGTAGCGACCCGTCCTTCTTCTTCACAAATAGCACAGGTGCTTCCCAAGGAGACACACTAGGTCGTATAAAACCCTTGTCTACCAGATCGTCAATCTGTTTCCGCAGCTCCTCCATCTCACATGGAGGCATACGATAAGTCGGCAGTGAGATGGGTGTCGCACCCGGCGTGAGATCAATTGTAAAATCGATCTCGCGTCGAGGAGGTAAACCAGGAATAGTCTCAAACACGCCTACAAATTCTCGAACCACCGGCGTATTCCTCAACGTCGGACCATCAATCGGTGCCAACAAAGCAGTATAACAATCAACACGGCAGGGCCAATCGACCAGTCTTGGAAACGTGAAAGCTGTGCTATCAGGTCCATAGGCAGTCACGATCCGAGTATCGCAATCTATCTCCGCCCTCATCTTGGCGAGCCAATCCATACCAAGGATAACGTCATAGTGCCATAGTGGAGCAACAATGAGGTCGACGAGCACTGTGCTGCTACCCAAAACTATCAGACAACCCTCGCATAACCGTGTGACATCCGAACAGGTCCCAGTAGCCGTAGTGAGTCTCATTCCCTTTGTGGGAATCGTAGGCAAAGATAGACGTTTAACTGCCCCACAAGAAATAATAGAAGTAGTGGACCCAGTGTCCACCAATAAAGAAACGGGAGTACCATGAATATAAGCCGTACCCTCAAAAGCCGTCGGAGCCGAGATCGACGTCTCAGGTTCCTCGGCAACAAGAGTGTGCACGCGAGCCTGCTGCTGACGGTTCGACTGAGGAGACAAGGGTCGCTGTGGCGGCCTGAAGCGCGACACAGGAGGTCGGAAGGAAGGATGTGCAAGAGCAGTCTGTAGCGGTGGAGCTGATATGGCCTGTGGATAAGGGCGATCTAATCTCTGCGGTGGTGCAAATCCACTAGCCCTCATACGCGAGAAGCAACTCTCAGCAGGGTGTCCTGGTTTCCCGCAATACGTGCAGGTCACCAACGGGCGTCTCACAGAACAATCTGTGTCCGCGGCCCTGGGGGCGACCGGACGAGGCCTCTTGCCTAAGATAGGCCTACTCTGTAAATCCTGGCGTGGCCTCGCAACCATAGCACCACGCGATTTGGCCAATCGGTCCACATCCTGCTCGGTCGTCATAGACATGTGGACCAATGCCGCGTAGGTGGGGATACTGAGGCAGCATATCCTCGACCGTATGTCGGGTCGCAAGCCCATGGAAAAATGACGCATCCGCATCTGCTCATCTACCAGTATAGTCGGGACAAAGCGGCCCAACTCTGTGAAGCGGTGCTCGTACTCCGTAATCGTCATGCCTCCCTGCCTGAGGCGCAGAAACTCATCCTCTCGCTCATGTCGATAAGTCTGCGGGTAGTATTTCTTGTGGAACCGGAACTCGAAAGCCTCCCAGGTCCACACGTAATCTGTTGCGACAGACCGCAACACGCTATCCCACCATAAACTGGCCTCCCTCTCAAACATAAAAGTGGCTAGCTCCACCTGCTCTGCCTTTGAGCAATGTAGCATCCGAAGCATCTTAGAGATGCGGTCAAGCCAGAACTCTGCCTCCTCGGGTCTGTGAGAACCCATAAATGAGGGAGGCCTAAAGCGCTGAAATCGCTCGAGTAGACCGCGTGTACCTGCATCTCCAGTAGGAGGTGCGACAGATGTGGGCAGAGGCACATCCTCAAACCGAGCAGGAGGCTCAGAAGGCTCATCAAGATGTGCAGATGTCGTAGGTGGAGTCGCACTACCACCACGGGACAAGGCCTCAGCGATAGTGGCCATAAGCCGCCGGTCTTTGCTGGCTGTCAGACCGTGCTGCTCGTCGCTTCGCATCTGCGCGATGCATCATCAACATCAGCTGCTCAAACCTATCAGTCGGTGGAGCAGCCTGGGAGTCATGCTGCGTAGAAGAAGACGGCCGATACTGCTCACGGACCGGGGCGTGTAAGGTGGCATCCACCGGTAGGACCAGCAGGAGGCTGATCAGAACCCAACCCTCGGTTCGCAGGACCGCTACTACCAGAAGGAGTCTGGTCCATAGAGCCAGTCAGACAGAGATGTGCCATGCTCCGCGTATACTGTCGCGGCATGCCCTATACAACATAGGGAACAACATTTGTGAGATACAGTATAACACACATCATAAAGCACTTTAAGCATTCCACACATCATCAAAACAAAAGGGGCTACATGCCTTTCATTTACCCAAAATTGTCATAATACATGGAATACAGAGTTACATGAATCATGACGGAAATCACATGATAGCCAATACATCCATAACATTAAACACTTAGAACACACTACTATCTATTACATCAACTACATGAAAACATAAACTGCCTAGCGCGGCAACCAAAAACAAACAACAACCACAACAACGTGGATGACTAAGCATCCGAAACAGGCGGTGGAGGAGGAGCATTCTTATCCTGCGCACAGCACAGAATGGCCTTCAACGTATGGGACATCTTCTTAAAACTCTTCTTCATGTAGGCTTCATTCTCTTCAAGCTTGGCCTGAACTTGACCAATCTCTTGCTGCAGGGCAGCTTGACCCTCCTCGAGACAGGCCAAACGTGCATCCAAAGCATCCCGATTCACACCCTGTTCCTGAGCTGCAGGAGGTGAACTCTCCTCAATGTCCTGAGCCTCAGGTTCTTCTTCCTGTATGTCATCACCGCGCTCCTCATCACTCTCTGCCTCAAGGTCAACACTCTCCTCACCGGCGCTATCCGACTCATCTCCAGACTCATCGAGTCGTGCTTGCCGCTGTTGAGGGTCGATCTTCATATTCTTAAGTGTCGCCTCGCTTATGACTCGGACTGGTGCAAGGTCTTCCATGTTGAGTCTATAGCCGACATCACGATCCATCCTACATATCAGGCGGCCAAATGGGAGCGAAAGATCGTTCTTGGCAGAACGAACAACCTGAACTATCTGAAATAGGATGAATGTGGGCAAGCATATGTTGTCCCCGCGTCTCATCTTGTACAAAAAGTCCACCATCAACCGAGTACATTCCGTGCGGTTACCCCACCGTGGGTACACATTGTAGGTGAAGATGTGATGGAGTAAACGGAAGTCCTCAGTCATCTTTGTCGCCGCAATGCAATTCCCTCGCTTCCAAGTAACCCGGTGACCACAGAGATATCGCGTGCGATGATCCCTTTCTCGCGCACTCCTAAAGAAGTCGTCACTAGGAAGCACTTGACCACGTGAAATCTTCATGATTTGAACCACCTCATCCACAGTGATTGTGCGTCTTATGCCCCTCACAGAGACAGTGAACTGAAGAGGCTCCAATGATGAATCTATGATATGAGCGTAGAAGGCGCGAACCGTGTTCTCACATGCGGGAGACTCGCCTTCAAATATAGAATTTCATCCGATATCCACCAAGTGGTCCATCATCCGGTGTAGGCCAAACATTCTTTCATCCACATGAGCTTTAAAAAGAATCTTGCAGCCCGCAAAACGCCCGTATTCGATGCCTATCGGATAAGCATTTCTGACGGGATGGTCAGGATCCAGGTCTCGCTTTGACCTAAACTCCCGAACGGTGCTAGTGCCGGCCCCAATGTCAGATCTTCTTCGGGAATGGGCTGGCCTACTTGGGCCGGCGTCATCAGCCGCGGTCTTCCTCTTTCCCATGAGAGATAGGATGAGGAAACGGAGAAAATAGTCGCCACCACACCAAGGAGGGCCATAGAAAATTGCCAAAATGGGGGAAAAAGGGGCTGATCTCTTTGATCCACCATAAGCAACAACCTAATAGGTGTGGAAGGGGCACTAGAGGTAGAAAATGAAGGAGAAACAAGAAGAAAATGGAATGGATTAGGAGATTACCCGATTTTGAGCTCCAATGAGGGGTATGAGAGCTCCAACTTGAGAAAATGGGGAAAGGAGGAGGCTAGGGCTGTTGTGGAAGGTTGAGGTGTGTGGGTTATGGAAGAAAATGAAAGATTACAAGGTTTGGAGGGATGTGTTTAGAGAAAAAAATGAAAATGGGGTTTGGAGGTGCTTGGAAAGGAAGAAATGAGGGAGAAGGGTGCTCCAGCCCCTTAAATCCTAAACTTATGGGAATTTCGCACGTGTCATGGGTGTAGGAGGTTGGGCCGACCAACCTCAGCCTTGAACCCACCCCGGAAAACCGACCGGACCGCGGTCTGCCGCCCGAACCCCGGCGCCGCCGCGGTTGGACTTGGCCGGAACCGCGCCGCCCAGCTGAGGCCCTGTTTGCCACGTGTCCAGGGTGCCAAATGCACCCTGGTTCGATCTGGGGGCATAGTGTATTAACGTGGAGGGGCCCCCGACTCAGTTTAGCTCCCGAACGGTTGGTTCCGAGAAATTTCTGAACTAAACAGATTTTTCCTGATTTTTAACAACTGGTTTTGGGTGGATAGTGACCTGGACACGTCAATAGACGGTCTAGGAGTGATTTAGGATCCGTATGTGCGGTCAGGATCGAGTACAAACTCGATCAACGCGTCCGTTTTTAATGAATTTCGCCGAACGGTGAAATCGGGAGACCCTAAGACTGTTTCTATATTTTTGCGCACCCTCCTAGGTTGTAACACGTCAGCGTACATAGTGGGGACATAACTCAGGTCCGGTTTAATCAAAATCATGCTTTGATACCAACTTGTAACGCCCTGAAAATCGGGGGTCGAGTATGAACTCAACTCCCAAGTTCCAACGCATCACTTATGCAACATACACAATGATGGTTAAATGTTGTCTGAGTTAGAGCAATAAACATGAATGAGATTATACCAAAACAGTAAATCATACTCCAGTTCAATTGTATAAAGGCAAGCAGAAGACTGAAATTTTATATTCAAAGTATGTAAAGTAACAAAGTTTTGTAAACTCCAGAGTATGAGTACTAACTGAGTACCAATATACATGTATTGTTTCTAAGTCAAAAATCAAAATACAATTCCGTAGATAAGCCCTGGAATCCCCGCGATGCAGTCGGCCTAAGCATAGCCGTCAGAGTACTGCATAAAGGAGAACTCATCCTAATCCTCCTCGAAGTCGGGCTCCGGCTCCTGAACTGAGGCACCATCTATACCTGCGACAGAGTCTGGTGGGTGTTGTAAACACCGTCCCGTAACGTGGGAGTGAGTAGCTAACTCAGTGGAACAATAAAGCATAGGTTAACATGTTATCAATTCAATCAAGTAGTAATGATAAAGCAGTACAAATCAAACAATTCTAACTACTCTTATTAAGTGCGAGAATGAAATGACATGATGCTGTATGCCCTTGCCAAACCACCCTCAAGCGACATCATCTTACGTTCGCGAATGCTTAACTCCCTCAGTGCGCCACATCTACTAAGCACATGCGGTGTGATGATGATCATGATTACCGAGTTATTATTAGTCCATTTCAACCAAAGAATTGGGAAACTAAGGTACCTCCCTTGTATCATTCCCAAACATGATCCATTCTAGGGTCGTCAATCCTAGTTAATCTCATACGATATTATGGTTCGAGAAGCATAGTGAAGGCATCGCAAAGGGCTCGTCACCCGTCAGCGCGGATACAGATCTCACCGTATGCGGCTCAATTACTGGCCGTCAGCTCGAGTACAGGTCTCACCGTACTCGGCTCAATCACTAGCCGTCAGCTCGAGTACAGGTCTCACCGTACTCGGCTCAACTCATACTCTAGTTACTGTGAAAGACTCGTCGCCAATCACAGACACGTGGAGTATACTCAAAGATACTACGGAGGACTCGTCGCCCGTCAGCACGAGCACAGGTCTCACCGTACTCGGCTCTCGCCGTATGTATCGACAGCTCAAATATAGTGTCCCATACCACCATAATCGGCTCACGAGTTTAGTTGCACAATGGTCACTACGGGGAGGCACATAGCCCCATCGTAGGCCGACAGCTCGACCACGGTGTCCCATACCACCATGCCCGGCTCATGCGTCTTAGCGGATCGAGGTACCATGGTTAACGGGATCGCCACTGGTAAGTTTGGTACCCTAGGTTCAAGCAGTAGCGACCAAACATGGTGAACACACATATACACTTCGGTTTACTTGACGAGCCTGACTAGCTCGAGCGCACCACAAGTTAGGCGATATGGAGCGCAAAAGCACTCCGTGTGGCCAACCACTATCGCCAACCGAAATACGACTCGGGTTCGCCAGACACATCCTTTGTGGCGACATGCATCTCAGCCACAACCTCAAGTCTGGTACCGAATGTTTGGACTATAGGCATAGTCCCAAACTCAAACAGTTCTCATCAATAGCATGTGGAGTAAAGCATGATAAACAAGCAATACAAGCATGTTATCGGGCATGTTACAAAGCATGAAGTAAAGCATGAAGTAAAGCAGGTTGTAAAGCATTTTGTAAAGCATTTATACACATAAGGATACAACTACATACACATCACAAGTGAGTGGTTATAGCGAACCACCACATGGAGGGGATCCTGCATGTCTCTAAGGGAGTCGGGAATCCCATATCAGCACCTCTCTAAGGCACTAATACTCAAGCATTTACACACACAAGCATCTACGCAAACACTTAGAATACACTATTCCAACATACCTGATGTATGTTAGCAAGATACATGTTAGGGCTGTCCCTTCGCCACGTGAGTATTTTACCCATGTATATCATAATCATACAGCAAATAATCATTACAATTGTATCTCCAAAATTCACACATATGCGGTATTTCTAGAATACACAATTTCAACATACTAGGCATTTACAAGCGAACATGTATTTCAGCGATTCCTTTCGCCAAACTAGTATTTTATCCATATATTATATAATCATACATTAAATAAACATGTCAAACGTTTTTCCAAAAAAAAATACGTATACGGTATTTCTATGTATACCTAGAGTATGTGAAATTCCATATTCTACAACGTTAATCGAAACAGGAAACGGAAAGCACTTTGTACATGTGCATTTACATGCAGATCATGAATCTATCATTATCTGACATTGAAAGCGTTGAAAACCGTAACTTATACACTTAAAGTCCTCACCTTTGCCCTTGGAATCACAACGAATCAGCAAGGGTCGTTGAGCTTCCGTATACGGGAGTTTTCTAGCCTAAAGAGCGGAATCGGTTAGCCTTTACATAACCTACAACGAACTTACATCAAATCAGACCTAGGGTTAGGGTTTCTTACCTTCAAACGGAATGGATACCGTCGAGAAAACACCTGGAAAGGAGCGGTGTAGGCCATGCGACAACCGAAAGCAGTAGGAGGAAGATCACCCACAAATTTCAAGCTCTTCTCTCTCTTTTCTCTCTCTCTCTCTAGGGTTTTATCCCAAATTCGTATGGCTGTGAGAGGGGCTGTTCTAAGCTCCTTTTATAGCCAAAAACATTTCCAAAATAGACTCAGGTTCAAGGGTTACTGCTAATATAGGATATTCGTCACTTTTCCAGCTCAAAAGAGAGGTTCTGGTAGCCCTCCTTGAGCCAAACGTCAGACTTAAGCTCACCACCTATGGATCTATGTGGGATTACATTTTCGACTCGATCGGATTCCCAGATCGCACGTGGCGGACCACTTTCAGTTCGACGGTCAGTGGGCCACGATCAGAAATTCCAAGTACATGTAAATGTTCCTGAAATTTTTCTTAATCCGAGGGTGTAATTTGGTCGGATTCTGACGGTCAGGTTGCTTAATACTGACGCGCAAGCGAAAGGTGCCAGATCACTATTCCTGATATTTATTTTGGGATGGGAATAGTGTTTTTCACACACCCTCGCTCCGGATCGAAACGAATGGCCGTGGGACATCAGCTGGACCTGATTTTTGAGATGATTGTCAAGCCCAGTGAGGCGGTCCTAGTTCCTTAGCTTCGTGTTAATCGGAGTTCCGATGTGCGATCTAGACCTAATACGAAGTTTCGTTTTATTCCCGAGAAGCAAAGGAAATGAGTTTGGTTCTAAACTTTAGGGTAACCTAGCGTCACTTGTTTTACAAGTTTTGGGTCTTGCAGATCGTATTTAAAGCGATCCCAATGGATTTCATGGCTAATCGAGTTTAGTACTTAGTTAACTTTGTTAAATTTCTAAAGGATTTAATCCTAATTGATTTCTGGTCGAGGCGGTACTCGAACCAACGTACGGAAATTTACGGGTCGTTACATTCTCGCTGCTGATAGACTCCCAAAGTAGGTGATTTTCAGTGAGTCCTCCTTGTTTTCGGGTTCATTTTTGAACTTTTCCTTGCCTTAATCCTATTTTTCGCTAAGTATCCGATGTCGAACAGTTCTAAGGGTGTACGCGAGGTCTACGCCTTCGAAGATGACACTGACCTAGAGAGCACAAGCTCCAGGGTTAAAGCCTCAACAGAGCCACTCACTGTAGAGCCCCTGTGGTCTGCTAAGACGACCGTCTGACCCCAGGCCAAGCAGCCCAAGGGCTCGAAGGCAACTGCTCGGCCTAAGGGCGCGAAGAGAGCCGCTCGGTCCGAGGGTAAGAGGGAAACCACTCAACCCCAGGCCGAACGGCCGCCCAAAGTCATCCCAGGGGGGTCGGTCATGGTCGAAGCCGAGATGGCTAAATTCTGTTGTAACGACTCAAAAAATTTTGTATAAAGACCCGAGTATCACCTCGACCAAAAATCACTTAGGATTAAATCCTTTAGAAATTTAACAAAGTTAACCAAGTGCTAAACTAGATTAGCCATGAAATCTGTTTGAATCACTTTAAATACGATCTGCAAGACCCAAAACTTGTAGAATCATTGATGCTAGGTTAGCCTAAAATCTAGGATTAAACTCATTACCCGACTGCTTTCGGGAGCAGATTGAAACTCCGTATCAGATATGGACCACACATCAGGAGTCCGAATAATACGAAGTTAAGGACTTGGGACCGCTTCGCTGGGCTTGACAACCATCTCAGAAATCAAATCCAGACAATGTCCCACGGCTGTTCGCTTTAGTCCGCAATGAGTGTAAGAACACTTGATTTTTCTTTATAAATAAATATCTCAAATAGTAATCTGAGACTTGTTACTTGCGGACATTTTGTAAGCAACCAGACCGTCAGAATCTGACCCAAATAGACCCTCGGATCAGGAAAAATTTCATAAACATATCCATGTACTTGGAATTTCAGATCGAGATCCGCTGACCGTTGAACTGAAACTGGTCCGCCACGTGTGATCTGGGAATCCGATTGAAACGAAAACTTAACTTCACCTAGATCCGGTGTCTGTGAGCTTAAGTCCGACCTTTGGCTAAAGGAGGCCGGTCAGAAGTCCTCCGTTGAGCTGGAAAAGGGTCACTTTGGTTATAACCCAAGTATACCTTGATCTTAAGTCTATTTTAGTATGTTTGTAGGCTATATAAGGACCTTAGAACCCTCTCTCTCACAGCCATACGAATTTGAAAGAAAACCCTAGGAGAGAAGTGAGAAAAGAGAGAGAAAGTGTGAGGGAAGTGGGAGAAACTCCCTACTACTATCCCCTGCCGCTACACAAGCTGCACCACCCCATTCTCATCGCTTTCCTGGCGATTCTGACTTCGTTTCGCGGTAAGAAACCCTAACCTGAATCTGTTTTGGGGTTGTGATGTTTGTAGGTTATGAAATAACTAACCTATTTCATTCTATAGGTTACCAAATTGCCGAATACGGAAGCTTAGCAAACCTATCGGCTTCGTTACGATTCTATGATAAAATGTGAGGACTTTAGGTGTATAGGTTACGGTTTTCAATGCTTTCAATGTCAGATAATGATAGATTCATGATCTGCATGCAATTGCACATGTACAAAGTGCTGTCTGTATTCTGTTTCGATTAGAGACGAAGAATATGGAATTTTACATATTCTAGGTATTTGTAGAAAGTACCATATACGTATAAATTTTGAAAATGGGTTTGCCATGATTATTTGTTGTATGAATATATTATATATGGATAAAATACTTATTTGGCGAAAGGACTCGCCCTAATACATGTTTTGCTAATATACACTATGTATGTTGAACTATTGTATTATAGAAAGTACCGTATACGTATAAATTTTAGAAATGTGTTTGCCATGATTATTTGTTGTATGAACATATTATATATGCGTAAAATACTTGTTTGGTAAAAGGACTCGGCCTAACACATGTTTTGCTAATATACACTATGTATGTTGAAATAGTGTATTCTAAGTGTTTGTGAAAATGCTTGTGAGAGTAAGTGTTTGGATGATGGTGTCTTAGGTAGGTGTTGAGATGGGATTCTCAACTACCTTAAAGACGTATATGATTCCCTCCATGTTGATTGTTTAGTTTAACTGCTTACTTATGAAATATATGTGTTTGTATTTCTTGTTTATATGGTGCTTTATAACATGCTTTATGATATGCTCTTAATATGCTTGAATTACTTTGTTTAATATGCTTTACTCTATATGCTCTAAATAAAGATTGATTGCGATTGGGACTATGTTTATAGTCCAGACAATCGGTACCAGACTTGAGATCGTGGTTGAGATTCATTTTGCCATGTAGGATGTTTGACGAACTCGAGTCGTACTTCAGTTGGCGACAGTGGTTAGGCCACATGAAGTGCTTATGCACTTCATGTCGTACAGTTGGTTGTGCGCTTGAGCTAGTCAGGCCCGTCAAGTAACCTGATCTGTCTAATGTATGTTCACCATGTTTGGACGCTACTGTTTGAACCTAGGGTACTAAACTTACCAGTGAAATCCTGTTAACCATGGTACCTCGATCCGCTAAGACTCATGAGCCGGGCATGATGGTATGGGACACCGTGGTCGAGCTGTCGGCCTACGCTGGGGCCACGTGCCTCCCCGTAGTGACCAGTGAGCAACTAGATTCGTAAGCCGATTATGGTAGTATGAGACACTATATTCGAGCTATCGGCCTACACTGATTGGTGACGAGCCCTTTGTAGTGACCTCGAGCATACTCTGAATTTGCAGTGAGACGAAGAGTTTTGCCGCAGTGTATAGAGTATAAACTAGGCCTGTATCCAGTTAGTGATGAATCGTTAAAAGGTGATGGGGGAGTGGTGTAACCATTGTGCGTAACAACCCTGGCAGCCTTTACAGTGCCCTAAAACCACACTATCGTATGAGATTATCTAGGTTTGATGACCCTATAATGGATCATGTTTGGAAATGATACAAGGGAGGTACCTTAGTTTCCCAATCCTGCTGTTTGAAATGGACTAATAACAATTCGGTAATCATGCTCATCATCGCATTGCAGGTGCCTGGAAGATGTGGAGCACTGAGGGATGAAAGCATGCCGCGAACGTAAGATGGTGTCGCACGAGGGAGGGTGTGGTGAGGACATCCATCATGACTGCATTCATACTTACATTAATAAAAGTAGTTAGGAGTGTTTGATTGTACTGCTTTATCATTACTACTTGACTGAATTGATAACATGTTAACCTACGCTTTATTGTTCCACTGAGTTAGCTACTCACTCCCACGTTACGGGACGGTGTTGTACACACCAACCAGACTCTGTCTTAGGTGCAGATGAGGTGACGACTCAAGAGGCTGAGCCAGACTATGACGAGGACCAGGACGAGTTCTCATTCATGCAGTATTCTTGTGGCTTTGACTAGACTGCCGGATCGACAGGATTTATGGGACTTATTTCCTTAGTTGTACTTTTGACCTTTTATTCATAAAACAGATATATGTATATGGCGACTCAGATAGGTTCATACTCTGGAGATTGAATTTAGTTTTGTTTCTTTTACATACGTATATATACAGTTTCAGTCTTCCGCTTGCCTTTATACAATTGATCTGGAGTATGAATTACTGTTTTGGTATAATCTCACTCATGTTTATTGCACTAACTCAGACAACATTTAATCATCATTATCTATGTTGCATAAGTGATGTTTTGGACCTCGAGAGTTGAGTTGCTACTCGACTCTCGAATTTCAGGGCGTTACATCTATGCTGAGTTCCAGATCCCGAACTTAGTCATTATCCGAGCTCCAGGTCTGCTTGATGTCCCCGGGAATCCAGTTGAGGGGGACGTCGCTATTTTCATCTGTGCCCTCTAATGTAGGCTCTGTCTCCCAATCCATCTGTTCCTGAGGGCAATGACCGCACATCTGAAGTTGGCTCCAGGGCAGCTCATCCCCAATGCCTAGAGGTCGCTGCTCGGGGCCTACATCATCTAGTGTCAGTTCAGAAACAAAAAGCTGACATCGGATGAGTTCGTGTATCTATACTAGGCTAAGCACAACCTTGTGGAGCCGAGCTGGTACTACTTTTCAATGAGGACGCATCGTGGTCTGGGCCTCATCGCCAAACTCCCAACTTCTAACAAGGATTGGAAGAATAAATGGTTTTGGGCGTCAGGAGAGTGGGAAGTGCCTGCCGCCGAGCTTGCTAGTTTTCAAGTCAGAGTACCCATTAAATTTTCTCTCCCAGGTCGAATTTCGGGAGAAGACGTCATTTATCTTTTTCTATCATTTCCCCATTTTTTTTATAGAATACCAAGTTGACTTATTTCCTTGTGATGCTCTGCAGTTCATCCAAAGGGACCACCCGAGCTCTCTCCCTTCCTCCGAGCCCAAGTTGATAAGGTGAGGGTGTTAAAGGAGGAGTTTCGTTTTTGTTACAAGCTTATCATTGTGGACCTCCTTCATCGATCCAAGCTCTATAGATCGATTCCTTTTCCATCTTCTCTTTGTAAGTGCTTATTTCTCATTTTGAGTTTTAGTGTTGGAGCTTAGCTTATTCAAGTCCTGCTCTGTAGGTATGGCCGAGCCCCAAAAGACTGGGAAGAGGAAGCTGTGTCCCTCCGTCGAGGAGATGCTCTGAACGAAGACTACTATTCGAAAGAAGGGGAATCCTTCCATTGCTCGGGTGGTCTCTTCTATTACTAACCCGAGGCTTGGCATTGCTGCTGATGAGCCTCTGGCTGGCCAGCCATCCCCAGCTGAGGCTAGAAGGGAGGGGATCCCTGAGCCCGTTACCTCCTCTCTATTAGAAGGCAGGGGATTACTGAAGTGGAGGCCACGACCTCCTTCTATGGGCTGCTGGTGGGGGATCTGCCCGGTTTGACCCCTTCAAATGTCACCTTCTTTGTCTCTGACGAGGTTGATCCGTCGACTAGGAGTGCCGAGGCACCGGCAGCAAAGCCCCATCCCTTAGTCGCCAGTGGAGTCGACGGAGTTGTTGAGTCCACTCCTCAGACTTTGGATGGGGCAAAGACATTTCCGCCAGGCTACCACATGTCTTGTTTGGTCGGTTAGGCAGCAAGACACGCTCCGGAGGCAGAGATTGCATAGCTCCTGACCTTTCGTTCGGAGTCCTTTCTGACTGATTTTGTGTCAGTCTGTTACAAGGTAATTTATTCCCTTACTTTATCCATCCTTGTCTTTTTATCTGTGGTCTTATTTATTCTTGAACTCTCTTTCAAACAGTCCTTATGCTGCTATCACTTCGGGAGAAAGTGGTGCAGATGACTAAGGAGAGGGAGATGACCGAGGTGACTCTGTAAGAGAGGGTGGTCAAGATTATGATGTTGAACACAGCTTTAGAGGAGAAAGTGGTCGAGCTTGCGACATCTAGGGAGATGCTAAGGTCTACTGGTGAGGAGCAAGACGTTTTGAAAACCCAGCTGGTGGAGGCTCAGGAGAAGGAGGGCCTGGTGATGGCCAAGCTCAGTGGGATGAAATCTCACCTAAGCTCGGCAAAGGTTCATCTTGCGTCTGTCGTTGATGACGTCGTCAGGTTAATGGCCAAGTAAAGGAGGCGTAGGCAGATTCCAAGACCTTGGCCGATCATCATGTCGAGCTCGAGGCACCTCTTTCATCAATCAGGGCCGCAGTTGTTGAAGACTACAAGGCTTCAACGGAAAGATCTGCCAATGCCGACATCTTCTATAATTGTGGGTACGATGCTTGCATCGAGGACGTAAAGCGCTTGTACCTTGACTTGAACTTGGCCGCTCTTGCTGGTGATGACGCCACAAAAGGATCTCCCGAGCAAGCCCCTCCATTCAACCAACCCCCTCAGCAGGCGGATTAGAATTTTTCTCTCTTTCCTTTGTGACATACTTTTTATTCAGGATGAAGAAATTTTAAGACAATTTTATGATAATGTTTGGAGAATATTTTTATTTTATTTTATTATCTTAACATTTTCATTTGGTATATATGTTAAGCTAGGTGTTCGCATGTAGTTGTAGAATGATTGTTCATGTCGTTTTGCTTACTTCATTTGTCGACGTAGTTAACGAGTCGACCACTTCTTTAAGGGTCAGGTCGTTAGAGGATCATTTCCCTGCACTTGAGGGAAGGTCCTCAGTTGGACGTGTTATCATAGTTAATGATCCGACCACTTCTTTAAGGGTTGTCTTATTAGAGGGGTATTTCTCCTGATATTGGGGACCCTCTACAGCATGAGTAGGTATATGATGCGTTAAGTCAAAAACTTTCATGCCGAGGAATTGCTTTATTAAGAAAAGGAGGAGCTTTTACAGTCATCTTTCCAACCTTAGTTGTTTTTCCTTATAACTCATATGCATAGTAGATCTTTAAATGCTCGACATTCCACGGGTGTGGTAAAGGTCGGCCCTCTAGGTCTTCGAGTCGATAGGAACTGGGCTTGTTCATACTAACTACCCAGTAAGGCCCTTCCCAAGTTGGTCCTAAGGTTCTTGTCCCAGGCTCTGCAATATTTTGGAACATTCTGCGAAGGATGAGGTCACCTGGTCGGAACCGCCTGGTCTTGACTCTTAAGTTGTAGAATTGAGTGACTTGTTGTTGTCGAGCTGCGATTCTGAGCTTAACAGACTCTCTTGTTTCTTTAAGGAGGTCAAGACACATGGCCATTTGCTTGACATTCTGATCCTCCATGTAAGATCGTACACGTGTTGTAGGGAGCCCTATTTCGACCGGGATAACTGCCTCAGCTCCATAGGAAAGGGAGAACAGGGTTTCTCCGGTTGAGGACTGAGGTGTAGTTCTGTACGTCCATAGGATGAAAGGGAACTCCTTGACCCAGGCGCCTTTTGCTTTCTCAAGTATGGTCTTGAGATGATTCTTAATTATCTTTTTAATTACTTTGACTTCCCATTCGACTGGGGGTGCCGAGGTGACGAGTAGGCATTTCGAATGCCGAGCCTTTAGCACATTCTGCGGAACTTATCATTGTCGAACTGTTTCCAGTTGTCTAACACGATGGTATGTGGGACACTAAATCAATATACGATATTTTTTCACATGAAGTAGGTCACCTTTTGCTCGGTGATCCTGGCCACAAGCTCAGCCCTTTGATATTGAGTCTGCCTTTTGCGCCAAGCTAATGGCCCAATGATGTCAATGCCCCATAGAGCGAATGGCCATGGTCCACTCAAAGGGGTCAGTTCTTCAGTGGGCTGCCTGGGGACAGTTGCAAATCTTTAGCACTTATCACACGTCTGAGCGAAATATTTGGCATCTTCTTGGAGCGTCAGCCAAAAATAACCTTATCGGATGACCTTATGAGCCAATGCTCGACCACTAGAGTGGTTGCCACATATTCTTTCATGAATTTCTCACAATACGTAGTCTGCCTCCTCTGGTTGGAGACATCTGAGATAAGGCAAGGAGAATCCCTTCTTATATAAAATGCCTTCAATGATCGCATACCAAGCTGATCTGAGTTTCAGTCATCGCACCTCCAGCTTATCCTTGGGGAGCTTTCCTTCCTGGATGTACTCTACAATTGGATCCATCCAGCTTGGGGTTGTGCACATGGGCTAAAGGGTTTTATGGTTGGTTTGATCGATGCTCGGCTTAGCGAGGAACTCTATCGGAACATTCCTCGGAATGTCTCCGTCAGTTACGGAAGCTAGCTTTGCAAGGGTGTTTGCCCATGAATTGTTCACCCTCAGGATTGGGATGACAGTGCATTTCTAAAATTTACTGACCAACTTCTGAGCTTCGCTTAAGTACGTAATCATCCGAGCTTCCTTTGCTTGGTATTCCATTGAAATCTGGTTGACAACGAGTTGGGAGTCACATTGGACTTTAAGGGTTTGGACTCCCATAACCGCCGCTAATCTGAGCCCTGCTAACAATGCTTTATACTATGCCACATTGTTTGAGGTACGGAAGCCGAACCTTATTGCGTATTGGATGGTTGTCAGGTTAGGGGCTAGGAGGACAACTCTGGGCCCGCTGCGCTTAGAATTGGATGACTCGTCCACATACGGTGTCCAGGTGTCTAGTTCCACTTCCACTGTACGAGAGTCCTTGGTTATCTGGATGGCTCTAAGTTCTTGATCAGATCTTCCGATGAGATCAGAAGGTTCCTCCAAGCTGGCCGTGTTGGCCTCGTTCTTGGGCGCAGAAAGCTCTACGATGAAATCGGCCACTACTTGACCTTTGATAGCATTCCTGGGCTGATATTTGATGTCGAACTCGCTAATCTCTATTGTCCATTAGGTCAGTCGTCCTAATACCTCAAGCCTCTGAAGCACTTGGCAAATAGGTTGGTTGGCAAGGACTATTATAGTGTGGGCTTAGAAGTAAGGGAAAAGTCGTCGGGAAGAAATCACCAGGGCTAGAGTAAGCTTCTCCAGGCTCAAATATCGAGTCTCGACCAGGACTAGGGCTTTTCTAACATAGTACACCAGGCGTTGTTTCTCCTCAGATTCTCAGACAAGGGCTGAGCTTACTGCTAAAGCGGATACTGCTATATAGAGCAGCAGGGGTTCTCCCTCCTTTGGCTTCGACAGTAATGGGGTCAACCCTAAGTACTGTTTTAACTGCTAGAATGCCCGTTCACAGTCAAGGATCCACTCTGTCTTCTTATTAACCTTTAGTTGTTGGAAAAAGAGGAGGCACTTGTCAATTGCTTCGGAGACAAAGCAGTTGAGAGCGACATTCTCCCAGTAAGGCATTAGATCTCTTTCACAGTCCGAGGAGACCCCATGTCCAGCAGGGCCTTAATCTTATCAAGGTTTGCTTTGATTCCTCTCTGGCTTACCTAAAAGTCGAGGAATTTACCTGAGCTAACCCCAAATGCTTACTTGGTTGGATTTAATTTCATCTGGTACTTCCTTAGGATGGAGGTCTCGCCGAGGTCGGTCAGGTGGTTGGTGGCTTTAATATTCTTCACTAGCATGTCATTGACGTAGACCTCCATGGATCATTCGATCTGATGAGCAAATATCTTGTTTACTAGCCGTTGATATGTGGTCCCCGCGTTCTTCAACCCGAAAGGCATGACCTTATAGCTGTATAGGCCTTTATCCGTGACAAAGGTCATCTTCTGCTTGTCTGAATGGTGCATCACTATTTGATTCTATCATAAGTATGCATCCATGAATGTCAGAAGCTTATGTCTGGCCGTGCTGTCGACCAATTGGTCAATTTTGAGGAGGGGAAAGCTATCCTTGGGGCAGGCTTTGTTCAGATTAGTGTAGTCAACGCAGACCCGTCATTTCCTATTGGACTTCTTCACCAAGAGTACGTTGGCGGTCCACTCAAGATAGTACACTTCCTCGATGAATCCTGCATCCATGAGCTTGCCAACCTCTTTGGCAATCGCGGCATACCATTATGGCTCAAACATTCTTCTTTTTTTCTTGACTGGCCTACAATTTTGATCCACGTTCAACATGTGAATCATCACTTCGAGATCGATGCCTGACATGACTTAATGAGACCAAGCGAATACATCGCTATTTTTCCTGAGGAAGCTCATCATTCGTTCCCGGTAGTCGAGCGTCAACCGGTAGTCGAGCGTCAACGACGACCCGACTTGGACTATTCTAGTAGGGTCGGCTTCATAAAGAGGAATGGTTTCGAGATCTTCTGTCGGAGAACTTCTCTCTGAGTAATCTTCCCTAGGATTGAGCAAGTTGATTGTGAGAGCTTTCTTGGGCATCCCTTTCCTTAATGGAGTCGAGTAACACCGCTGAGCCTCACATTGATCTCCTTGAAGGAGGCCGACCCCGTCCTCAGTGGGGAACTTTTTCATGAGGTGGTATATTAATACCACAGCTCTCATGGAGTTGAGAGAGGGTCACCCGAGGATGACTTTGTAGGTTGAAGGGCAGTTTACCACTAGGAATTCGACCATTGTGGTGACCTGATTCTGTCCTTCCCCAGCTATTTCAGGGAGGAGAATGACACCTTCGAAAATGACTTTATCCCCTGCAAAGCCATGTAGTGGGGTCTTAACAGTTTGGAGACGCGATTTGTCGACCCCCATCTTATCAAACGCCTCAGAGTAGAGTATGTCAGTCAAGCTACCCGTTTCCATGAGGATGCGATATACTTTCTAGTTGGCTATGGTCATAGCCACTACCAGAGTGTCATCGTGTGGGTGTTGGATACCGCAGGCGTCTTCCTCGGAGATTGTTAAGCTGCACAGATGCATTCGTTGTTCCTTGTGTGGCCTATTGGCAAGGTGAACATTATGGTCTGGATCAGTGCTCCGAGCATGAGTCCTCCGGGCACGATTTGAATCTCTGCCCCCTGCAGGTCCACCGCAGATGGTAAGGATGTCAATGTTGGCATCGGTAGTTCTGCTCGACTGTTCATCCTTCTGAGCTTATCGTTCTTCTTTAACATACTCACACAAATGTCCACTACGAATGAGGGTTTCAATATCCTCCTTGAGGTCGACATAATCACTAGAATTATGGTCGTGGTCGCAGTGAAAACGACAATATTTTCACTTATCCCAATGACCCGCACTAGCCTTCATGCAGCTCAACCACCTAAGAAGCTTTTTGTCTTGAATTTTTAGGAGGACTTGCTCTGGAGAGGCGTTGAGGGGAGTGTCGAGCTGAACCGACTCTCGAGACGTCTGCTCAGTCGTCGACCGTGAGAAGTGTCTTCGTTCGATCTCTTCTTGTTTGAGGTCATCTGAGATGGTGCTTCCTCTTTGCATTTTTTATCATCTTTTGCCTAGTTCTCTGTATTCCATGTGAATTTCTAGGAACTAAAGAGATCTTCGATGTTTGAGTACTTTTGAGCTCGGTTCATGAGTTATCCCAAAGTAGTTGGAGGATTCTTCCCAATCGAGAAGAGGAACCTTCTTTCCCTGAGACCAGATATCATTACAGTCAGCATGATCTTATCTAAATAGTTATCTATTTGCACTGCTTCCCCATTGAATCACACAATGTAATCCTTCAACGTTTCTCCCTCTCTCTGCTTGATAGTGAGCAGATGAGTGGATGGTTTTCATCGCTCTTTCCCAACGATGAATTGTGTCAGGAACACTTTGCTGAGGTCAGCAAATGAGCTGATTGACCTCAGCTTTAGCTGCCTATACCAGCTCTGTGCGGCCCCCATGAGGGTTAGGGAGAAGGCTTGGCACATGATCGGTCCCGAAGCTGACTGGAGTTCCATCCTGGATTGGTAAGATTCCATATGTTCGGTCGAATCCCCGGAACCGGAATATTGCGCAATGGACGACATCCGGAACCTCGGGGGCATAACTGAGCTCATGATCTCACTGGTGAATGAGGGCTCTGTCTCTTCCATCATCGCGTATATCGTGTTCAGAGCCTGTACCTAGTAAGCTCTGTGCATGGTACCGATCTAGCCCCACAATTCGTTGACCTGAGCTTCCCAAGGGTCTCTATTCTCGGCAATAATCTCCAGAGTTAGATCTTCTCCAGGTGTTTTCCTGCACTTTCACTTCTCTAACTCGTGACGCAAATCAGAGGGCGCTAACACCGACGTCCTTGATATGTGGGACGGCGCCTGAGTAGACATGGCCCGAGATGCTTCTCTCCTAGAGCCGATGTGCACAGAATCTTCGACAACTACTAAGGCCACCGCCTCTTAGTTAAGGAAGGGGAAGCTATCTTTTTAATAATCACCTTATTTGACTGAGCTCGTTGGCCAATGTCTCAACCTAATTCTGTAATGAAAGGTATCATCCCCCTTAGTTCTGAGATCGTTGCATTGGTCCTATATGAGCTGATTCAGCCTGAAGCTGAGAAGACGAGTTACACTGCCCAGCCGGCTCGAGGCTGACAGCTGTGGTCAAAGGGAGTGTTTTCTTCCTTCCCTTCGCCATTGCTTTCTTTAGTAAAGCAAGAACGACTTTCTCGTCGTTTCCCACAGACAGTGTTAAAATGTTGATGCAAGAATTTGGTCCACCCTTGCTGAGCTCCTAAACTTCTGACCACCTGCATAATGGGAGAAAGGCAATGGAGACCCTAGCTAGAGCAGGGGACCTTCCGATGCTAAAGTCAGGCTAGGAATCTGGGTCTAGTAGTGTAGAGTGGTTCTGGGTGAGAGATTTTGCATACCTCTTCTTGTAGGTGGGTCCCTTTAGGCTATTCATAGGACAGGGTGGCCCGTCATCTTAGGCACGATATCACAGGTGATGATGTCATTGATTATCCTAGAATCGTGGATCAAGCGGTTATTTTTGTCATGCGTTACTGGAGGAGATCGAGCACCTAGCTTATCTGGTCGAGCAAAGATGGTCCGAGCTGAGCTCTGTTGAACGACTGAGGACAACTAAGACTGGGCTCGTCAGAACTTGACTTGGTCACTTAGCCGAAGACAGTTCGAGCAACCACACCTATCTTAGCCCAAGTTATGGCTCAGATCTAACTTGTTCATTGGTTTTGGCTATTCTTTAACGGTCCTTTGGTTAAATCAGATCACTTAGTTCCTGACATGTGCGAGTGTCCAGTAGTTTGAGATCTTATTCTGTTGAGAACTATGTTTGTAAACACTACCAAAAAATTGAGTAATGGCTATGGAGGTTGAAAGCTTTTAGTGACGGATTTAATCCGTAGCTATAGCCTAAGTGCTCTGTAGCTAAAGCGTGCCTCCCCACCTACAACCTATTAAATATAGATGGTGCTTAAGGGGATCTATGAGGTCCATTGGAATATATGTGTTTGATCTAAGCCGTCCAAAAATTCTGATATATAATTTTAGTTCGTGAGCCCAAAAATTATGTAGATTAAATGTCTAAGTGGACCACACCATAAGAAATAATATAAATTAAATTTTTACTGTTAATATGTTGTGTGGTCTCCTTACTTATTCGATCTAACTCATTTTTTTATTAGTACTTAAAATAATAATTTAAAATTAATGGATGGAGTGGATATATGAAATACCACAGTGGGCCCCACGGTCTTAAAACCATAAAATGTCCATGAAGCCATCCGTCACGCGCCCCTCCAAAAACAAAAATCCCCCTTCCGCCATTTTCTCCCGCGCTCGCTGACGAACCCATCTCTCCATCTCTCTCTCTTTCCCTTGCCCTCTCTCGATCTCCCTCACCCTCTCTCCCTGTCTCAAGGCCGCATACCCCTCTCTGTTTTGAAAAACCCATTTTGCTGCAAGAAGGAGAAGGAGAAGAAGACGGCACGTACGGTTAGTTTATTTCTTTCTCCCTCTTTATCTCAACATTCCCCTCTCTGTTTCTAAAATCTAAGGGCCCGTTTGGCCGGTCGGATTGGAAGGGATTGGATGTTATTGGAAGGGATTGGAAGTTAAATCCTGGGATTGGCCAGGCATGCCAAACAGTCGGTGATCTGATCCCAATCCCTGAGACGTGTTTGGCTTGAGGGATGGGAAGGGATGGGAAGGTTTAATCCCGGTATTGGCCGGGCGTGCCAAACAGACTGGATATAGCAATGCAAGGTATAGCAATCCCATGGATCTCAAGACAATCCACTAAGAACACCATCATTACTTAAAAATCTAGGCCATCCAACCTAATACCATTCAATCCCTTCCAATCCACCCAGCCAAACGGGCCCTAAAAATGTTTTGTGGGCTCCACCATAATATGTGTATGCAGGCCATTCATTTTTCCAATTCATTTTAGGGCAAAATCTTAGGTGGACCACACCATAGGAAACTGTGGTGATTGAACACCCACCATTGGGGCTCGTTTGGTCGAGTAGATTAGATAGAATTGGATGGTATTAGAGTGGATTGCAAAGATTTGAAGGTAATGATAGCTACGTCAGTGGATTGTTGCAAGATCTATGGGATTGCTATATCCAGGGATTACTATTTCCGGTCTGTTTGGGACGCCTGGCCAATCCTGGGATTAAACCTTCCAATCCCTTTTAATCCCTTGAACCAAACACGTCCCAAGCAATTTTGAAGGGATTAGGGTGGATTGGATGGGATTTAAAGGTAATGATGGTGATGTCAGGGGATTGTCTTAAGATCTTGAAAGGAATTCCAGATTATTTTTTTTGGGGTTTGTCAGATTGTGACATCAATTTGAATTTCTATGTTTTTTTTTCAATGTCTTTTATGTTACTGGCACAGGCATTCATATACATTGAAAAATATGATTGAAGTGCTAGACTAGCATGTGCATTTACACCATTTTTTAAATGTTGGTGACTCATCCACCACACGTGTCATAAAACATGTTAATCCAGTGCATTGCATTTATCAGGAATCAAGTAGTGGTATAGAGCTACTGAGATGCATCTGACTTTATTGCACACTGCTGCAATGGTTGGTCATAGGTAATGAGGGTCCTGAATATGTTCTAAGGTGAATTCTTCGGCGTGCTGTTCAATTTGGAAGAGAAGTCCTCAAAGCTAAAGAAGGTTTTTTCAGTGGGTAAGAATGATCAATGTGCTTCAAAGCAGTAGCCTATAAATATTGGATAGCTACATTACTTTTCCTTGATTTCTTTTCTCATTAAGATGCTACATAATGTTGTTTATTTGGCACTTGCTCTTTGAATGCTCAAAGATGAGTAAAGACTTAAATTTTAATTAATATGATACTCGCTAGAAGTAATTTATCTCTAATGATTATGTTGCTAGGCTGGTAAGTGTTGTTGTGAATGTGATGGGGGATACATTTCCAGAGCTAAGGTAAGGTGAAGCGAACATAAGAAACATCATTGCAGAGGAGGAAACGAGTTTTGGAAAGACACTGGTTAAGGTACTCTGCTTAATAATTTTAGTAAACATGATGTTCATTTATTATCATCGTCAAGCCTTTGAAAAAGTCGTCGTCGTCATCATTATCATCATCATCATGGTAATGAGAGTTTTATTATAAACAAATAGAAAAGATTACAAAGATGAATTCAAGAAAGAGAGAAGGGATGATGAGCTTGGCACCTCCCAAGAGGCATCGATCTCCTTTTTATTACATCCAATAAATGTCATGCCCCGAACTCGGGAACCGGGCTCACAAAATTTTCGATCGCCGAATCCGGCACCGACAGCCTCCATAGTACCCCATTCTCCGCTCCCAGCACCCATATACCAGGTTCTGATCCTGGGATGCTACAAAGAGGATTTCTAATATCAATTTGATTCGTAATGAGCATAACCAAGCATAACCCACGAACAATAACCACAAGAACACCATCACAAAATTCACTATGAACAAAAACTTTGAGTATAGTACATATAAAGGGAAATACAAGATAGTGGTAATATCAAAACTCCAAAAGCTCGGTGGCACGCTTCAACAACGGCGAGACTACAGCTGCGTCCTGGCGTCACCTGCACGCATCAATCGTTCATAAGCTTATAGAAAGCTTAGAGGGCGGTGTAAGTGTGTGCGAACGTGCTTAGAATGCAATGCCGGAGTAATGCGGAATCATGCTGATGAGTACGAAATGCAACTAGCCGTACCAAGGCTATGCAGTACAAGATGTGAATGCTATCGGCCATACCAAGGCCATGCGATGCAATATGTAAGTTAAACATGTCAATCCTTATACCAATGCAACTCCTCACTAGAGCATCAAGTCAGTACGGTTCTCAGTATGGATAATCACCGGGGTTCAGTACACTCCAAATGGCACTGTCTCTCTCCAAGCAGCACAGTCCAAGTGAGCGTAAGAAACCTCACTATCTGCCTGGCCAATAGTCAGCCAATACTTATCTGGCACGTCGATAGTGAACCCATTTCCGAGCTGGTCAAACTTAGCCTAGTAATGCCCCTTGCTCTCGGGCGAGTAAGGCCACCACTCCTTTCCAACCGACCACGACACAGTGGGAGACGTGGCCTCATGGTATTCGGCCCTCGTGCACTCATATATCCACTCGGTCTCGACGTTAGAGTCATCCTCTGGTACCATCGGGTTCAGGGACTCTCACCCAGGGACATCTATGGCGCCCCAATTATTTAGAACAAGATTTTTCCGGTATCAAACCAGCCACCCACGATATATCTGTGGAGGCTATGGCCCTGATGTCCCTAGGGCATATCACAATCACACAGATGCAAATGCATGAACCACACTACCAATCATGCAACCATCCTGCGTGAAGCACGCGCTCATGTAGGGCAACTCCGCCTATCAGGGAGCCCGTAAACAGTCTGCCCGAAGGCATATGCTATGATCAGACACTCCTCATCTCAAGCATACATATGATGCGTATGATCATGAATCATGGGGCTGTGCTAAACATGTTATAAAGCAATAAACTATCCTCTCAATGAAGATGGGCCTAGATGGCCTACATGAAACAGATACGGGCCTATCAGTGGCCTTAGGGAGAGTTATAATGTGGACATCGAACCAACATTACTCGTACAATGTGGACGTCAAACCAACATTGTCCCCAAGGCTCGGCTCACCTCAAATACCATTAAATAAATCCTGGTGGAATCACACATTGTAATGTGCCTTAGGTACATCCCACTGGGCCCTAAATACATCAAATGGGTCGTATCTCATAGGCCTTATATTCATCAAGTGGGCCACCTCAATGAACCTCACCAATGGGCCTTAGGTACATTGCAATGGGCCATCATCCATGGGCCTGAGAATGTATTAAAATGAGCCCGATCGCATAAGCTTTGTGTGAATCAAATGGGCCTAATCACATAGGCCATATACATATCAAAGTGGGCCTCAACAATAGGCCACAAATACCTCAAATAGGCCTCATAACGTGGGACAATATATATCAGGGTAGGCCCCAACAATGGGCCCATAAACACATCAAGATGGCCTACACACATGGACCCATATGTATCAAAGTGGGCCTTAATAATGGGTCTAAAAATACATCAAGATGGGCCTAAGTACATGAGCCCATATACATCCAAGTGGGCCTCATGTGAAGCCCACCATAATGTATATTTTCCTATCTAATCTGTTGATAAGGTCACATGAGTAGGGGCCCACCAAAATATTTATTTTTCCCATCCACCTGTTGATGAGGTCACACAGACCTAAGGGCCCACTGTAATGCTTATTTGAAATTCAACCTATTCACAAGGTCACGGGACCAGGGCCCACTGTGATATTTATTTTCCATCAAACCTGTTCTCATGGTCACGCAGACCAGGGCCCACCGTGATATTCATTTGCCATCAAACCGTGAAAACAGTGAGCCCCCAAATCAACACTGTTTTCCTGTAATGTGGTCAACTTGAGATTAAGATCTACCTCATTTTTGGGCTCATGCCTTAAAATGATTTGACAAAATAGATGGACGGCATAGATGACACGCATACATCATGGTGGGGCCCATGGCAAGAGCCGTAGGTCTGCCTCTACCGCACGCAGCCGCAGGCGCGGCCTGCGTCCTCTATCATCAGTAGCAGCGTCCGCTGCTGCTGTGTTTATTTATTATTTTTTTTTTTTGGGGCCCACCGAGATGTGACTCATAATCCAGTCCACCCAATGTGTGCGTCCCACCTGGCTGAGGGTTCAGACCAAGTTTCAGCCATGTCCAAATCTCAGGTAGGCCCCACCAAGTAGTTTTATATGTTTAGGCATGTCTTCACATGACTTTAGATGGTATGGCCCACCTGAGTTCCGTATACAGCTGATTTTTTGGGACGGACGCTTGTTAGAAGGAGGGTCCCATGATGGATGGTACCGATGTTCGAAACGCATCACGGTGGGGTCCACAGCTGGGCCGTGAGGGCCCAGCTCGTCCACCCGACAGCCATGCAGCAGCAGCGCTGCCACCTTTTTTTTCATTTTTCTTCTTTTTTTTTTAGTTTCGTGGGGACCGAATCAGCAAGATCCAACCCGTCCATTGACTAAGTCCCATAAAATTAGCGGTCCACACCAATTTTCAGGTGGGTCCAAGCTTCTGGTGGACCCCAACAATCCTTTTTCCTGGGTTTTGACGGAAACACTAGTATTCTCGATCCCACAGCCCGCCAGAAAATCAGATCAGCCTCATTTTTTGGCTCAACGCCTAAAATGGGCTGGAGAATAGATTGGACGGCGTGGATCACATACATACATCAAGGTGGGGCCTGCATGAGCAGCCCACCCAAAAAGTAATTTTCTCTTTTTTTTTCTTTTAAGCTTGGAAGTACATGCCCATGTCAGTACACACCTCCATGTTAGCCAGCCGACGCTGGACGGCGTCGATAAACGCTGCATCACGGTGGGTCCCTTATTCACGTGGCCCACCCATTTGAACCACCTGATACATGTGTTTTTCCTTCCATCTGGGCCCATTAATGGGTTGGATGGTGTAGATTCAACCCATTCATCCAATGGGTCCCACATGAACTATATGATTCATGGTGGGCCTCATCATCCTTCATCATCATCATCATTCATAAAGAGAGAGAGAGAGAGACGGTGATAGAGGGGAGGGACCCCACCACTAATGGGCCCTCCCAAATACGATGCATTCATCAAGTGGGTCCCACACAAGTGGCTCTACTAATTGAGATTAATGGTGAATCACCCACCTTGTTGGCCTCCTCCTTGCTCCCTTAGGCTTCTTAGCTCCTAGCCTCCTCTTTCAATGGTGGTTGATGATGATCCAACGGTTGAGATGGGAGATGTGAGAGTAGGGGAAAGTGGGCCACACTTGGAGAGGGAGAGAGTTTGGAACGTATGAAGCTTTGTTGCTTGGAGGGATTTGAGAAAAAATAAGGGAGAGAGAGAGAGAGAAGTAATGGGAGATATGGATGGAAGGGATGGGTGGAGTGGTGTTGTAATTAATGATGTATGGTTAGGTTTGAAAATGTGAAAAGGAGGAATGGTGAGGGGAGGGAGAGGTTTGACTTGTGGGAAAAGGGAGAGAGGCCACTTGTACTTGTTGTTGGGTGAGGTGGCATGGAGGTAAGGAGGTGTACTTGACTTGATTGATGGGACATCTCGTAGAGATTCCCTCGAGATTCGCAACGTGTGGCGTTTCTTCGAACCGAACGTAGACTGGCATCTTCCCACCTAGGTATCGGTTCGGTGCGCGAGTCGCGGCGTTGGAACCGCGGCGACGGCGCGGTCGCCAAGGTACGAGTTTCAGTTCGAGCCGACTTTGGTATGCAGGACTCGGTTTAGGATCGCGCGCAACAATGGAAATGGGTCGAGGATTATCGAAATTTGACCGGTAGGATCGCGGAAGCCTACGAAACGGTACAGACTAGGGTAGGGGTCTTACAATAAATGTGTGGATGACAACACCAATTCTATCACTTTATCCTCTGCTACCTGGAAAACCTTAGCTGGCACCTCTGGTTTGTTGTTTAATGTTCTATTGTTATGCTTCTTTTAGACAATGTTTTCCATATTGGTATTGACAGATGTATCGCACCATTGGGATATAAAAACATATCGGTTATCGCATGAGAAATGCTAGATGTATTGCACGATTTTTTACAATTTTGGGAAACATTGGGAAAGTGGTTTAATTTTTAATGAAACTTTAGGGGATGTTAAAATAGACATCACAAAAAACATTGGGAAAGTGGTTTGAATATTCACTTAGAAATTGAAATATCACAAAAAACAAGTGCACATAAAGAGGTTTCCTTTGTATAAGTTCCTAAACTATGCACTGTCTGACAGAAGTGAATATTCAAAATCAATTCATATCATTTATAGACCTAAGAAGACATGTATGAAAACAAGTAATTTCCCCCATGTTCCTTAAATCCCCATATTAGAGGTTAAAATCCCTGATTGAGCATGCAAAACATGCAAATTCTTGGATTTCTACCTTATTTCTACTGATTCCAAGTGGTTTACAATTTCTATTTTATTTTTTAAAAGAAAAAAAAAGCAAAAAAAACTAACATTTTCAAAATCCAACCCAATCTTAAAGCTGGGTTGGGCCAGGGCCCATCTAGAAATCTGAGGCCCTGGGTTGGGCCTTCTATACAAGGCCCATGCCAGGCTAAGTCCTTGGGCCAAGTAGTGTGGGCCTGGCCAAGAAAACTAATTAGTAGAATAGTTAGATTAGGAAAGTTATTAAAGAGAGACCTATAAATACGAGGCCATACAAATGGTATAGACATGTTTTTTCAAGTGATCGGAAAATGTGAGAAGAGTGATTCTTCTAGCTTTAGTAGTGGTGTGATGCCCTAGAGAACTGTTGGAGGCCTGTGAACGGTACTTTTATCTATTTGGGATTTCTTGCCCACCTACATGGAGTTATTAGAGTAATTTCGTTCCTAAAATCTGGTAGGCAATTACCTGAATTGTTTCAACTTCGGGTTTAATGCCCTCTTTGTACTCCTGTGAAGTTCTAGGCTGTCTTGGTTGTATGGCAGAATCCCTTAAACGTAAATTTGTGATGCTCATGTGATGAATCTTGTACATTATCACTATGATTATTGATAAGATCTTCGCTGGAAAAAAAAAGGGGCTTTAGCACTTGCCTAATTTGAAATGTTCAGTTATTTCTGTATGCTTTTCCATAGAAGAAACACAGTCTGTTGTGCTTGTTTAGATACTAAAAGAAACATGACATACAATGACCTCTCTTCAGGGAATTGAGAAGTTCAAGAAGGCTGCTCAGGAGGTTCAGGGGAACATATTCAGTGGACAGGCAATTTCGTTTCCTGTTTATTTATACCTTATTTCTTCTTCCATTTTATGACTGTATAGTTGGGTACATGAGTTCATTTTCATCAACTAGTTTATCTTGCTTACGTAGTTCAAAAGCTTTGATCTATATCAGCTTACAATTCTAAGATAAAACACCATTATTCATGGAGGACATATGAGAAGTCTTATCATGAGCCATTGACATGTTTTATCTTCTCTTGGTGTGAGTATGGATGTCTAGTTCAGTGACAACTTACACAGAACACCGTATTTTCTTTCAAAATAATTGAATGAACCTGTGGGTTGTAGTATCACGTGGTCTTATGGATATCATCTGATGGGGTATCAGAACTTCGGATATGCAATACAAGAAACAATGTATTCCCTGTTTCATCCTATTGAAATTTCTTTAATGTTAATATATCACATGTATGTTATAATTATGTTATAAAGTTTTCAGACTATCTGCTTCCTGTTATTATTCGAGAAGCTTTTAAATTACATGTTGATGAGTGCTCTATATCTTGGTATCGTAGCATGCAAATTTCTTGTTGCAGGATGCATTTGTTTTGTGGGACACTTATGGGTTCCCTGTAGATTTGACCCAGGTATGTCGATTAATGGTTTTACCTTGTACAAAATTTTCTTATGCAAGGCTTCAATATAAACTTGGTGTGTCCTCACTTTCTTCTCTTTCAGCAAATGGCAGTAGAAAAAGGCTTGACGGTTGATATGGAGGGTTTCAACAACGCCATGGATGAAGCCAGGGAAAAGTCTAGGAACACATCTAATAAGGTATCTACTTCCAAGCCTTTTCATTATCTCTCACTCTCTCTGCTTGTCATGGATGAAGCCAGGAAAAAGTCTAGGAACTCATCTCATTTTGGTCGTGTACTGACTTCAGTTTGGAGTTTTCAAATAGGTTGGCATTTTTTGGTTTGTTATCTGCAATTTTGTCTAACATCTTGAGGTTATGTTAATTCTTGGCAGCAAGTTGGTGATTCCATAGCGATGGATGCTGACGCACATATTCTGTTTTCAGGTCAAATGGTATCAGGTCAGTATACTTATTGATCCACATATTCTGTTTTCAGAATTTCACTCGAGATTATCAAATGGGTTACCATTGAATCTTTGGTACAATTGTATCATAAATGTTGTAGAGTCTTTTCATATTTTCCCAATGACAAAAAAAAGGGAAGTAAAACATGTATAATTTCTAATAGTTTTACTTAATGAATAGTTTTTTTTCATTGTTAGCAGATTTGTAAAACTTGTCACTTGTCTGCTTCTCTTTCATCAGTTAGCCCACAAACATGGCCGTGTGCCAACCTGACATGTATGGCGGGAATCCAAGCTCTGCATCAGGTGTGTCCCACTACATTGATGACCTGGTGTGAAAATCAAGCTGGTCAACTCTTCAGGTGTGCAGTGGGCTTCAGGTATGAAAACAACAGATGGTTTTCAGAAAGTTTCGAACTATCTGTATTCTTCATTCATGTATGCCACATTGTTTGACTAGTTTATCTACCCAGCCGAACCCACCTGATTCACGGTTTGGATGTCCTCCACAAGTGCCAGGTTGGGGTCACATGTGGTCCAATGTTTTCCATATCATTCTTGTGTGATATGTCGCACCCTTGGGATACTGTTAGCTGGCACATTTTCAACTTTGTTAGTTTATCCGCCGTGTTGAATCAACCAGCCTAGAATTTATGGGCTGAGTTCCATGCTGCTGGAAATCTTGAATTTTACTCAGTACTCAATGATAGACAAGTGGTATCTTCTTTTCAATAGCCTTCAAGATCTGTAAGAAAGTTTTGAAAGCTTGTTAATCCACTATGTTGGATATAAATAAAGGTTTGATGGATTGTACTATTTACTGAGGATTCAGATTGACAAATGAAACATGAAACTGTTATCACCCATGTATTAAATTCAAAGAATGCTAATGCTTTTAGAAGTTGGATTGCAATTGCTTTAAGATATTTTAGTTTAGAAGGACACCGTCTACAAAAAAATTTTCCCTACCATCTTTTGAAAGCTGTTTTTCTAGTTTAATATTTTTTAGAGATCCTCTCCAGTCAATGCCAATTAGTTGCCATAAGGCTTGGATTATAATTTTCTAGTCTTTTCTCAAAGCTCTTCAGTACCCTTTTCCTGTGAAGTACTTGGGCTGCCATTTTTGTGACACAAAGGTGCACCATTTTTGCGATGACATGCATTCCATGGCGTAGGTGTGATTGGTATCCTATTGTGAATGCTTGGATGACATCTAGTTTAACTTATCAAGAATCAGGCATTCAAGCTCCAGTAGTTTTCCTTTATCCTTTGAAAAAGAGAGACTAGAGAAAACCTTCTACTGATGGATCTTTGCATGAAGGTTCTCATTAGAAAAGATTTTCAGATCTGGCAGATAACTGATGCATTGGTTATTGCTGCTTGCTCTTCATTGTTGTATTCTTGTAATGCACATATTCCCTACAAAGACCATAAGTACATCTTCTTTTGGTTCACCTAATTCCATATATATGTCCGAATAGAATATAGAGCCATACCTGCTATCTCGTTTGACTTGTTCCATTTGGTTTCAGATTTACGATACTGGATCTCTTGAAGGCTCCTTTGGATCATTTAAGGTCAATAATGTCCAAATTTATGGAGGCTTTATACTCCACATTGGCACTTTTGGTGGGGAGACTGCAAGTTTTCTGTTGGTGATAAAGTAATCTGCAAGGTAATACCTTCATTGCTTCAGCATTTTGCTCTCTTTTGTTAACTGCTCTTGTATTTGTGGGTCATCATTTGCAGTTGTTGGTGCCATGAATAGGTGATAAAGTAAGGTGTATTTGTGGGGAGACTGGCAAGTTTTCTGTTGGTGATAAAGTAAGTTGTATTCCATTTTTCATTAATTATGTGTATTCTTATTATTCAATTCGTTCAGAGTATATACACAGTCATTTTTTAAATCCATTGCACTTTGAACAGGCAAGCCTATTCACCCTAATGATTTGAGAAGAATTGAGTCGATTGTGAACGACCAGATTAAAGATGAATTAGACGTGTTTGCGAGTGAGACAAACCTTGTCGATGCCAAGCGTATAGCTGGTTTACGAGCTGTCTTTGGAGAAGTAAGTAATTGTTTCTTCTTGAAGTAGTGAGTGTGACATTACTTCATCTTTGAGGAAAAATATGAAGTAATCGTTCCTTTCCTTTTCTTACTTTTTCTTTTTTCTTTTTCTTTTCTTTTCTAGCTTACTGTATCTTGAAGAGAGTCTTCAGTTTCACTACCAGCTTCCACTCCTCAATAGACAAGTCATCCCGATAATTTGATTTAAGTGTGTCAATAGATTTCCTCGAGATGTGGCTAACAAGCTCATCATCAATCTCAAAATGCCTGTCATACATCTTCTGTTGTTTTTCAGCATTGGTGCTAGCAATCCTTATGGCCACCTTTTGGCCTTTCTTTGCTATATCAACCTGTTTGTGGTTAATCTCAATGGAAGCTATTCATCTAATATCGATAAAATCCCTTTAAGGAATAGAGATTGGAGTGCCAACCTTTGCAATCCTTTCAAGGACATCAACACCCAAGACAATTGGATCTTTTTTGTTGAAAATGTAGTTCGGCATAATCTTTAGAACACAGGGGAAGGCTGCATCTTCTGCAGCTTCCTTCTTCTTTTCTTCCTTAAGATTGTCAATATAGGCTTTGAACTGATCAAACAAGTGATAGATAATATCGCTTGGAAACCTCTATAATATAAATTAATTTAGAGAGAGAATTATAGATCAAAGGGGGAGATGATCAAAACCTTTTCTGTTAGCATAGACAATTCCAAGGCTTATGCTCAGGCAAAGTGTGAAGAAAATGTTTACCTAAGCAGGTAAGCTCCTCATATCTATGTTGTAATTACAGTTATCTATAATAATAATAATTTGTTCATTATAGTGCATTCACAATAGTTATCATTGTGGTTACAGTTATTCATTATGTGACAGGTTTTCAGGTGAGATGAACGAGTTTCAAAACAAAACAGTTTGCAGTTTTGAGAAGCGATTCCTAGGATGTATGTGTGTTTCAGGGGCCATCTGCACCTTGGAAGCATACAATGGAAGATAAGGAAAACCTCGAGTTCCCTTCTTTGAATCATGAAAAGGTACGTGCTGAATCCCATGCATTTGTGCTAAATCCCATGCATTGGCAATGTTAGGCATGCTCATGAGCAGGACATGCATAATTCCCTAAAAATTGATGGAGCAGACCCGCATTCTTTCAGGTGGATGTTGCATGTGGGAGGATTAGAGCTACATATTTCAAATTTAAGCATCTGGTACGTCTCTTGTCAAGAATGCACGTGATTGGAGTGGCCTGGCCATTTGGACAGGCCGTATTTATGTTTTTGCTCAAAATTGATGGAGCAGACTCGGAAGTGCGTCGGAGCTATCCGGATGAGTGGGGGTCCTTGGAAGGTGGGAACCACTGTTATGACCATGATGAAGCTTTCCATTTCCCATAGACGGCATTGGAGGGGCCTGGCCATTTGGACAGGCTGTGTTTATGTATTTGCTCGAAATTAATGGAGCAGACCAGGATGTGCGTCAGAGCTATCCGGATAAGCGGGGGTCCCTGGAAGGTGGGAACCACTGTTATGACCATGATGAAGCTGTCCATTTCCTATGGACGGCATTGGAAGGACCTGGCCATTTCGACAAGCTGTGTTTATATTTGTATTTGCAGGGACCACACCCTTAACCTAAACCCGAACCCATTCCCAAATCCCAAAACCTATAACTTATAACCTATAACCTAAACCTATAACCTATAACCAAAACCAAAACCTATAACCTAAACCCGAACCCATTCTCAAATCCCAAAACCTATAACCTAAACCAAAACCAAAACCTATAACATAAATCCGAACCCATTCTCAAATCCAAAACCTATAACCTAAACCTAAACCTAAATCAAAACTTATAACCAAAACCTAAACCCGAACCCATTCTCAAATCCCAAAACCTATACTTATAACCTAAAACTATTCCCAAATCCCAAAACCTATAACCTAAACCTAACCTTTCCCTAACCCTATAACCTAAACTCAATTCCCTAAAGCTAAACCTAACATTTCCCTAACCCTATAACTAAACTCAATTCCCTAAAGCTAAACCTACACCTACTCCTAATCTCAACTCCTCAACCTAAACCTAGACCAAAACTTGAAACCAAAACTTAAACCCAATCCCGAACATGAACCCGATTTCCAAACCTAAACCATAACCCATTCTCAAATCCAAAACCTATAACCTAAACCAAAACCAAAACCATAACCTATAACCTAAACCCGAACCCATTCTCAAATCCCAAAACCTATAACCTAAACCTAAACCTTAACCTAAACCAAAACCAAAACTAATAACCTAAACCAAAACCAAAACCTATAACTTAAACCCGAACCCAATCTCAAATCTCAAAACCTATAACTTAAACCAAAACAAAAACCTATAACCTAAACCTAAACATATAACCTATAACCTAAATCAATACCTACAACCAAAACCAAAACCAAAACCTATAACCTAAACTTGAACCCATTCTCAAATCCCAAAACCTATAACCTAAACCTAAACCAAAACCTATAACCTATAACCTAAACCAAAACCTATAACCTAAACCAAAACCAAAACCAAAACCTATAATCTAAACCCGAACCCATTCTCAAATCCCAAAACCTATAACTTAAACCAAAACCAAAACCTATAATCTAAACCCGAACCCATTCTCAAATCCCAAAATCTATAACCTAAACCAAAACCAAAACCAAAACCTATAACCTAAACCCGAACCCATTCTCAAATCTAAAAACCTATAACCTAAACTTAAACCTAAACTAAAACCTATAACCTAAACCTAAACCCGAACCCATTCTCAAATCCCAAAACCTATAACCTAAACCAAAACCAAAACCTATAACCTATACCCGAACTGTAACGCCCTGAAAATTGGGGGTCGAGTTCCAACGCATCACTTATGCAACATAGATAATGATGATTAAATGATGTCTGTGTTAGAGTAATAAACATGAGTGAGATTATACCAAAATAGTAATTCATACTCCAGATCAATTGTATAAAGGCAAGCGGAAGACTGAACTGTATATATATGTATGTAAAAGAAACAAAATCATTTCATTCTCTAGAGTATGAACCCATCTGAGTCACCATATACATATATCTATTTTATGTTCAAAAAGTCAGAGATACAACTAGGGAAGTAATCCCAGCAAATCCCTTCGATCCGGCAGTCTAGTCGAAGCCACCAGAATACTGCATAAATGAGAACTCATCCTGGTCCTCGTCGTAGTCCGGCTCAGCCTTCTGAGTCGTCATCTCATCTACACCTGAGACAAAGTCTGGTTGGTGTGCACAACACCATCCCGTAATGTGGGAGTGAGTAGCTAACTCAGTGGAACAATAAAGCATAGGTTAACATGTTATCGACTCGGTCAAGCAGTAATGATAAAGCAGTACAAACAAACACTCCTAACTACTCTTATTAATGCAAGTATGAATGCAGTCATGATGTATGCCCTCACCACACACTCCCTCGTGCGACACCATCTTACATTCACGGTATGCTTGCATTCCTCACTGCTCCACATCTTCCAGGCACATGCAATGTATGATAAGCATGATTACCGAGTTATTATTAGTCCATTTCAAATAGCAGGATTGGGAAACTAAGGTACCTCCCTTATATCATTCCCAAACATGATTCATTCTAGGGTCGTCAGTCCTAGTTAATCTCATACGAAGGTGTGTTTCTAGGTCGTTGCAGAGGCTGCCAGGGCTGTTACGCACAATGGTTACACCACTCCCCCATCACCTCTTTAACGATTCATCACTATACAGATACAGGCCTAGTTCATACTCTATACACCACGGCGAAACTCTAAGGCTCACCTCAATTTCAGAGTATGCTCGAGGTCACTACAAAGGGCTGTCAGGGCTATTACGCATAAAGGTTACACTACTCCCCCATCACCTTATCAATGTAGGCCGACAGTACGAATATAGTGTCTCATACCACCATAATCGGCTCACGAGTCTAGTTGCTCACTGGTCACTACGGGGAGGCACGTGGCCCCAGCGTAGGCCGACAGCTCGACCACGGTATCCCATACCACCATGCCCGGCTTATGAGTCTTAGCGGATCGAGGTACCATGGTTAACGAGATTCCACTGGTAAGTTTGGTACCCTAGGTTCAAGCAGTAGCGACCAAACATGGTGAACATACATTAGACATATCAGGTTACTTGACGAGCCTAACTAACTTGAGCGCACAATCAACTGAACAACATGAAGTGCATAAGCACTTCGCGCGGCCTAACCACTGTCGCCAACTGAAGTACGACTCGGGTTTGTCAAACACATCCTACGTGGTGAAATGAATCTCAACCACGAACTCAAGTCTGGTACCGATTGTCTGGACTATAAACATAGTCCCAATCGTAATTAATCCATATTCAAAGCATGTGGAGTAAAGCATAATAAACAAAGTAATTCAAGCATGCTAACAAACATGTCATAAGCATGTATAAGGCATGTTATAAAGCATGTCATAAAGCACCATATAAACAAGAATACAAACACATATATTTCACAAGTAAGCAGTTTAAGTAAACAACCTCATGGAGAAAATCATACATGTCTCTAAGGTAGTTGAGAATCCCATCTCAACACCTACCTAAGGCATCATTATCCAAACACTTACTCTCACAAGCATTTTCACAAACACTTAGAATATACTATTTCAACATACATAGTGTATGTTAGCAAAATATGTATTAGGGCGAGTCCTTTCGCCAAACAAGTGTTTCACGCACATATGATATATTCATACAGCAAATAATCATGTCAAACACATTTCCAAAATATATACGTATACGGTACTTTCTACAATACACTATTTCTACATACATAGTGTATATTAGCATAACATGTATTAGGGCGAATCCTTTCTCCAAATAAGTATTTTATCCATATATCATACATTCATACAACAAATAATCATGTCAAACACATTTCCAAAATATATACGTATACGGTATTTTCTACGAATACCTAGAATATGTAAAATTCCATATTCTACGTCTTTAATCGAAACAGAAAATAAAAAGCACTTTGTACATGTGCAATTGCATGCAGATCATGAATCTATCATTATCTGGCATTGAAAGCATTGAAAACCATAACTTATATACCTAAAGTCCTCACCTTTCGTCTTAGAATCGTAACGAATCAGCTAGGTTTGTTAAGCTTCCGTATTCGACAGTTTGGTAGCCTAAAGAATGAAATAGGTTAGCTATTTCATAACCTACAACCTTCACACCCCAAAATAGATTAGGGTTAGGGTTTCTTACCTAGAAACGAAGTCGAAATCACCGGGAAAGCGATGAGAATCCGATGGTGTAGCTTGTGTAGCGACAGGGAATGATAATAGGGAGATTCTCCCACTTTTCTCACTCTTTCTCTCTCTTTTCTCACTTCTCTCTCTAGGGTTTCTCTCAAATTCGTATGGCTGTGGGAGAGAGGGTTCTAATGTCCTTATATAGCCTAAAAACTCACCAAAGTAGACCTAATGTTAAGGTATACTTAGGTTATAACCAAAGTGGCACTCTTCCGACTCAACGGAGGACTTCTGACAGGCCTCCTTGAGCCAAAGGTCGGACTTAAGCTCACCAACCTTGGATCCAGGTAGAGTTAAGTTTTCGTTTCAATGAGATTCCCAGATTAAGCGTGGCAGACCAGTTTCAGTTCAATGGTCAGTGAAACCCGATCTAAAATTCCAAGTACATGGATATGTTTTTGAAATTTTCCCTGATCCGAGGGTGTATTTGGGTCAGATTCTGACGGTCTGGTTGCTTACAAAATATCCGCAAGTAACAAGTCTCAGATTACTATTTGAGATATTTATTTTGCAAAGAAAACAAGTGTTCTCACACTCTCTCACTCCGGACTCAAGCGAACAGCCGTGAGACACTGACTGGATTTGATTTCCGAGATGGTTGTCAAGCCCAGCGAGGCGGTCCTAAGTCCTTAACCTCGTATAATTCAGACTCCCGATGTGTGGTCCAGACCTGATACGGAGTTTCAATGTGCTCCCGAGAGTAATCGGGTAATGAGTTTAATCTTAGACTTTAGGGTAACCTAGCGTCAATGATTCTATAAGTTTTGGGTCTTGTAGATCATATTTAAAGTGATTCAAACGGATTTCATGGCTAATCTAGTTTAGCACTTAGTTAACTTTGTCAAATTTCTAAAGGATTTAATCCTAAGTGATTTCTGGTCGAGGTGGTACTCGGGTCTCTGTACAAAAATTTACGAGTCGTTACAATCTACCCCCCTTAAACAAAAATTTCGTCTTCGAAATTTGTACCTTTTTGTACTCCTCGAGAATCTAAGGGTAGTTCTTTCTGACCTCGGCCTCTGTCTCCCAAGTAGCCTCCTCTTCTGAATGATGCGTCCATAGTACCTTCACAAGTGGAATGACCTTGCTACGCAGTACCTGCTCCTTTTTGTCAAGTATACGCGTCGAACGCAGCTCATATGTAGCATCCTCGCTCAGCTGTACCTGCTCCCATCTGATGATATGTGAAGGATCAGGAACGTACTTCTTCAGCATAGATACATGAAATACGTTGTATACAGCTACAAGTGGTGTGGGCAAGGTGAGACGATATGCCACAACACTCACTCGATCCAGTATCTGAAACGGACCGATAAACCTCAGTGTGAGCTTCCCCTTCTTCCCGAACCGAAGGACTCCCTTTGTAACAGCCCAGATTTTTGCCAACCTGGAATAAGACGTCCTTAGGCAGTGGGTCGATCCTAACACCTTATTAACCTGTAAGAACTCAAACCCAAAGTCTAAAGCCGCCTTTGAACCCATTTCCTTCACAAATCCCACCCTTCACGACCTTGTTCTTTCAATTTTCCTAAGTACTTTCATCCTAAACACTATCTTAAACTAGTTAAGTATTATAATTTGGATCACCTTATATACAAACTACAAGGCCTGAGTACCACCTCGACCAGAAATCACTTAGGATTAAATCCTTTAGAAATTTGACAAAGTTACCTAAGTGTTAAACTAGATTAGCCATGAAATCCATTTGAATCACTTTAAATACGATCTACAAGACCCAAAACTTATAGAATCATTGACGCTAGGTTACCCTAAAATCTAAGATCAAACTCATTAACCAACTGCTCTCGGGAGCACATTGAAACTTCGTATCAGGTTTGGACTGCACATCGGGAGTCCGATTAACACGAAGTTAAGGACTTAGGACCGCCTCGCTGGGCTTGACAATTATCTCGGAAATCAAATCTAGATAGTGTCCCACGGCTGTTCGCTTGAGTCCAGAGCGAGAGAGTGCGAGAACACTTGTTTCTTTACAAAATAAATATCTTGAATAGTAATCTAAGACTTCTCGATTGCGGGTCAGTATTAAGTAACCTGACCGTCAGAATTAGGCCAAATTACACCCTCATATCAGGAGAAATTTTATACACATTTACATGTTCTCGGTATTTCAGATCGAGGTCCGCTGACCATTAAACTGAAACTAGTCCGCTACGCGTGATCTGGGAATCCGACTGAGATGAAAACTTAACTCCACGTAGATCAAAGGTTAGTGAGGTTAAGTCTGACTTTTGGCTCAAGGAGGCCCGTCAGAAGTCTTCCGTTGAGCTGAAATAACGCCGCTTTGGTTATAACCCAAGTATACCTTGACCTTAAGTCTACTTTGGAGACTTTTTAGGCTATATAAGGACCTTAGAACACCCTCTCTCATAGCCATACGAATTTGAGGAAAACCCTAAGTGAGAAGAGAGAAAAGGAGAGAGAAATCTAGAGAGTTGTGGGAGATCCTTCCTACTACCATCCCATGCCGCTACACAAGCTGCACCACCCCTTTTTTGTTGCTTTCCTGGCGATTCCAGCTCCATTTCTAGGTAAGAAACCTTAACCCTAATCTGTTTTGGGGTTGTATAGGTTGTAGGTTATGAAATAGCTAACCTATTTCATTCTATAGGTTACCAAACTGCCACATACGGAACTTGGCAAACCTATCGGCTTCGTTACGATTCTACGATAAAAGGTGCGGACTTTAGGTATATAGGTTATGGTTTTTAACACTTTCAATGTCAGATAATAATAAATTCATGATCTGCATGCAATTGCACATGTACAAAGTGCTTTCCGTTTTCTGTTTCGATTAAAGATGTAGATTATGGAATTTTACATATTCTAGGTATACGTAGAAAATACTGTATACGTATATTTTTTAGAAATGAGTTTGACATGATTATTTGTTGTATGAATGTATGATATATGAATAAAATACTTATTTGGCGAAAGGATTCGCCCTAATGCATGTTTTCCTTATATACACTATGTATGTAGAAATACTGTATTGTACAAAGTACCGTATACGTATATATTTTAGAGATGTGTTTGCCATAATTATTTGTTGTATAAATATATTATATATGCGTAAAATACTTGCTTGGCGAAAGGATTCACCCTAATACATGTTTGCTAACATACATTAGGTATGTTGAAATAGTGTACGTTAAGTGTTTGTGAAAATGCTTATGTGAGTAAGTGTTTGGACGTTGATGTCTTAGGAGGGTGTTGAGATGGGATTCTCAACTACCTTAGAGATATGTATGATTTTCTCCATGAGTTTGTTTACTTAAACCACTTACTTGTGCAATATATGTGTTTGTATTCCTATTTATGTAGTGCTTTATAACATGCTTTATAACATGCTTTATGACATACTTGCTAACATGTTTTAATTACTTTGTTTATTATGCTTTACTCCACATGCTATGAATAGGGATTGATTGAGTTTGGGACTATGTTTATAGTCCAGACAATCGGTACCAGACTTGAGATCGTGGTTGAGATTCACTTCACCACGTAGGATGTGTTTGACGAACCCGAGTCGTACGTCAGTTGGCGACAGTGGTTAGGCCACGCGAAGTGCTTATGCACTTCATGTCATTCAGTTGATCGTGCGATCGAGCTAGTCAGGCTCGTCAAGTAAACCGATGAGTCTAATGTATGTTCACCATGTTTGGTCGCTACTGCTTGAACCTAGGGTACCAAACTTACTAGTGGAATCCCGTTAACCATGGTACCTCAATCCGCTAAGACTCATGAGCCGGGCATGGTGGTATGGGACACCGTGGTCAAGCTGTTGGCCTACGCTGGGGCCACGTGCCTCCCCGTAGTGACTAGTGAGCAACCAGACTCCTGAGCTGATTATGGTGGTATGGGACACTATATTCGAGCTGTCGGCCTACACTGGCGTAGCCTGGCTGTGGTCCCCAGTTGGGTTGCATCTGAGTCTCATTGTCAATAAGTGGACTGGGCAGGCTTCGAAAATAAACTGCCAGTTGGTAGGACGTTAGTGGAGTGACCTCGAGCATACTCCGAAATTGCGGTGAGCCTTAGAGTTTTGCCGCGGTGTATGGAGTATGAACTAGGCCTGTTTCTGTATAGTGATGAATCGTTAAAAAGGTGATGGGGGAGTGGTGTAACATTTGTGCGTAACAGCCCTGACAGCCTTTGCAGTGACTTAGAAAACACACCATCGTCTGAGATTAACTAGGTTGACGACCCTAGAATGGATCATGTTTGGGAATGATACAAGGGAGGTACCTTAGTTTCTCAATCCTGCTGTTTGAAATGGACTAATAAAAACTTAGTAATCATGCTCATCATGCATTACATGTGCCTGGAAGATGTGGAGCACTGAGGGATGAAAGCATGCCGTGAACGTAAGATAGTGTCATACGAGGGAGGGTGTGGTGAGGGCATCCATCATGACTACATTCATACTTACATTAATAAGAGTAATTAGGAATGTTTGATTGTACTGCTTTATCATTACTGCTTGACTGTATTGATAACATGTTAACCTGTGCCTTATTGTTCCACTGAGTTAGCTACTCACTCCCACGTTATGGGACAGTGTTCCGAACACCCACCAGACTTTGTCTGATTGCAGATGGCGACGCTACTTCTTTGGCAGAGCCAGACTTCTGTGACGACGAGGATGCTTCCTCGTGTATGTTATTTTCTGGCGGCTTCATGTGAGCCGTGTCTTGATCGATGGGATTACAGGGATGTTGACTAGATGACACTACACCTTAGGTATATCTTGAAATGTACTTTCAATTATTTAACATAGTAATGTTATCACACTCTGGAGACTCACCATAGTTTATATATTTTATCTATCTATCACAGTCTTCCGCTTGCAATTTAACTATCTTTGGAGTATGATATGTTGTTTTGGCTTTATCTCACTCATGTTCAATGCACGAATACAGTCGACATTTAATCATCATTATCTATGTTGCATAAGTGATGTTCTGGAACTCGAGAGTTGACTTACTACTCAACCCTCGATTTTTCGGGATGTTACACCCTTCATAGGGGAAACTCTGAGGAACACATGGTCTCCAACCTCAAACTCAAGTGGTCGCCGCCTCATATCAGTGTAACTCTTCTACTTGCTCTGTGCTATAAGAAGTCGACGCCTGATAATGTCGATCTTTTCTGAGGTCGCCTGTACCAACTCTGGGCCAATCAGACTACGCTTGCCAACCTCAGCCCAACAATGCGGTGCTCTGCAAGGACGACCATACAGGGCCTCATATGGAGTCATACCAATACTCGCCTAGAAGCTGTTGTTGTAGGCGAACTCTGCGTAAGGAAGACAGTCATCCCAACTGTCCTTGAAGTCCAACACACATGCTCGCAACATATCCTCCAGAATCTGATTCACCCGCTCTGTCTGCCCGTCAGTCTGAGGATGAAACGCCGTACTGAACTTCAACTTCACACCCATCGCTTCCTGGATACGAGTCCAGAAGATAGATGTGAACCGAGTGTCTCTGTCCGACACGATCTCTAAAGGAACTCCATGCAGACGGACGATCTCTCTGATGTACAATCTAGCCAGCTCGTCTGCAGAGTTCGTGACTTTGATAGGGAGAAAATGGGCCGATTTGGTTAACCGGTCCACAATCACCCAAATGGAATCGTGTCCCTTCCTCATCTTCCGCAACCCCGGTATGAAATCCATGGAAATGAAGTCCCACTTCCATTCTGCTATGGGCATAGGCTGAAGCAGTCCGGGAGGTCGACGATGTTCTGCCTTGACCTGCTGGCACGTCAGACAACGAGAAACGAACTCAGCGATGTGGGCCTTCATGTTATCCCACCAATACGACCGTCTTATGTCCTGGTACATCTCCGTGCTACTAGGATGCATCACAAGCTTCGAGTTATGAGCAGACTCGAGAAGCTCATGTCTCAAGTCAGGTATGTCAGGAACGTATAGGCGGCCATAAAATCGCAGACCCCCATCTGAACCAACTCTCCACTCGGAGTCCTCGGCGTCGCTAGCTTGCTCTCGAAGCTCAGACAACCGCTCATCGCCCTTCTGGGCCTCAATGATCCTATCATCAATAAGTGGTCGCACCCGAACGTGCGTGACGCACTCAAATGGCTCCTCCACAGTGAGTTTCTACCCGAAGTCCAGCACGAACTCCAACATATCCCACTCTGCTATCATCAGCGGAGCCGCAAATGCAATCGCCTTCTTGCGGCTCAATGCATCTACCACAAGGTTGGCCTTGCCAGGATGGTAGGAGACCTCGAACTTGAAGTCCTTCAAGGTCTCCATCCATCGGCGCTGCCTCATATTCAAGTCTCGCTGCGTGAATATATACTTAAGGCTCTTGTGGTCGAAGAAAAGTTCGAACTCCTCTCTGTAAAGGTAATGTCTCCAGAGCTTCAATGCAAAGATGACAGCTGCCAACTCAAGGTCATGTGTAGGGTAATTCTCCTCTTGCTTCCTTAATTGTCTCGAGGCATACGCAATCACCCTATCCTTCTGCATAAGGACATAACCCAAACCAACGCGAGACGCGTCAGTGTATATCGTGTACTTAACCCCTTGCTCTGGCAATACTAGCACAGGGGTGGACGTCAACCTGTCCTTCAACTCCTTGAAAGCTGCTTCTGCCTTCTCATTACAGGCGAACTTCAAATCCTTACGTGTCAACTGTGACAACGGCCTAGCAATCTTCGAGAAGTCCCGAATGAAGCGACGATAACAACCTGTCAGGCCAAGAAAACTCCTCACCTCGGTAACCGAGCCAGGTTGTTTCCAATCTTGAATCATAGCTACCTTAGCAAGGTCCACAACTATCCCATCTTTGGACATCACATGTCCCAGGAACTTACTTCCTCCTGCCAGAAGTCGCACTTCTTATACTGCACGAACAACTGGTTCTTCCTCAAAGTATCCAACACCGCTCTCAGGTGCACCTCGTGCTCTTCTCGACTCGTGGAATATATAAGGATGTCATCGACGAATACGATAATGAATCGGTATAAGAATGGCTGAAATACCCTGTTCATCAAGTCCATGAACACGGCCGGTGCGTTCATAAGACCGAACGACATCATTAGAAACTCGTAGTGCCCAAAGCATGTCCTGAAAGCTGTCTTCTGCACGTCTTCATCTCTGACGCACAACTGGTGGTACCCTGACTGCAAGTCGATCTTCGAGAAATACTTCACCCCCCCGCAACTGATCAAACAGATCATCTATCCTGGGCAAAGGATACTTGTTCTTCACGATGACCTGGTTCAACCTACGGTAATCAATACACAACCGTAGTGAACCATCCTTCTTCTTCACAAACAGTACAGGTGCTCCCCAGGGAGACACACTAGGTCGTATAAAGCCTTTCCCTACCAGCCCATCAATCTGTTTCTGTAGTTCCTCCATCTCACATGGAGGCATGCGATACGTCGATAAGGATATGGGTGTCGCACCAGGCGTAAGATCTATGGTAAAGTCGATCTCGCGCCGAGGTGGCAACCCAGGAATCGGTGCAAAAACGTCCGCAAAAGCCTGAACTACAGGCGTATCCTTAAGCATCGAAACATCAGTAGCCTCTAACGAAGAATCGTAACATCACAACCGAGTAGCGTGACTAACCTGAACAGGAAAAGTAAAGGTCATGCCATCAAGTCCATAGGCAGTCACCACCCTAGTCTCGCAGTCAATCTCGGCTTGCATCTCCATGAGCCAATCCATACCGAAGATAACGTCGTAATGGAATAGGGGGACGACGATCAGGTCAACAAGTACCACTCTGCCACCCAAGTCTATCGGGCAGCCCTCACACATACGAGTAACCTCAGAGTAAGTCCCAGTAGCAGTGATAACCTCACTCCTCTCATAGGTGCAGTAACTAAACTCAGTCGCCTAACTGCCGTGCATGAAACCATAGAGGTAGTGGACCCAGTGTCCACCAATAAGAAGACGGGAGTACCTTGAACGTGTGCAGTGACCTCGAAGGCCAAAGGCACAGAAGGTGCAGTATCTGGTTCCTCTACGGTGAGCGCATGAACATGTGCCTACTGTGATCGGTTAGGCTGAGGTACCATGGGCCGTTGAGGCGGCCGGAAACGAGGTGCAGGTGGTCTGAAAGACAGATGTGCAGGTGCCATCTGAAGTGGCAGAGTCGATATAGCCTGTAGGCGTGAGTGACCAATCATCTACGGCGGAGAAAACCCGCTATCCCTCATCCGCACAAAACAGCTCCCCACAGGATGATCCTGTTTCCCGCAGTACATACAGGTCACAATAGGGCGCCTCATCAGAGCCTCTGGCGCTACGATCCTAGGAGGCAAGTCAGCACGAGGCCTCTTACCTAGGAAAGGCCTACCCTAAACCTCTAGTCGTGGTCTCGTAACCATAGCACCACGGGAGCGTGTCAAGCGGTCCACATCCTACTCGGCCATCATAGACATGTGAACCAGCTCCGCGTAAGAAGGCATGTTGATACAGCACATCTTCGACCGTATATCAGGTCGTAAACCCCCAGAAAAATGGCATATCCGCATCTGTTCATCAACAAGGATGGTTGGGACAAAGTGGCCCAACTCGGTAAAGAGATGCTCGTACTCAGTAACAGTCATGCCTCCCTGCCTAAGGCGTAAAAACTCATCCTCTCACTCTTTGCCTCCCTGCCTAAGGCGTAAAAACTCATCCTCTCACTCGTGTCTGTAGGTCTGCGGGTAATACTTCTCGTGGAACCGGAACTCAAATGCTCCCCAGGTCCACACATAGTCCACTGCGACAGACCGCAACACACTGTCCCACCATAGGCTGGCCTCCCTCTCGAACATGAAAGTGGCCAACTCGACCTGCTCTGCCTCAGTACAGTGCAACATCCGTAGCATCTTGGAGATGCGGTCTAACCAAAACTCAGCCTCCTCGAGTCTATGAAAACCCGTGAATGTGGGAGGCCTCAAGCACTGGAATCGCTCGAGTAGGCCATGAGTACCAACATCTCCAGTAGGGGGTACAACAGGTGTGGGCAGAGGTACATCCTCAAACTGAGCAGGAGGCTCTGTATGCTCAGCAGGACGTGTAGATGTCAGAGTTGGAGTCGCACTCCCACCCTGATACAAGGCCTCAGAAATAGTGGCTATAAGCTGCTAGTGCTGCTGATGCTACTGCATCATCAACATCAACTGCTCAAACCTATTAGGAGGTGGAGCAGCCTGCGGCTCATACTGTGTAGATGAGGATGCCCGGTGCTACTCGTGAACTGGGGGTGTATAAGGTGGCAGTCCACCAGTAGGACCAGTAGGAGGCCGATCAAAGTCTAACCCTTAGTCCGTAGGACCACCTCTATGAGAAGGAGTCTGGTCCATCGAGTCAGTGAGAAGGAGGTGTGCCGTGCTCCGTGTATACTGCAGCGACATGCCCTATACAACATAGGGTGCAACGTATGAGAGATAAAGCATAGTAACACATTATACAAGCACTTCAAGCATTCCACACATCTCATAGCAAAAGAGGCTGCATGCTTTTCATTGACCCAAAATTGTCATAATACATGGAATACAGAGTTACATGAATCATGACAAAAATTACATATAAGCTAATTACATCCACAACATCAAACACTTAAAACATACTAGTAACTACTACATCATCAACATGAAACATAAACCTACTACAGAGGAAACCAAACAACTATAAAACAGCAGTAAGGATGGCTAGGCATCTGAGTCAGGCGATGGAGGAGGGGCATTCTTGTCCTGTAGACAGCACAGGATGGTCTTCAAGGTGCGAGACACCTTGCTGAGCTTGGTTTGGACCCACCCGACTTCCTGTTGCAGGGCATCTTGGCCCTCCTCGAGACGGGCTAAACGCGTATCTATGGTAGCCCGATCGGTGCCTTGCTCCTGAGCCGCAGGAGGTGAACTCTCCTCTGTATCCTGGGCCTCAGGTTCCTCTTCTTCTTCTTCTATTTCATTTCCACTCCCATCTTCACCCTCTTCTTCTTCGCTCATAAACTCATCCTCACTCTCCTCATGTCGGGCCCGTCGTTGCCGTGCCCCAAGTTCCATCTAATGGAGAGTACTCTCATCGATTTGATGGATCGGTGTTGGCCTTTTCACCCCCAGACTATTGCCAAACTCCCGTGTAATCCTGCATATGAGTCAGCCAAAGGGAAGTGAATCAGAGCTCCTAGTGGAGTGTGCAATACTCACAATCTGTCGCAACATGAATGTAGGCACGCACAAGTTCGCCCTCTGCCCCACTTGGTACAGAAAGTCTACCATAAGTCGTGTGCACTCGCTACGATTACTGTGTCTGGGGTAGAGGTTGTATGTGAAGATGTGATGTAGTAGGCGAAAGTCGTCTGACATGTGGGACGCTAGCAAACTTTTGTTCGGCTGCCACTCAACCAATCGGCCACCACAAAGGTAACGTGTGCGATGATCCTTTTCACGAGCAGTCCTTAGATTCTGTTCGCTAGTATATACATCACCAAGGGGCATATTCATAAGCTGTACAATCACTCTCACATCAACAGTGGCAAACAGATCCACCCCAACTAAGAGCCAGAACTGCAAAGGCTCCAGTGTAGGCTCACGAATGTTGGCGTAGAAGGCTCGGACAGTACTAGGATTGGCGCGAACTTTGGCCTCAAATAATGGACCCCAGTGGGCCGCCTCCACTTGCTCAAACAAGTCGTATTCACCAAAGAGCCGTCCATCCACCTGGGCTTCAAAGAGAACCCTATGGTCCTCATAAACTCCATGAGGTAGTGCCGCCAACTGATCTCGTTCAGTAGGGATCCGGAGATCAAGATCCCGCTTCGTTCGAAATTCCCGAGCAGTGCTTGAGCTAGCGGCGGTGCCTCTCGGCCGCCTTGAACGTGTAGGGCGACTAGGCCCAGCCTCATCAGCGGTGCTCTTTCTCTTACCCATCAGAGAGAGGATGGTGGAGATGGAGAAAATGGCCGAAACAGTTGCGAGAAAGGCCATGGAAAAATGAAGGAAAAAGAGAGAAGGGGCTGAAAATGTGAGTTCTCCATGGATAGGAGGCTCAACAGGTATTGCAAAGGCCCAAAGGACGGTGAATGGAGAAGAAAAATGAAGAGGTAGGATGGCTTAGGGAGCTTGCACGTTTAAAGCTTCAAATGGGGCATGTAGGAGTCCAAATGAGAGAAAATGGAGAGAGTAGGGAAGCAGGAATTGCTGTGGATGATGGGAATGGATGAGTTATGGTCGAAAATGAGAAAGAGGATGATTGGAGTGGTGATTTTGAAGAGAAAATAGCAAGTGTAGAGAGAAAAATGGCTTGGAGGAGAGGTTTGTGAAGGAAGTAGGGATTTAGGATATTGAAATGGGAAGGGAGCTATGTCAGGGGGTTTATTAGACCCCCAAAATGGATCGGCCCGAGCCACGAGCCCGGCCCAGCCCAAATTCTGGCGAGGCCTAGCCGACCGGGCGATGGCCTCGCCGACCAACTGTCTGGATTTTGAGGGCCTGCACCATGGGCGAGACCCTCCTATCCCCCAAGCCCCAAAAAACCCTGGGTCCCACCCTGGGTACCCCTAGATTGATGTGGGTAGGCCCTCGACCCCGATTCGCTGAATTTAGGGTAGTTTCGGGCACTTTCGGACACATACTTGCATTTACAGATCTTTGACTACTGGGATGAGGTGTATTGTGATCTAGACACATCAATAGACGGTCTAGAAGTGATTTAGGATCGACTTATGCGATCAGTATCAAGTACGAACTCGATCAAAATGCTCGTTTTCGATGAACTTCGCCAAATGGCGAAATCAAGGAAACCTAGGACTGTTTCTATATTTTTTCTCGCACCCTCCAAAGTCAAAGTGTCAGCGTACATCGTGGGAACATAACTCAGGTCTGGTTTAATTAAAATCATGCTCTGATACCAACTTATAACGCCCTGAAAATCGAGGGTTGAGCATAACTCAACTCCCGAGTTCCAACGCATCACTTATGCAACATAGATAATGATTATTCAATGTTGTCTGTGTTAGAGCAATAAACATGAGTGAGATTATACCAAAATAGTAATTCATACTCTAGATCAATTGTATAAAGGCAAGCGGAAGACTGAACTGTATATATATATATATATGTAAAAGAAACAAAATCATTTCATTCTCTAGAGTATGAACCCATCTGAGTCACCATATACATATATCTATTTTATGTTCAAAAAGTCAGAAATACAACTAGGAAAGTAATCCCAGCAAATCTCATTGATCCGGCAGTCTAGTCGAAGCCACCAGAATACTGCATAAATGAGAACTCGTCCTGGTCCTCGTCATAGTCCGGCTCAACCTCCTGAGTCATCATCTCATCTACACCTGAGACAGAGTCTGGTTGGTGTGCACAACACCGTCCCGTAATGTGGGAGTGAGTAGCTAACTCAGCGGAACAATAAAGCATAAGTTAACATGTTATCGACTCAGTCAAGCAGTAATGATAAAGCAGTACAAACAAACACTCCTAACTACTCTTATTAATGCAAGTATGAATGCAGTCATGATGTATGCCCTCACCACACACTCCCTCGTGCGACACCATCTTACATTCGCGGTATGCTTGCATTCCTCAGTGCTTCATATCTTCCAAGCACATGCAATGCATAATAAGCATGATTACCGAGTTGTTATTAGTCCATTTCAAACAGTAGGATTGCGAAACTAAGGTACCTCCCTTGTATCATTCCCAAACATGATCCATTCTAGGGTCATCAGTCCTAGTTAATCTCATACGAAGGTATATTTCTAGGTCACTGCAGAGGCTGCCAGAGCTGTTACGCACAATGGTTACACCACTCCCCCATCACCTCTTTAACGATTCATCACTATACAGATACAAGCCTAGTTCATACTCTATACACCACGGCGAAACTCTATGGCTCACCGTAATTTCAGAGTATCCTTGAGGTCACTACAAAGGGCTGTCAGGGCTATTACACACAAAGGTTACACCACTCCCCCATCACCTTATCAATGTAGGCCGACAGCATGAATATAGTGTCCCATACCACCATAATCGGCTCACGAGTCTAGTTGCTCACTGGTCACTACGGGGAGGCATGTGGCCCTAGCATAGGCCGACAGCTCGACCACGGTGTCCCATACCACCATACCTGGCCCATGAGTCTTAGTGGATTGAGGTACCATGGTTAATGGGATTCCATTGGTAAGTTTGGTACCCTAGGTTCAAGCAGTAGCGACCAAACACGGTGAACATACATTAGACATATCAGGTTACTTGACAAGCCTAACTAGGTCGAGCACACAATCAACTGAACGACATGAAGTGCATAAGCACTTCGCGTGGCCTAACCACTGTCGCCAACTGAAGTATGACTCGGGTTTGTCAAACACATCTTACATGGCGAAAAGAATCTCAACCATGAACTCAAGTCTGGTACCAATTGTCTGGACTATAAACATAGTCCCAATCGCAATTAATCCATATTCAAAGCATGTGGAGTAAAGCATAATAAATAAAGTAGTTCAAGCATGCTAACAAACATGTCATAAGCATGTATAAGGCATGTTATAAAGCATGTTATAAAGCACCATATAAACAAGAATACAAACACATATATTTCACAAGTAAGCGGTTTAAGTAAACAACCTCATAGAGGAAATCATACATGTCTCTAAGGTAGTTGAGAATCCCATCTCAACACCTACCTAAGGCATCATCATCCAAACACTTACTCTCACAAGCATTTTCACAAACACTTAGAATACACTGTTTCAACATACATAGTGTATGTTAGCAAAACATGTATTAGGGCGAGTCCTTTCGCCAAGCAAGTGTTTCACGCACATATGATATATTCATACAGTAAATAATCATGTCAAACACATTTCCAAAATATATACGTATACGGTACTTTCTACAATACACTATTTCTACATACATAGTGTATATTAGCATAACATGTATTAGGGCGAATCCTTTCGCCAAATAAGTATTTTATCCATATATCATATATTCATATAACAAATAATCATGTCAAACACATTTTCAAAATATATACGTATACAGTATTTTCTACAAATACCTAGAATATGTAAAATTCCATATTCTACGTCTTTAATCGAAACAGAAAATAGAAAGCACTTTGTACATGTGCAATTGCATGCAGATCATGAATCTATCATTATCTGACATTGAAAGCATTGAAAAACCTATACACCTAAAGTCCTCATCTTTCGTCTTAGAATCGTAACGAATCAGCTAGGTTTGTTAAACTTCCGTATTCGGCAGTTTGGTAGCCTAAAGAATGAAATAGGTTAGCTATTTCATAACCTACAACCTTCACACCCCAAAATAGATCAGGGTTAGGGTTTCTTACCTAGAAACGAAGTCGGAATCGCCAGGAGAGCGATGAGAATCGGGTGGTGCAGCTTGTGTAGCGACAGGGAATGGTAGTAGGGAGATTCTCCCACTTTTCTCACTCTTTCTCTCTCTTTTCTCACTTCTCTCTCTAGGGTTTCTCTTAAGTTCGTATGGCTGTGGGAGAGAGGGTTCTAAGGTCCTTATATAGCCTAAAAACTCACCAAAGTAGACCTAAGGTCAAGGTATACTTAGGTTATAACCAAAGTGGCACTCTTCCAGCTCAACGGAGGACTTCTGGCGGGCCTCCTTGAGCCAAAGGTCGGACTTAAGCTCACCAACCTTGGATCCAGGTGGAGTTAAGTTTTCGTTTCAGTCGGATTCCCAGATCAAGCGTGGCGGACCAGTTTTAGTTCAACGGTCAGTGAAACCCGATCTGAAATTCCAAGTACATGGATATGTTTATGAAATTTTCCCTAATCCGAGAGTGTATTTGGGTTAGATTCTGACGGTCTGGTTGCTTACAAAATGTCCGCAAGTAACAAGTCTCAGATTACTATTTGAGATATTTATTTTGTAAAGAAAACAAGTGTTCTCACACTCTCTCGCTCCGAACTCAAGCGAACAGCCGTGGGACACTGACTGGATTTAATTTCCAAGATGGTTGTCAAGCCTAGCAAGGCGGTCCTAAGTCCTTAACCTCGTATGATTCGGACTCCCGATGTGCGGTCCAGACCTGATACGGAGTTTTAATGTGCTCCCGAGAGCAGTCGTGTAATGAGTTTGATCTTAGACTTTAGGGTAACCTAGCGTCAATGATTCTACAAGTTTTGGGTCTTGCAGATCGTATTTAAAGTGATTCAAACTGATTTCATGGCTAATCTAGTTTAGCACTTAGTTAACTTTGTCAAATTTCTAAAGGATTTAATCCTAAGTATTTCTGGTCGAGGTGGTACTCGGGTCTTTGTACGAAAATATATGAGTCGTTACACGAACCCATTCTCAAATCCAAAAACCTATAACCTAAATGTAAACCTAAACCAAAACCTAAACCCGAACCCATTCTCAAATCCCAAAACCTATACTTATAACCTAAAACTATTCCCAAATCCTAAAACCTATAACCTAAACCTAACCTTTCCCTAAACCTATAACCTAAACTCAATTCCCTAAAGCTAAACCTACACCTAATCCTAATCTCAACTCCCTAACCTAAACCTAAACCTAAACTTGAAAACTAAAACTTAAACCCAATCCCGAACATGAACTCGATTTCCTAAACCTAAACCATAACCCATTCTCAAATCCAAAACCTATAACCAAAACTTAAACCCCATCCCGAACATGAACCCAATTTTCTAAACCTAAACCATAACCCATTCTCAAAACCAAAACCTATAACCTAAACCCGAACCCATTCTCAAATCTAAAAACGTATAACCTAAACTAAAACCAAAACCTATAACCTAAACCGGAACCCATTCTCAAATCCAAAAACCTATAAACTAAACCTAAACATATAACCTAAACCTATAACCTATAACCTAAATCAATACCTAAAACCAAAACCTATAACCTAAACCCGAACCCATTCTCAAATCCCAAAACCTATAACCAAAACCTAAACCTTAACCTAAACCTAAACCAAAACCTCTAACCTATAACCTAAACCAAAACCAAAACCTATAACCTAAACCCAAACCCATTCTCAAATCCCAAAACCTATAACCTAAACCAAAACCAAAACCTATAACCTAAACCCGAACCCATTCTCAAATCCAAAAACCTATAACCTAAACCTAAACCTAAACCTAAACCTATAACCAAAACTCGAACCCGAACCCATTCTCAAATCCCAAAACCTATAACCTAAACCAAAACCAAAACCAAACCTATAACCTAAACCCAAACCCATTCTCAAATCCAAAACCTATAACCTAAACCTAAACCGAACCCATTCTCAAATCCTAAAACCTATACTTATAACCTAAAACTATTCCCAAATCCTAAAACCTATAACCTAAACCTAACATTTCCCTAAACCTATAACCTAAACTCAATTCCCTAAAACTAAACCTACACGTAATCCTAATCTCAACTCCCTAACCTAAACGTGAAAACCAAAACTTAAACCCAATCCTGAACATGAACCCGATTTCCTAAACCTAAACCATAACCCATTCTCAAATCCAAAACCTATAACCAAAACTTAAACCCAATCCCGAACATGAACCCGATTTCCTAAACCTAAACCATAACCCATTCTCAAATCCAAAACCTATAACCTAAACCCGAACCCATTCTCAAATCCAAGAACCTATAATTAACCTAAACCTATAACCTATAGCCTAAATCAAAACATATAACTTAAACCAAAACCTATAACCTAAACCCAAACCCATTCTTAAATCCCAAAATCTATAACCTAAACATAAACCTTAACCTAATCCTATAACCTATAACCTAACCTAAACCTATACTTATAACCTAAAACTATTCCCAAATCCCAAAACCTATAACCTAAACCTAACCTTTCCTAAACCTATAACCTAAACTCAATTCCCTAAAGCTAAACCTACACCTAATCCTAATCTCAACTCCCTAACCTAAACCTAAACCTAAACTTGAAAACCCAAACTTAAACCCAATCCCGAACCTGAACCCGATTTCCTAAACCTAAACCATAACCCATTCTCAATTCCCTAAAGCTATAACCTATAAACTAAACCCAAACCTATAACATTTCCCTAAAACTTTAACCTAAACCTAAACTTAAAACCTAAATGTATTCTCAAATCCTTAAACCCAAACCTACACCTAATCCTAATCTCAACTTGAAAACCCAAACCTAAACCCGAACCTGATTTCCTAAACCTAAACCTTAACCTATAATCAAGTTCCCAAAAGCTATAACCTATAACCTAAACCTAAACCTATAACCTAAACCTAAACCTTAACTTAAACCTAAACCTATAACCTTAACCTAAACCAAAACTTATAGCCTAAACCTTAACATATAACCTATAACCTAAACTTAATTATAACCTATAGCCTAACCTTAACCTAAACCTTAACCTAAACCTAAACCAAAACCTATAATCATATGGTGAGACCATTTCTTTTGTGTCAATTTCATTCTTCTTTGAGTTTTTTTTTTTTTTTAATTCATTAAGGAAAAAAAATGGTTATACATGATGCATCTCTTTCACTTTGCCTTTCTTTTCCCCAATGGGCATTCTAATTTATGAATGACATGACTGTTTATAGGATGATGGAATATACGAAGCTGTTAAAATTTCATGGTGAAATCGAGCACATTTCTCTAATGAAGCCAAAGATTTGTATTTTCAGCATTATTGAAATGTAATTGATTGAATGAATTGGATTGTAATTGATTGTAATTATAATTGATTGAATGAATTGGATTGTAATTGATTGAATGAAGGATTGTAATTGTAATTGATTGAATGAAGGATTGTAATTGAATGAATGAATGATTGTACAGGTAGTAATTGAATGAACAAATGATTATATGTAATTTTTTAATGTACAAAATAGCTACAGATATTAACCGTAGCCACTAATCTGACAGGTGTAGCCTTTATTAAATTTGGCATATTGCTACGGACTTTTAGCTACAAATAATATCTGTAGCTGTTTGAAGTTTTCGCTACAGATTAAATCCGTAGCCATAGGTTCCCGACCTATTGTTACGGCACCGATGACTACGGTCGTGCTACGGACTAAAACCGTAGCCATAGGTCTATGGCTATGGATATTATCCGTAGCTTTTGTCTGTTTTCTGGTAGTTATTGCTACGGATTATATCCGTAGCTATTGGTACCTATAGCTACGGATTAAATCCGTAGCCATAGGTTTCAGACTTGTTGTTACAGCACCTACGACTACGGTCGTGCTATGAACTAAAACCGTAGCCATAGGTCTATGGCTACGGATTTAATCCGTAGCCTTTGCCCATTTTTCTGGTAGTGAAACTTCATGCCAATTCCTTCTAGAAATGTCTTGGGAACAATCGTTCGTCTGACCAAGCTGACCTTGAAGGTGATTTGGCCAAGCCACCCTTAAATGTGGCCAAGCTGGGCTGACCTTGAAGGTGGTCGAATCATATTTTCCCATAACATGTAGTATGCGTGAGCGTGCTAGAATCAATAAAGCGAGTCCATCCAAACTAATCAACTTTGACCCCAAGTGGCTAAATAATTAGATATGTACAATATGCACTTATATGATTAGATTCTAAGAAGATAAATTGCTTACTCTGTCACTTGTAGAATTTTATAATGAGTAGCCCATATCTAGAAGGTAGGGTTCTTCCTCATAAGATGGGTTGCTTTGTGCCGTCTACAAGAAGGGACTTTTTAGAATACCGGTGTAATTAGACAAAAAAAAAAAAAACTCACAATTGGTCTTTAGGAGCGACTGCAAAAATGTGTCTCTTGAAAGTACTGTGTGATATTGGATAAATGACATATCCATCGCATGAGTGTAGTTTGGATTACAACTAAAAATTATAGCTAAGAATCATCGTTACTAGATCATCGCTACTCCTAAGATAAGCTAAGATGAAAGATATATTTGTTTTGCATTGGATTTGTAGATGATTGGTAATATTGATCCATGGATATCCACTACTATTTATAGAGTTCTGCTATGTAGCTTATTCTTCCAGATGCTTCTTTCATTGCTCCAGCGGTTAAGTAGTCGAAAAGCCTTTCTCTAAATCATTCTTTTTATTTTATTTCCCTTTTGTGATTGTTTCTCTTCTATCGACCAAGGTTTGTTCCATTTTTAATCATATTCTGCATCTTAAATTGCTCAATCGTGCTTCTCTATTTGCTCGTTAAACTTTTGGATAATTCGGCTGTATTACTTCATTGACCATCTAATGACGTGTAAAATTGGATTTACACCAGTTATAATTTCATAAAAAAGCGTTCCAAATATCTTGAAGATCTTTTCATCCACTTCTTATTTCTTGTGCAAAACCACGTGTCACCATCCTATTGGCTTTTTCTAGAATGACCAGAAATATGGTACAACATTGCCCCCCACATCACTTTACCTTTATGAAAAAAAGTGAAAGCGACGTTGTTTCATTGCCTAATGCAATTAATATAATTAATTATTGGTCCACGTGTTGTCTCCCCATTAACTCTACCTGACCGAGCGCTACCGAAGATATCCTTTACCTCTTCCCTCTAGGTTGTCTATGTGACATGTTGCATAGAATCGTATCGTACGAGGAGTTATGATTATCCTTTTAATGTGCATGTATCACGGCGAATACATAAATACAATTTTAAGTCCTTGCTTACCTTCTTTTACCCTTTGCTTCTTCTCTTGTGTCGAAACTCCCTTTCCATTCTTCTTCCTCTCGTTATCATGGTTGCATCTTACTCTTCTTCTATTCCTGCATTTCACCTAGAATCGTTCAAGAAGGATCTAGATGTTCTATCCTCAGGAGTACTTAATGACCTTTATTTTAAAAAATCTTCCATCGAACTAAATAAGGATTGTTGACACTTGGTCCAATCTTCTACCCTGTAATTACTCATGAACAGCTTCGTGAAATTGAAACATGTTTTCCAAAGTGTCCTAATGAAGTTCTACTTGTGCAATCCAATCATTTCCTGGACCATTTAAATGCCTTTAAGTCTCTGAGATCATGGCTAAATTTGATGAATGGTTGGGCAGAAAGTTTACTTGTGTTAAAGCACAACATGGCGATACATGGAAGAAGGTTAAAATCTATAAATGCATGAAACTTTCCTTGCATAAATATCTAGACAATACATTCATCATTACAAAAATTTTGACTTTTTGAAGTCGGTTAACCAATACATTCCATTTTGGATGTGGCCCCATAGGTCCAACAATCATGGGCATATGTGCCTTCACACACCTTTTACCCTTTGTAAGCTTGTTTACCTTGACTTTGCTTCGAAGAATCAATATTCCTTCACCATTCTGGACATGATAAATAAGATGTATTCCACTTTCATATCTCAACAACTGATAACACCTAAATATTGCATATTTATCCTCTCAATTATATTAGTTTTCCTTGCAATTAAGTCTTAATTCAATATAATTATACATGTTTTCTACATGCGAAGTGATTTTGGACTTAAAGATGAAATCGATATTAAAAAAAAAAAGGAATTAAACCTTAAAAGAATGATCGGTGAAGATTTGGAGGTCATTAATGAAGAATTCAAGTAACAAAAATCCAAAGAAACCATGTATAAAGGAAGAGAGAAGACTGGAAAAATCACAAAGTGTATCAATAGAAATAACAGACTGTTCGGTCCCACCTGAGATTAGTTCGGTCCGACCAAAAGTGCACATAATAGTCTAGAAAGAAACAATATTTTCAAAATTAATTCGACTCAATACTTAGTCAAACTGAAGCCAGGTCCGGTGCCACCAAAGGGGAGTTCAGTCCGACCTGAGAGGCATAGAGACTTCAAATGAGTTTTTTTAGAAATGTGGTTGCAATCGAGAGACCTGTTCGATGCCAATGAAGGTGACTGTTGATATGACTGAAGCGTAACATAAGTGTAACTTTTTTTAAGTCGGTTTGAAGTTGATGCAAATCAAGTCTATTTAAAGTGGTGCTTTAGGCTTTTTGAAGTACGAATTAGGGCTGGGAGAGAGACCTAGGGGTGACGGAGTTTCCACAGAGCCGTCTTTCTTTTTCGATCCCTCAAATCTAGTTTTTCGTTTTGGTTTTTCTTTATTTTTGTTTCTAAGATGTTAGCCTTGTTAAGCTAATCTCTTAGCCAAAGCCAATGATGCAGCTTGTAATTCAATTACAGCATTTAGTTTACTTGATTCAATAAAAATGGTTTGAATAATGATAGTAGATTAAAATAGATTTGGTTTTACTTTAAAGTCTTTGAGTTGTTTATTTCTGAATTTGTTGTGCACTACAGGTATAATGAATGCTACACTACAGGTATAACAATTATTTAGACTGAATTAGAGAATGATTTAACCTATGTAATTGATTGATCTATTGTTGCCTAAGGGTGCTTTAGACGTTTTTTATTCCTTGCGATTAAGATCCGAGTGTTTCATAAGAGAATCGTTCAATTGAAATCATATCTTATTTGTGTTAATGTAACATCTCGAATTTTCATGGCCAGAGTTTATACTCATGTCCGTGAAAACTGGGTGTTAATGATGTACAAACTGGACGCTTAAAATCGCACCTTGTTTTTAAGATTACATCCAAATACATTCCAAAAGGTAGCATTCACAAGAACAATATTAACTATATTGATTATTTCATTGGAGTAAAAAGAAAATCAAATACCCTCTTAATGGGAGTTCATTACATTATTAAATGTTGCAACAGAAGCATAAAACTAAATCATAAATTGTCTTCTTAATCTTTCAACATAATCTTCTTTAGGGAGATTGTTCACTAAGTCTTCAATCGGTGTGTCACCTGCATAATCGGTACGGTTAGGAGAGGGTCAATGCCCTACTCATAGTGATGGTTATCCTTTAAGATTAACAATAATTCAAGAGATTCATAAAAGCAATGTAAAATTTTGATACATTCCGTACTCCACTAATACGAGGGTATCAGCATGCACAAACAACCTACATGGGATGCATGCCTAGCAAAGTATATACAGTTTATCACACCTAACGATCGCCACAATGTAGAATATGATTAAAGTTATCTAACTCGACCTACACTCTCACTCTACAGATATTCGCCGACATGTCCCACGTTTAACATGGATTTATACAGTTAACCCAAGACAAACACAACACATGCCTGAATGATTTACATGACAAGATTTGTTCATGGACTGACTATTTATGACATCTAATCTCGAAAGTGATGTGACACTGCATTTGCGATTTACACACATCGATTTGAGCACCACTACTCATGAAACATGGAATTACGTGTCGCCCTAGGGCCTGCTACCAAAAACGCATTATGTTCACGATATATATTCAATCGCCAAAAAAGGGATTCCTAACATAGTACTTGCACTTACAGAGAATACAAACTAAATCATGGAGGTTCTGAAATATCAAGACACATTTCCAAGCCTTTTGAAGATGGATAGCATAAGGCCAATATAGAGAAGAGTGACAATGGTCAACTCAAACAGTGGTAATGGCCAACATAATAAATAGAAGAGAGGCAACGGTCGATTCTTTAATAGGAAGGGTGGCAATGACCAACTCCATAATTAGAAGAGGAACAACCGTCGATTCTTAGATACAGAGAGTGGCAGAGCCAAATTAATAAACATGGTAAGGCAAGGGCAAGGCTTGTACCTATGGCCCCACATAAATTCAGAAAGATTTCTTTGTAAGCAACATTATACTATAATCTAAAAGGGCACATAATTGATGGTGAAACATATAATAGCATGGAAGATTTAAAGTGATATGTAAAAGATAAGATAAAATACATGAAAGCATGAAAAGGCAGGACAAAATTATCAACTTAAATTAGTGTAAGCCTAAAGGATAAAACCCTCACCTGACCTCGACTCGAACTCGGCGAGTCGACTCGGTTTTCTTCCTTTCTTTCTTTCTTTCTTTCTTTCTTCCTTTCTTTCTCTTCTTTTCCTAGCAGCAACTGGCCATTGCTCCCTTGTTGGACGGATGTCTATCTTGGTCAGCAACTGATTTCTCTCTCTCTCTCTCTCTCTCTCTCTCTCTCTCTCTCTCTCTCTCCCCCCCTCCCGTTTCTCTCTCTTTCTCATTCACTATTCTTCCTACGATGATGGGGTAGGTGGATTTATAGTGCGTGTGAGGTTCTTGAACCTTCCGTGCGCAGCTCTTACGCACGACGTGTAGTTTATGCAGCTTTTTTCACAGCGTGAAGAGTCGGTAGCATGACAACACTCCGACCAGTGCTCCTTGGGCCGGATATTCTCCAAACAGACTCAATGGATGTGGTTGAAAATCCCTAAGGATGACCTTGAATGGTCTAAATGGTACGTGGGATCGATGGATGGGTCATAGTGCCATAGTTTCATACGGTCTATTGATTTTCTCGCCAATCATCTGCCATTAGTTGGATTCGAAAGCTTGGATCGATGAACAGTTCAGATCCCTAAGATCAGCCGCAGTGGTGGGTTACTTGGATCATCTGTTCGATTTGGTGCGGCAGATTCCCATACATTGATGGTTTGCTCCTATTGTCGTGGCCCTGCGTGCGTGTATGGATGCATATGGTTCGCACGACTTTGGTCGAATCCACCACCCCGACATGTTGGATGGCTCGGATCGGCTCTGAGGACAATGATGGAGGCCCACCATCATCCCTACAAACGATCGTCCGTCTCAGCTGCGAACGCGGGAGAGTTGCGTTTGAAACCCATCGGGTCAAGGCATTCTTGACAGACTTCGAATTTCGCTGTGGTGCGGGTCTGCACCGGTTGTGTGTACATGCTACATTAGGTGGGGTCCACCATGATGCTTTTTGAAGGATCTACACTGTTCGTTTGTTTCTCCATCTAATTTAAGGGGTTGAGCCCAAAATTGAAGCATATCCTAAGATCAAGTGGATCATAATCGAGGGTTAGGGGCTGATTTCCCAATTGGGCCAGTGCTATGAGGATCCAATGGCTGAAAACTGACATGTATCATTAATTTATGATGTATAGGCTTGATGTTAAATTTCACATTAACCGGATCGTGGGAAACATGTGATTTGGGTTTTGGGGTCTAGGTTAATGGCATTTTCGTAATTATTGCTAATCTTAAAGTTTTGTGAAATCCAATAGTTCCACGTGGTTGTAGACTCGTTCCTAAGCAATTCTTATAAAAGATTATATATCTAAATTATTATGGATAGGGATTTATTCATCATTTTATTTAAAGGAAAAGTACACACGTTAAATCCCATGATGGAGGGTCTTATCTTGAAATCAACGGTCAGATGGCTTGACCAATTGAATGGAGATCATTCCTAATGGTTAGAATCATGTCAGAGTATAGATGTTAGGCTAGGATAGTTGAATTTGTATCATACACATGTACGTATTAAGTCAACTTCTTGGTAACGCTCGAAGACTTTCAATGCTCGAGATAACGCTCGAGGACTTTCGATGCTCGAGTATCGAAAAGTTCAGGGCATTATAGTTAATGATTGGTTTAATAGAATTATCTTCCGATTTCATGAGATAAAACTTCAATTCCAATTGATTTATATATTGAATCAATGAATGAGATATTGTGATTACTATAAATGGATTCTTGGATCCTTAGTCTTTTATTTATTTATTTTAAAACTCTTTCCTTAATTTCTTGATTAAAAACTAGACAAACCGTTAGATTTAGATTAGTTTTAAGCCGTGTTCCCCATTCCTTGAAGATTCGACCTTGGTCTCACCGAGTTATTAATTACTATATCGCAACCCTGCACTTGGGGTTGTAATCATTGGGTTCGATCAACAATGCAAACTCATGATGAAGTTGATGAGCAAGAACACATAGCCTTCATTTTGATGTGGATTTGCCTATTTTCGCTATGTGTGAGTGCTCTTCAAATTACTAAGGAATATATCCATTTAGCCGAGGCTCTCGCTTAAGGACAGAAGCTTGCTCTCGACCTTTTCATGCTCAACCACCTTTGTCGCAGCATGTTTGAAGCAACCACGATGGGTTTTTGCCACTCTGGTAGGCCTATCCGGCTTATCCAGATGTGGTTTTATGAATATTTTGGAGCAAAATTCATCAAATTTATTCCAACAGATGTGGAATTTACTTCATTCAGCCACTGTAATATCATCTACCTAAATCAATTATTCCTTCACGAAATTTATTTCCTTTAGCCACCTTGATTACCACTATGATGTATCTGTTAATCCACTCTATCCATCGGTATCTCTAGCCCATTTTAGGCCATGCGCCCAAAATTTGGCTAGACCCAAATCTGGAATAGGCCACAAAACAATAATTTTATGCCCACCGTTGAAAACTTCATAAGGCCCATAGTAACTTGCCATCCAAACCTTTCAAAAAAAAAAAAGAAAGAAAGAAAGAAAAGAAGAGGAAGAATTAGATGGTTGTTATTGCACGGCCAGCAGCTGGGGCCATGATAGAAACCTATCTTATCCAAGCCATCCATCCATTTACCATATCATTTTAGGGTATAAGCCCATGAATGAGACGGATCTAAATATCAGGTGGACCACACAGTGGGGCTTGAACACCCATCGTTAAAACCTTTCCTATGCCTTTCAGACTGTTTATTTACCATCTAACTTGACTAGTCATACCTTTGTTTTTGGCATTAGAACCCTCAGATGGGATAGTCTATGAGAAATCTACCCCATCCGTCAGTTATGCCAAATCATTTTAGGGTGTTAACATAGAGCAGATCACGGACAGTTTCATGGCCAAGATGAACTAGAAAAGGCTCGGTCAATGATAGAAGTCATCAATACCGTTAGAACCTTAAAATAGGCATATCTCGCATACCAGAATGAGTTACTCGACTTACCATATATGATTTTAGGGTAGGACGAGCTACTTTAGCCAACCAACCCAGAACAGCTAGGTTGCTCATGCCGAATTTGTGAGGTTCCATCGGATCGACGGTCAAATTCCATGTTTATTTTTGTTTTTACTATTTTTAGTAAGTTTTAGTTTGATTATAACTCTTCATCCGTTGGGCTTCAGGAATTGTGTCCAACATCAAAAGTGTTTATGAAAATTAGGAGAATAACATGCTTAAGGCACATGGGACACTTACTATAAATAGAAATTTACTATTTATAGTAAGTTATGAATTTTAAGGAGTTTTAGTTATAGTTTAATATGTGCCTTCACACACCTTTTACCCTTTGTAAGCTTGTTTATCCTGACTTTGCTTCGAAGAATCAACATTCCTTCACCATTCTGCACATGACCAATAAGATGTTTTCCACTTTCATAGCTCGACAACTGATAACACCTAAATATTGCATATTTATCCTCTCAATTATATTAGTTTTCCTTGTAATTAAGTCTTAATTCAATATAATTATACATGTTTTCTACAGGCGAGGTGATTTTGGACTTAAAGATGAAATCAATATTAAAAAAAGGAATTAAACCTTAAAAGAATGATCAGTGAAGATTTGGAGGTCATTAATGAAGAATTCAAGTAACAAAAATCCAAATAAACCATGTATAAAGGAAGAGAGAAGACTGGAAAAATCACAAAGTGTATCAATAGAAATAATAGACTATTTGGTCCCACCTGAGATTAGTTCGGTACGACTAAAAGTACACATAACAATCTAGAAAGAAATAATATTTTCAGAATTAATTCGACTCGATTCTTGGTCCAACTGAAGCCGGGTCCGGTGCCACCAAAGGGGAGTTCGGTCCGACCTGAGAGAGATAGAGACTTCAGAAGATTTTTTAAGAAATGTGGTTGCAATCGAGAGACCTGTTCGATGCAAACAAAGGTGATTGTTGATACAACTAAAGCGTAACATAAGTGCAACTTTTTTAAGTCAGTTTGAAGTCGATGCGAATCAAGTCTATTTAAAGTGGTGCTTTAGGCTTTTTGAAGTACGAATTAGGGCTTGGGAGAGAGACTTAGGGGTGACAGAGTTTCCACGGAGCTGTCTTTCTTTTTCGATCCCTCAAATCTAGTTTTTCATTTTGGTTTTTCTTTATTTTTGTTTCTAAGATGTTAGCCTTGTTAAGCCAATCTCTTAGCTAAAGCCAATGATGCAGCTTGTAATTCAATTACAGCATTTAGTTTACTTAATTCAATAAAAATGGTTTGAATAATGATAGTAGATTAAAATAGATTTGGTTTTACTTTAAAGTCTTTGAGTTGTTTATTTCTGAATTTATTGTGCACTACAGGTATAATGAATGCTGCACTACGGGTATAACAATTATTTAGACTGAATTAGAGAATGATTTAACCTATGTAATTGATTGATCTATTATTGCCTAAGGGTGCTTTAGACGTTTTTTATTCCTTGCGATTAAGATCCGAGTGTTTCATAAGAGAATCGTTCAATTGAAATCATATCTTATTTGTGTTAATGTAACATCTCGAATTTTTATGGCGAGAGTTTATATTCGTGTCCGAGAAAATCGGGTGTTAATGATGTATAAACTAGATGCTTAAAATCGCACCCTTTTTTTAAAGATTACATCCAAATACATTCCAGAAGGTAGCATTCACAAGAATAATATTAACTATATTGATTATTTCATCGGAGTAAAAAGAACAATCAAATGCCCTCTTAATGTGAGTTCATTACATTATTAAAGGTTGCAGCGGAAGTATAAAACTAAATCATAAATTGTCTTCTTAATCTTTCAACATAATCTTTTTTAGGGAGATTGTTCACTAAGTCTTCAATCTGTGCGTCACCTGCATAATATGTACGGTTAGGAGAGGGTTAATGCCCTACTCATAGTGATGGTTATCCTTTAAGATTAACAATAATTCAAGAGATTCATAAAAGCAATGTAAAGTTCTAATACATTCCATACTCCACTAATACGAGGGTATCAGCATATACAAACAACCTACATGGGATGCATACCTAACAAAGTATGTGTAGTTTATCACACCTAACGATCGCCACAATGTGAAATATGATTAAAGTTATCCGACTCGACCCGCACTTTCACTCTACAGATATTCGTCGGTGTGTCCCACGTTTAACATGGATTTATGCAGTTAACCCAAGACAAACACAACACATGCCTGAATGATTTAAATGACATGATTTGTTCATGGACCGACTATTTGCAACATCCAATCCCAGAAGTGATGTAACACTGCATTTACGATTTACACACATCAATTTGTGCACCACTACCCATGAAACATGGAATTACGTGTTGCCCCAGGGCCTGCTACCAAAAATATATTACGTTCGATATATATTCGATCACCAGAAGAGGGATTCCCAACATAGTACTTGCACTTACAGAGAATACAAACTAAATCATGGAGGTTCTAGAATATCAAGACACATTCCCAAGCCTTTTGAAGATGGATAGCACAAGGCCATTATAGAGAAGAGTGACAACGGTCAACTCAAACAGTGGTAATGGCCAACATAATAAATAGAAGAGAGGTAACGACCGATTCTTTAATAAGAAGGGTGGCAATGGCCAACTCCATAAGTAGAAGAGCGACAACCGTCGATTCTTAGATACCGGGAGTGGCAGAGCCAAATCAATAAACATGGTAAGGTAAGGGCAAGACTTATACCCATGGCCCCACATAAATTCAGAAAGATTTCTTTGTAAGCAACATTATACTATAATCTAAAAGGGCACATAATTGATGGTGAAACATATAATAGCATGGAAGATTCAAAGTGATATGTAAAAGGTAAGATAAAATACATGCAAGCATGAAAAGGGAGGATAAAATTATCAACTTAAATTAGTGTAAGCCTAAAAGATAAAACTTTCACCTGACCTTGACTCGAACTCGGTGAGTCAACTCGGTTTTCTTCCTTCCTTCCCTTCTTTCTTTCTTTCTTTCTTCTTTTCTTTCTTCCTTCTCCCTTTCTTTCGTCTTCTCTTTTCCTTTCTCTCTTCTTTTCCTGGCAGCAGCTGGCCGTTGCTCCCTTACTGGACGGATGTCTATCTTGGTCAGCAACTAATTTCTCTCTCTCTCTCTCTCTCTCTGTCTCTCTCTCTCTCTCTCCCATTTCTCTCTCTTTCTCATTCACTATTCTTCCTACGATGGTGGGGTAGGTGGATTTACAGTGCGTGTGAGGTTCTTAAACCTTCCGTGCGCAGTTCTTATGCACGACTTATAGTTTACGTAGCTTTTTTCACAGCGTGAAGAGTCGGTAGCATGACAACACTCCGACCAGTGCTCCTTGGGCCAGATATTCTCCAAACAGACTCAATGGATGTGGTCGAAAATCCCTAAGGATGACCTTGAATGGTCTAGATGGTACGCGGGATTGATGGATGGGTCATAGTGCCATAGTTTCATACGGTCTATTGATTTTCCTGCGGACAGGTTGTGTACGCAACCGTTTGTATGGGTTGTCACCAATCATCTGCCATTGGTTGGATTCAAGAGCTTGAATCGATGAACGGTTCAGATCCCTAAGATTAGCCGCGGTGGTGGATTACTTGGATCGTCTGTTCGGTTTGGTGCAGCAGATTCCCATACGCTGATGGTTTGCTCCTGTTGTCGTGGCCCTGCTTACGTGCATGGATCATATGGTTCGCATGGCTTTGGTCGAATCCACCACCCTGACACATTGGATGGCTTGGATCGGCTCTGAGGACAATGATGGTGGCCCACCATCATCCCTGCGGACAATCATTCGTCCCGGCTGCGAATGCGGGAGAGTTACATTTGAATCCCATCGGGTCAAGGCAATCTTGACCGACTTCGAATTTCGGTGTGGTGTGGGTTTGCACCAGTTGAGTGTACGTGATACATTAGGTGCGGTCCACCGTGATGCTTTTTGACAAATCTACACCGTTCGTTTGTTTCTCCATCTAATTTAAGGGGTCGAGCCCAAAATTGAAGCATATCCTAAGATCAAGTAGATCATAATCGAAGGTTAGGGGCTGATTTCCCAATTGGGCCACTGCTATGAGGATCCAACGACTGAAAACTAACATGTATCGTTAATTTATGATGTATAGGCTTGATGTTAAATTTTACATTAACCGGATCATGGGAAACATGTGATTTGGGATTTGGGGTCCGAGTTAATGGCATTTTCGTAATTATTGTTGATCTTAGAGTTTTGTGAAATCCAATAGTTCCACGTGCTTGTAGACTCGTTCCTAAGTAATTCTTACAAAAGATTGTATATCCAAATTATTATGGATAGGGAGTTATTCATTATTTCATTCAAGGGAAAGGTACATACGTTAAATCCCAGGATGGAGGGTCTTATCTTGTAATCAACAGTCAGATGGCTTGACCCATTGAACGGAGATCATTCCCAATGGTTAGAATCATGTCAGGGTCTAGATGTCAGGCTAGGATAGTTGAATTTGTATCATACACATGTACGTATTAAGTTAACTTCTTAGTAACGCTCGAGGACTTTCAATGCTCGAGTATCGAAAAGTTCAGGGCGTTGCAGTTAATGATTGGTTTAATAGAATTATCTTCTGATTTCATAAGATAAAACTTCAATTCTAATTGAGTTGTACATTGAATTAATGAATTAGATATTGTGATTACTATAAGTGGATTCCTGGATCCTTAGTCTTTTATTTATTTATTTTAAAACTTTTTCTTTAATTTCTAGATTAAAAACTAGACAAACCGTTAGATTTAGATTAGTTTTAAGCCGTGTTCCCCATTCCTTGAAGATTCGGCCTCGGTCTCATTGAGTTATTAATTACTATATCGCAACCCTGCACTTGGGGTTGTAATCATTAGGTTCGATCAACAATGCAAATCTCATGATGAAGTTGATGAGCAAGAACACATAGCCTTCATTTTGATGTAGATTTGCCTATTTCCGCTATGTGTGAGTGCTCTTCAAATTATTAAGGAATATATCCATCTAGCCGAGGCTCTTGCTTAAGGACAGAAGCTTGCTCTCGACCTTTTTGTGCTCGACCACTTTTGTCGCAGCATGTTTGAAGCAACCACGATGGGTTTTTACCACTCTAGTAGGCTTATCCGGCTTGTTCAGATGTGGTTTTATGAATATTTTGGAGCAAAATTCATCAAATCTGTTCCAACATATGTGGAATTTACTTCATTCGGCCACTGTAATATCATCTACCTAAAATCAATTATTCATTCGCGGAATTTATTTCCTTTGGCCACCTTGGTTACTACTATGATGTATCTGTTAATCCACTCCATCCATCGGTATCTCCAGTCCATTTTAGGCCATGCGCCCAAAATTTGGCTAGACCCAAATTTGGAATAGGCCACACAACAATAATTTTATGCCCACCGTTGAAAACTTCATAAGGCCCATAATAACTTGCCATCCAAACCTTTCAAAAGAAAGAAAGAAAGGAAAGAAAAGAAGAAGAAGAATTAGATGGCTACTATTGCATGGCCAGTAGCTGGGGCCATGATAGAAACAACCCCCCCCCCCCCCCCAAGATATATATGTATCTTATCCAAGCCCTCCATCCATTTTACCAAATCATTTTAGGGTATAAGCCCATGAATGGGACGAATCCAAATATCAGGTGGACCACATAGTGGGGCTTGAACACCCATCATTAAAACCTTTCCTAGGCCTTTTAAACTATTTATTTTCCATCTAACTTGACTAGTCACACCTTTGTTATTGGCATTGGAACCCTCAGATGGGATAGTGGGTCCCACGGTGATGTTTATGAGAAATCTACCCCATCCGTCAGTTATGCCAAAGCATTTTAGGGTGTTGACGTAGAGCAGGTCGCGGACAGTTTCATAGCCAAGATGGATCAGAAAAGGCCTGGTCAACAACAGAAGTCATCAATACCGTCAGAACCTTACAATAGGCATATCTCGCATACCGGAATGAGTTACTCGATTTACCATATATGATTTTGGGGTAAGATGAGCTACTTTAGCCAACCAACCCAGAACAGCTAGGTTGCCCATGCCAAATTTGTGAGATTCCATCGGATCAACGATCAAATTCCATGTTTATTTCCATTTTTACTATTTTTAGTAAGTTTTAATTTGATTATAACTCTTCATCCGTTAGGCTTTAGGAATTGTGTCCAACATGAAAAGTGTTTTCAAAAATTAGGAGAATAACGTGGTTAAGCCACATAGGACACTTACTATAAATAGAAATTTACTATTTATAGTAAGTTACGAATTTTAAGGAGTTTTAGTTATAGTTTAATTCCTAATCTTATTCCAAGTCTTGGTATCCCTATTTAAAGGGTTGTAGACTCATTTATTTCATATATAAAATAATTTATGAATTTTCATGAATACTATTTATATTTTCTTACTTTTTCCTCGTGGATTTGAGAAGTCTCTGTGAGGCGTCCAAAGAAGCTTTGTGGATTCGAAGTAGTTATCCTTGAGCAAGTCAGTGATTGACCTTATCACGTTCATCTCTGTGTCAATTAGTATCAAAGTGAAGACTCCCCTCAGGCCGATGACAAACAACAAAAGTATGAATCAAAATCCTGTATACAGTGATTTAGGGATTCGTTATCTTGCTGAAAGAATGGAAGCTTTCCACTGGGAGAGTCAATTGACCATGCAAGGACTGCAAGCAACCCTCGACCGTCTTACAGATGTGCTACTTCTGCCCTGAGCCCTAGGAGATGCTTCACCACCTATGGTTGCTCCACCGCCCGTGGTTGCTGTACTGCATAATCTCGATTTTCGTATAGCACTACCAATGGTAAACCGTAGAGCTACACCAGATGATTCAAGTTTTAGCGATGAGAACCTTGATGAAGGCTTTGCCCGACAACCAATCCATGGAGGCGATCATCTAGATCGTGCTGAAAGAGACTATCGAGGTAAGGTTAAACTTCTTATTTTTAATGGTTTATTATACATAAAAGATTTCCTCGATTGGCTAGCCGAAATAGAGAGATATTTTGATTACATGGACATGTCAGATCATAAAAAGGTAGAATTGGTAGCGTTTAAATTAAAATATGGTGCTTCTGCATGGTAGGAGTAATTGCAACTCTCATGTGCCCGCCAGAACAAGGCGCCCATGTCATCATTGTCACAAATGAGATGCCTTCTTCGATCACGATTCCTCCCCAGTGATTACGAGCAAATATTATTTCAGCAATACCAGAATTGCCGATAAGGAAAACGAATCATTACAAATTATACTGAAGAATTCTAGCAGTTGGTAACACGAAACGATCTGTCAGAATTCGAGTCTCAAAAGGTAGCATGATTTATAGGAGAGTTGCGATCAACAATTCAGGATCGAGTTCAAATGCACCCAGTCGGGACCGTTGATGAAGCGATTTAGTTGGCAGGTAGGGCAGAAATGTAGCTTGCAAGAGTCTCTAATCGGCCTTATCTTTCAACTCGACCCCCTATAACGGGTCCCATGCAGGATCCAATGCTCGCACGAGGAAAAGAACCAGTAGGAGAATGTTCTCAACCTCCTGCAACCGCAAATCGTGATACGGGAAACGGTTCATTTAGGCCTCAACGTGTAGCACCCATAACAGCAGGCCCGAGTAGGATTCCAAATCCTTACGTTCGGGCAAGGTCAAACAATTGTTACCGCTTTGGCCAACCGAGTTACTTATCAAACACCTGTCCTCAATGTCCTACATCATACTTGGCCATAAACAAAGGGGCACTGAAGGTGAGGCCGTAGAAGAAGACCCTGGCTTTGATGAACATGAGCAAGCCACTGAGAATGGAGTAAATGGTGATGAATGGACGGTCCATGATCATGGCGAATCTCTAGTTGTGAGGCGATTATTGTATACCCCAGAGAAGGAATTACATCCACAGCGACACAATATATTCTATACGTGGTACACTGTCAACGAAAAAGTCTGTGATGTGATCATAAACAGTGGAAGTAGTGAGAACATCGTTTCAAGAGTGATAGTGGATAAGTTGCAGCTACCAACGACAAAACATCCTTCCCCGCACTCAATTGACAAGGTAAAAAAGGTAAACAAGACCAAAGTAACTGAACAATGCATTATCTCATTTTCAATTGGTAAAAATAATAAGGATCAAATACTTTGTGATGTGGTCGACATGGAAGCATGCCATATGTTACTCGATCAACTCTTGTAGTCAGACCGTGATGCGACCCATCGAGGACGAGACAATGTCTACATCTTCGTTAAGGATAGTTGAAAAATAATCTTACCCCTATGGCACCAGAGAACCACCCTGAAGCCTCTAAAGTAGAGGGGAGTTTCATCCTGACCATTCAGGATTTCATGGAGGAATCTAAGGAAACCGGTGAGGTATACGTCGTATTGGTGAAGGACAAGGAATCGGAACCCTTAAACATTCCTCCAAGTTTAAGACTATTGCTAAACGAATTCAAATAAGTCTGGCCTGAAGATTTACCCGATGGATTGCCCGGCATGAGGGATATCCAACATCACATAAAATGTAACGACCCGTAAATTTCCATACTTTGGCTCGAGTACCACCTCGACCAGAAATCAATTAGGATTAAATCCTATGGAAATTTAACAAAGTTAACTAAGTGCAAAACTCGATTAGCCATGAAATCCGTTGGGATCGCTTTAAATACGATCTGCAAGACCCAAAACTTGCCAAATCATTGACTCTAAGTTACCCTAAAGTTTAGGATCAAACTCATTTCCCAGCTGCTCTCGGGAATGAAATGAAACTTCGTATTAGGTCTAGACCGCATATCGGAAGTCCGATTCAAACGAAGTAAAGGAACTAAGACCGCCTCACTGGGCTTGACAACCACCTCGGAAATCAGGTCTAGTCGATGTCCCACGGCTATTCGCTTGAGTCCGGAGTGAGGGAGTGTGAAAATCACTCTTTCCTTTACAAAATAAATATCTGGAATAGTGATCTGGCACCATTCGGTTGCGGATCAGTATTAAGCAACCAGACTGTCGGAATCAGACCAAATTACACTCTCGGATCAGGAAAAATTTCAGGAACATTTACATGTACTTGGAATTTCGGATCATGGCCCACTGACCGTTGAACTGAGAGTGGTCCGCCCCATGTGATCTGAGAATCCGATCGAGTCGAAAACGTAATCCCACGTAGATCCATGAGTTGTGATCTTAAGTCTGACATTTGGCTCAAGGGGGGCTGCCAGAAACACTCTTTTGAGCTGGAAAAGTGCCGAAATACCTATAATAGTCGTACCTCTTGAACCGGAGTCTATTCCGAGGAGGTTTTTGGCTATATAAGGGCCTTAGAACAGCCCCTCTCACAGGCATACGAATTTGGGATAAAACCCTAGAGAGAGAGAGAGAGAGAAAAAGGAGAGAAAAGCTTGGGATTTGTGGGAGAATTTTCCTCCTACTATTGTAGATCATCCAACGGGCTGCACCACCCCTTCCTTGACCTTTTTCCGGCGTCACCGACTCCGTTTTAAGGTGAGAAACCCTAACCCTAGATCTGATTTGAGGTGTATAGGCTTTAGGTTGTGAAATAGCTAACCGATTTCACTCCTTAGGCTAGAAAACTCCCGAATACGGAAGCTCATCCAACCTTGCTGATTCGTTGAGATTCCAAGGTGAAAGGTGAGGACTTTAGGTGTATAGGTTGCGGTTTTCAACGCTTTCAATGTCCGATAATGGTAGATTCATGATCTGTATGCAATTGCACATGTACAAAGTGCTTTCCATTTTCTGTTTCGATTAGAATTGTAGAATTTAGAATTTCACATACTCTAGGTATTCGTATAAAATACCGTATACGTATTTTTATAGAAATGTATTTGACATGTTTATTTGTCGTATGGATATATGATGTATGGATAAAATACTCATTTGGCGAAAGGGTTCGCCTAAATACATGTTTACTAATATACACCATGTATGTAGAAATACGGTATTGTAAGAAGTACCGTATACGTGTATATTTTAGCGATGTGTTTGTCATGATTAATTGTTGTATAAATATATTATGTGCGTATAAATTAATTTCTTGGCGAAAAGAATCGCCGTAATACATGTTCGCTTGTAAATACTACGTATGTTGAAATTGTGTATTCTAGAAATATCGTATACGTGTAAATTTTGGAAACGCAATTGTCATGATTATTTGCTGTATGATTACGATATACGCGGATAAAATGCTAGCTTAGCGAAAGAATAGCCCTAATACATGTTTTACTAATATACGTCATGTATGTTGAAATAGCATACTCCAAGTGTTTGTGTAAATGCTTGTGAGAGTGAATGCTTGGATGTTTGCACCGTAGGTCGGTGCTGAGATGGAATTCTCGACTACCTTAGAGACATGTAGGATTTCCTCCATGTGGTTGTTTACTACAACCACTCACATATGATGTATATGTATTTGTATCCCTATCTGTATAGTGCTCTATTACATGCTTTATAACATGCTTTATATCATGCTTTATAACATGCTTTATATCATGCTTTATAACATGCTTTATGACATGCCTCCTAGCATGTTTGTGTTACTTTGTTTATCATGCTTAACTCCACATGCTATTGATGAGAACTGTTTGAGTTTGGGACTATATCTATAGTCCAAACATTCGGTACCAGACTTGAGATTGTGGCTGAGATTCATGTCGCCACAATGGATGTGTCTGACGAACCCGAGTCGTACTTCGGTTGGCGATAGTGGTTGGCCACACGGAGTGCTCTTGCGCTTCACATCGCCCAACTTGTTGTGCGCTCGAGCTAGTCAGGCTCGTCAATTAACCCGATATGTCGAATGTGTGTTCACCATGTCTGGTCATTACTGTTTGAACCTAGGGTACCAAACTTACCAGTGGCAATCCCGTTAACCATGGTACCTCGATCCGCTAAGACTCATGAGCCGGACATGGTGGTATGGGACACCGTGGCCGAGCTGTCGGCCTATGCTGGGGCCATGTGCCTCCCCGTAGTGACCATTGAGCAACCCAAACTCGTGAGCCGAATACGGTGGTATGGGATACTATATTCGAACTATCGATACTTACGGCGAGAGCCAAGTACGGTGAGACCTGTACTCGTGCTGACGGGCGACGAGTCCTCTGTAGTATCTTCGAGTATACTCCAAGATCTGTGATTGGCGATGAGTCTTTCACAGTAACTAGAGTATGAGTTGAGCCGAGTACGGTGAAACCTGTATTCGAGCTGACGGCTAGTGATTAAGCCGAGTACGATGAGACCTGTACTCGAGCTGACGGTCAGCAATTGAGCCACATACGGTGAGATCTGTATCCGTGCTGACGGGTGACGAGCCCTTTGTGATGCCTTCGCTACGCCTCTCAAACCATAATATCTTATGAGATTAACTAGGACTGACGACCCTAGAATGGATCATGTTTGGGAATGATACAAGGGAGGTACCTAGTTTCCCAATATTGCTGTTTGAAACAGACTAATAACAACTCGGAAATCATGCACATCATTGCACCGCATGTGCCTAGTAGATGTGGGGCACTGAGGGAGTTATGCATTCGCGAACGTAAGATGTTGTCGCATGAGGGTAGTTTGGCAAGGGCATACATCATCATGTCATTTCATTCTTGCATTTATCAAGAGTAGTTAAACTTGTTTGATTTGTACTGCTTTATCATTACTGCTTGATTGAATTGATAACATGTTAACCTATGCTTTATTATTCCACTGAGTTAGCTACTCACTCCCACGTTACGGGACGGTGTTTGCAACACCAACCAGACTACATTCTGGTATAGGCGACACGACGGTTCGGGAGCCGGAGCCGATTTCGACGAGGACCGGGATGAGTTCTCATTTATGCGATACTACGACGGCTATGCTTAGGCCGCCGCATCGCGAGGACTTCGAGACTCATCTTTTAGATTGTATTTTGATTTTTGACTCGAAATAGTACATGTATTTGGGTACTCGGTTAGTGTTCATACTCGGTGTTCACAAAAAGTTTTGTTTCTTTACATACCTTAAATATACAATTTCAGTCTTCCGCTTGCCTTTATACAACTGAACTGGAGTATGAATTACTGTTTTTGGCATAATCTCATTCATGTTTATTGTTCTAACTCAGACAACATTTAACCATCATTATGTATGTTGCATAAGTGATGCATTGGAACTCGGGAGTCGAGTTCATACTCGACCCCCGAATTTCAGGGCGTTACAAGTTGGTATCAGAGCATGATTTTGATTAAACCGGACCTGAGTTATGTTCCCATTACGTATCGCATTCGCATTACAACCTAGGAGGGTGCGAGAAAAATTTTAAAAACAATCCTAGGATGTCCGATTTCGCCATTTGGCGAAGTTCGTCAAAAACGCGCGTTTTGATCGAGTCTGTGCTCGATCCTGGTCGCACGAGTCTAGTCCAAATCACTTCTAGACCGTCTATTGACGTGTCTAGATCCCTATCCACCCAATCCAGTAGTTAAGAAAATAAGAAAAAAATCAGTCCAGATCTAAAATTTCTCGAAAACACCCGATCTGGAACCGAATCGAGTCGGGAGACTCCCCACTTAAATCCAAAGGGACCCAGGGTCGAACCAGGGTGCAATTGGCACCTTGGGACCATGGGGAATATGGCCCCACCGCGGCGGCGCGGTTCCGGCCAAGGCGGACTGCGGCGGCGCCGCGGTCACCGCGGCATGCCGCCGTCCGGTGGCTCGGCTGGTGGTGGGCCGGGCCTGGGACTGGTCGGCCTGACCTCCCCTACCCCCTGGCACGTGCGGTTTTGGCTGGGGTTTGGGATTTTGGGGGCTGGAGCACCCCTCTCTCTCATTTCACCCCTTCCAAACGCCCAAACCCCCATTTTCATTTTTTTTCCCTCAACCCATTCCCCCAAATCTTGCAAATCCTCCATTTTCTTCCATAAACCACCCATTCCAACCATTCACAACTGCCCTAGCCTCCTCCTTTTCCTTTTTTTCTCACGTTGGAGCTCTTATATCACCTATTTGGAGCTCAAAATCGGGTAACCTCCTAACCCATTCCATTTTCCTTTTATTCCTTCTTCATTTCCTGCCCCTAGTGTCTCTTCTACACCTATTGGAACCGTTACTTGTGGAGGATCAAAGAAATCAGCCCCTTTTCCCTTATTTCGTCATTTTTCCATGGCCCTCTTTGGTGTTGTGGTGGCTATGTTCTCCATTTCCTCCATCCTATCTCTCATGGGAAAGCGGAAGACCGTAGCTGATGATGCTGGCCCACTGGGCCAGCCCATTCCCGAAGAAGATCTGACGATGGGGCCGGCACTAGCACCGTTCGGGAGTATAGGTCGAAGCGAGACCTGGATCCCCAACTGCCGCTTAGGGATGTACTACCGATCGGTTTCGAATATGATCGTTTTGCTAACCGTAAGGTCATGTTTGAAGCTCACGTGGATGAAGGGATGTTTGGAACACACCCGATGATGGACCATTTGGTGGATGTCATCGAATGAGGTCCTATATTTGAAGGCGAGTCTCCCGCATGTGAGAACACGATTCGCGCCTTCTACGCTCATATCATAGACCCATCGTTGGAGCTGCTTCAGTTCACTGTCTCTGTGAGGGGCATAAGGCGTACGATTACTGTGGCTGAGGTGGCACGACTCCTGAACATCTCGCGTGGTGAAGTGCTTCCAAACGACGACTTCTCTAGGAGTGTGCGAGAAAGGGATCGCCGTACGCGTTACCTTTGTGGTCGACGGGTCTCTTGGACGTGAGGAAACTGCCTTCCATCGACGAAGATTACGGATGACTTCCATTTGCTCCACCACATTTTCACATATAATGTGTATCCACGGTCGAGTAACCGTACAGAGTGTACTCGGTTGATGGTGGATTTTTTATACAAAATGGGACATGGAGACAACTTATGCCTACCCATGTTCTTCCTGTATCAGATAGTTCAGGTTGTCCGATCTGTCAGGAATGACCTCTCACTCCCATTTGGCCGCCTGATATGTAGATGGCTCGTGATGTCGGCTATAGGCTCAACATGGAAGACCTTGCGCCAGTCCGAGTCATAAACGAGACTACACTTAACAACATGAAGATCGGCCCTCGCCAGAGGTAAGCACGACTCGACGAGTCTGGAGATGAGTCGGATAGTGCCAGTGAGGAGAGTGTTGACCTTGAGGCAGAAAGTGATGAGGAGGGCGATGATGACATACAAGAAGAGGAGGAGGAGGCTCAGGATACTGAGGAGAGCTCTCCTCCTGGTGCACCTGAGTCGGACGCTGCTCAGGCAGCGAGAGAGGCTCGTATGGATCGCATTGAGGAGAACCAGGCCGCCCTGCGGCAAGAGGTTGGACAAGTTCGGGCTGAGCTTGGTGAGACCCGAGCCAAGCTTGAAGAGACCGAAGCCTACATGAAGAGGAGCTTTAAGAAGGTGTCTCGTACGTTGAAGGCCATTCTGTGCTGTGTGCAGGACAAGAACGCTCCTCCTCCATCGCCTGACTCGGATGCCTAGGCATCCACGTTGTTGTGTGTGGTTGTTTGTTTTGGTTGCCGCGATAGGCGGTTTATGTTTTCATGAAGATGATGTAGTAGATAGTAGCATGTTTTAAGTGTTTGATGTTGTGGATGTATTGGCTATCATGTGATTTCTGTCATGATTCATGTAACTCTGTATTCCATGTATTATGACAATTTTGGGTAAATGAAAGGCATGTAGCCTCTTTGTTATGATGATGTGTGGAATGCTTAAAGTGCTTTATGATGCGTGTTATGCTTTATCTCACAAAGGTTGTACCCTATGTTGTATAGGACATGCCGCGACAGTACACGCGGAGCACGGCACATCTCCGTTTGACTGGCTCTATGGACCAGACTCCTTCTGGTAGTGGCGGTCCTGGGACCGAGGGTTAGGTTCGATCAGCCTCCTGCTGGTCCTACCGGTGGACTGCTACCTTACACGCCCCCAGTCCGTGAGCAATACCGGCCGTCCTCATTGTTGAGGGTCAAATATTGCACATCAGACCCTAGTTACTGCTTGGATTTATGAACATGATGCCGTTTAAATGACCCGCTTTTATCGTGTTCGTGATGCAGAGTGTATTTATAAGCATGAATTGAAAAAGGGAGTTTAAATCATGGATTTAACGTTCTAAAGTCACCAGAGCAAGAGACGGACTCCAGGGGACCAAGATCAAGAAATTTACACACCAGAGATCCGCAAAAATCAAGAAACTAAAGCTCAAGTGGCACAGGCGGTCCGGTCCGTAATGCAAGATCACGGGTTTCCCACCATCCGTCCTACTCAGATCGCATGCATGGCCTAAGGACCATAAATTAACCGTACATGACAAATTTCACCGTTAGATCCTGGTGGAAGTGGCTTAACGGACGGACGACCCTCAGGATCATGATTCTGGAACCACCTGTTGTTTGGATGGGCCTCATCTTCGGTCCCTATGGGTTAAATGATATGACAAAATGGATGGATGGAGCGGATTTCTCGAAAACATCAAAGTGAGACCCACCTTGCATGCGCATGTGTACCCTGCACGCGCGCACTTGCGGTGCACCGCACCGGCGGTTCGGTCGGCGCTTGGCACCCACCCGCGCATTCGTCGAAGACAACAGACACGCTGTTTCCAGCGTCCGCGAAGACGATCGCGGTCGTCGATTGTGTGTCCCACTCATTGTCCAAACGGACAATCCAGACCGTTCATTCATCTCCTGGGGCAGCAGAGACCCGTGCCTAGCTGTCTGAATTGGAGAAAACGTCGGAGATCAGTTTTCTACCGTCGAAACGAAGAACGGACGGTACCGAGTTGAAATTCTCTGTGGGCCACACGGAAATAAAGGAAAAGGTCATGTCCGACCTGTTTTCTGTGATTCCAACAGACGGATTGGATTTCATCACAAACATCAAAGTGGGGCCCACCGAACTTGTCAGCGCAGGCGAAGGAGCCTGTTTCGCAGCGTCCGCGAGAACCGACGCCGGTTCTTCGTTGTGGGTCCCACTGATGGCTCAGATCAATGATCTGAACCGTCCATTAAGTCCGGAGATAGGGTAAAACCTACGCTTTCAGTGTCCATCTCCTTCCATGCAAGTTATCGAAAAATTTTAGTTTCAAAAGGTAGATGGACGGTGGAACTGTTTGAGATGGTGAGCCTCATTAAACTCAAGAAAAATACTACTTCTCGGTTATTTTCCGCCACGAGTAGAATGAATGGAGTGGATTTCGTGTTTGATATCGCAATGGGCCCACAAATCAACCTACTTGCGTAGGATTTCTGCATTGCGTAAACAGGGGAGTTTTCGACTGCTCGTTTGAGTTGAACTCCTTGAACACTGACGGATGCTGGCTCTATAAAAGGGAAGGTACTCACTGCTGGAGGAGAGGGAGAGAGGAAGACAAAGAGAGAGAGGAAGACAAGGAGATGAGGGAGTAGATTTCTTTTCTTTTCTTTTTCTTTTTATTTTTATTTTTTTTTATTTTCTTTTGTTTAAGAGCTAGCCCATTCATGTGTGGCTAAACCTCTTAGCTAGGGCTAAGAGGTGAAGCTTGTAGCGTGATGGGGAGGTCTCTTTGCTTGTGCCTTTGTTTAAGACTCGATCCGATTTTGATTTAATTTTATTAAGGGAATGTTTTCGACTCTTTAATGGTCTGCAGACCGAAATTGCAATGGGTCTGCAATGGCTTTGAGCATGTTCTTTTTCTTTTATGTTTATGACGTCGGAAGCCCCGTTGTTCACCATCGTCTCCGGGCATGGTTGGATGTCGGTACCCTTCCTAACCTTCATACATTGATTGGTTGGTAATTAGTTTAATTACATTGTTTGCTTTGTCTCCTCGGGCATGGTTTGGTGATGGATCCATTCTAATTCATATACCTTTCATCTTATCAAAATTACATTAAAGGCGATTCATTAATTTCCTAAATTGTAATACAGGCATAAGATCTCCCTGATCTCTACAAGTGGATCCTCCGAATCCCTAGTTTTCCTTCTCTCGATTTTTTTCTAAAGTTTTAGATTAAATATTTCACCATTATTCCTCAAATTATAATTGGTTTAGATTTCATCTTAGCCTAGTTCTAGATCTGGTTATTTTTAGAAAGCGTACAGGTTTCAGTCCCTGTGGATTCGACCTCGGTCTTACCGAGTTTATTACTACATCACAACCCTATACTTGGGGAGTGAACAAGTTTTTGGCGCCGTTGCCGGGGACTGACGGCTACGATTTTCTGAAATTAATTGGATTTAGAGTTAGTTTAAGATTAGGATTTTACTAATTTTAATTTTAGATTTTGTTTTCTATTTTGATTCATAGATCTAACTTATTTTCTATTCTGTAGGTTGTTAAGATAGAACTTCTAATTTGGTAAACTCTTTCTGATTTTCTAGATTTTCTAACTCTTTAGATTTGGTTTGCTTTAGAAATTTCTTCTATTTAGAAGCTAACTTATTTTGTTGTGTTTTGCAGGTTTTTAACATAGGAACTTCTAGTCTGGTAACATCTTTCTAACTTCTCATTTACTTTCCATATTCTTTGTAGGAATTTTATTTTATTCTAGGATTAGACTCAGAATTAGGGTTTCACCATGTATATGCACGAGTGGGAACGTCGGATCTTTGAGAAGAATAATCTATATTGGGATGATGATTATGATAGAAATCCACCAATGTCTCAAAACTTTTCTCGAAACTATCATCGAGAATCGACCTGAATACAAAAAGCCACCGCTTAAGAAGTCCTTACGCGATCATATACGGGAGAACAGTTCCACCCCATGGACCGTACGTGAATGTTGGGGTTATCATAACTATGGGAGTGAGAATTACTATCACCCATCTGAGAAAAAGAAAACAATGCGTGATTATATTATGAGTGATAATAAGTATTACCAACCATCAGATTCTCCCACCTATGATTCGTATGACTATAATCAGTGGAACCATCAAAACTGGGAAGATGAACCAACAACATGTAATGATTATTCTCTTGGATCCCATACCTTTGAGATCCAACCAGAAACGATCCAAGAGGATTCATGTTTTAATCTAGAACAATTCAACCAACATGTTGCGGAAGCGATGAAAGCAATGGAAGCACCGAATTGCGCTGGAAAGGATAGAAGAAGCTCGTGCATCCCAACTACAATCCAATCCAGAAATACAATGCCAGGAAAGTGATCCTCACTCGCTTTTGACGAAATCTGGAATTTGGAATAAGGAGTTGGATTCCATTAACGAGCACGTGGTTCAATTTCCCAATGAGCCGATCTCGATGACTGTTCAAAAGAATGGTGGAGATACATGGGTGTCTTTCAAATACAGTGATGATGACACATCTCCCTTACTTGACACACATGAATTCAATGATGAGGTAGAGGTTAGTTCATTCGAACCTCAACCGAATTTAGGAATAGATTGTGAGGAAAGCGATCCCATCTCAAGTGTGTACTGCACTGAATTAGAAGCTGAGAAATATTGGGATGAGATTCATGAGAGCACGACCCAAATTCCCCTGGAATCAATCTCAAGTATGGTCCAGGTCAATGCTCAAGAAGCACACGAAGTGATCGGTCATACTGAGCTACTCCACTCACCTAACATGTCTGATTTAAAAGTGAAAGATGAGCTCATTAGAACCGACCTTTCCAACTTTTGTGAGACATGTTTGGACCACTCTCTTGAATTGAATGATATGATTTGGGAGATGGATGACCTACTTGATACGACTCTAGAATTTGAAACTACCCAGTCGAGGCCACCATCTGAATTGTTGAATCTTGACGAGTCCAGGCCTCTTCTGAGTAGTATCAATGAACAGAGTCCGCACTTCAATACTTCATCTACTGACCCTCTATCTGTCTGTGCAGGGCTGAAGCAAGAGAGTACACCTCCATTTACCTTTAAAGACGATGGATTCCTGGGGCAGATCATCACGAGCTCTAATGTGGAAAATGAGTCACTCTCAGCTGAATGTCCCAACTCTTTAGATGATTGCTTGGCACACTTTGCAGATTCAAATGATCCCATGATAAGAGACATAGTGAATGCCTTGCAAGATGATATCTCGGTAGTCATCACTGACCGAGAGAACCCTTACTCTGAAGCCCCTCCTTCCACAGATCCTGAATGTTTACCATTAAGGGAGGAGGAGCTAAAAATTGAACCGAAGTCTGACACTTCGAAATGTGTTGAGGCTACATCACTTTTTGCGAAGTTTTCTAAACTTTATCTACTTGTAGTCTCTGATTCACCATGGGATACTAACGTTGAAACTTCTTCTATCACAGGTGAATCGTACATACTCTGGTTACCTCAAGCAATGCAATGGAAAATTTCTTATGAGGTACATAAGTCTCTCTGGATAGCCATGCTCCAGGGCACCCAAGCCTTTTGCAAAAAGGGCTTTTGGATGATCTTGTTGAGGAATTTACTGAGAAACTTATCAAGATACTGGCCAGAAGAGGACCTTGCAGCATGATTAGTTAGTTCAATGTTTGTGGGTAACATTACTGCAAACCCTCACGAGACTACAACTCGTCCACTAGGGGCAACCTAGGGGTTTAAAGGCTTGTTGCATACGCTAAATGCAATCGAGAGCACCTGCGAAAGTGGTATAGGTAGGATTTTATTTCTTATTATTTGTGTATTGCTTTCTCTCTCGTGCTCACCCGCTCTCATGCTGCGATCTCTCGGAAAGTCTCTTATGATTCATCATTCAAGTACTATCTTCCCATCATTTTTTTTTACTTTCGTTGTCCCATGTGCATTCCATGCTCACATCTTTTACATTGAGGACAATGTAGATTTTAGGTTGGGGGTGGGAGATTAGGTGACCTAATCAGTGTTTTCTTGGTCTTGAGCTAAAATTGGTCTTGAGCTAAAATTGTGAAAATTTTTTTTTCTGGAAATCCTTGTGGATTTGAAGTGATTTTGACAGATATCCTGGATTTAGAATTTCAAGATACGTATTGTTGGTAATTCATGACTTTTGGATTCAGTTATTTGTAGATTTCACAGTTAAGTTTGAATTGTTAATCCATGATTAGAAGTTGTAAACATTGATTGAGTCATGATTTCACATACCACATCTCACTTACACATTGAGGTTTCAGTTTGATAGTGAATGATTAACTTGGTAATCACTGAGCATGAAAGAAACCAGCCTAAAAGATTTGGCCATCAGAGTATAAAAAGAGAATTACACCATGGGTTTGCTCCCTATAGGTGTGGATTTGATTTTCTATGATTAACAGTTAGACAGAGCTGGGCGACTATTTTTCACCATAGGTTTGCTCCCTATAAGTGAAAATTTGATTCCCATCTTGATTAAAAAAAAAAAAAAAAAAAAAAAAAAAAAAAAACTAGAAAATGAAAGAATGATCTGTGAGGCAAAGTACTGGTTTAAGTGATGGTTGTTATGAATTTTCTGATTGATCACTAATGATATCATGAAATCGACAATTTGATCTCTTAATGATGATAGGCTGAGATTTCACTATACAACCATGGAACTCAATGTTTAAAATTATTCTAGTTTATGGATTAATATTTGAACTTGATTATGAAATTCACCGTGCATGAGAGGCCAGGAGAAATTGATAATCAACATTCATGAATCTTAAGATTTCTCATATCTGGATTATTTTTCAAAATATCACTCGGCTTCATAGGAATTGTCCCGTAGTTCTCAACTTAATTTTCGCATATTTTGCTCTGGGACTAGCAAAATGCTGGTTGGGGGTTGTGTTGAGGGTCAAATATTGCACATCAGACCCTAGTTACTGCTTGGATTTATGAACATGATGCCGTTTAAATGACCCGCTTTTATCGTGTTCGTGATGCAGAGTGTATTTGTAAGCATGAATTGAAAAAGGAGTTTAAATCATGGATTTAACGTTCTAAAGTCACCAGAGCAAGAGACGGACTCCAGGGGACCAAGATCAAGAAATTTACACACCGTAGATCCGCAAAAATCAAGAAACTAAAGCTCAAGTGGCACCTGAATCGGTCCAGAATGCAAGATCACGGGTTTCCCACCATCCGTCCGGCTCAAGATCGCATGCATGGCCTAAGGACCATAAATTAACCGTACATGACAAATTTCACCCAGTTAGATCCTGGTGGAAGTGGCTTAACGGACAGATCAGCCCTCGGATCATGATTCTGGGCCCACCTGCTGTTTGGATGGGCCTCATCTTCGGTCCCTATGGGTTAAATGATATGACAAAATGGATGGATGGAGCGGATTTCTCGAAAACATCAAAGTGAGACCCACCTTGCATGCGCATGTGTACCCCGCACGCGCGCACTTGCGGTGCACCGCACCGGCGGTTCGGTCGGCGCCGGTGACGGCACCCGCGATTCGTCGAAGACAACGTGACGCAAGTTTCCCGGCGTCCGCGAAGACGATCGCGGTTGTCGATTGTGTGTCCCACTCATTGTCCAAACGGACAATCCAGATCCGTTCATTCATCTCCTGGGGCAGCAGAGACCCGTGCCTAGCTGTCTGAATTGGAGAAAACGTCGGAGATCAGTTTTCTACCGTCGAAACGAAGAACGGACGGCTGAGTTGAAATTCTCTGTGGGCCACACGGAAATAAAAGGAAAAGGTCATGTCTGACCGGTTTTTCCTATTGATTCCAACAGACGGATTGGATTTCATCACAAACATCAAAGTGGGGCCCACCGAACTCGTCGAGCGCAGGCGAAGGAGCCTGTTTCGCAGCGTCCGCGAGAACCGACGCCGGTTCTTCGTTGTGGGTCCCACTGATGGCTCGGATCAATAATCGAACCGTCCATTAAGTCCGGAGATAGGGTAAAACCTACGCCAGGTGTCCATCTCCTTCCATGCAAGTTATCAGAAAATTTTAGCTGTCCAAAAGGCAGATGGACGGTGGAACTGTTTGAGATGGTGGGCCTCATTAAACTCAAGAAAAAATACTACTTCTCAGTTATTTTCCGCCACGAGTAGAATGAATGGAGTGGATTTCGTGTTTGATATCAGTAATGGGCCCACAAATCAACCTACTTGCGTAGGATTTCTCTGTTGCGTAAACAGGGGAGTTTTCGACTCCGTTTCGGAGTTGAACTCCTTGAACACTGACGGATGCTGGCTCTATAAAAGGGAAGGTACTCACGGCTGGAGGAGAGGGAGAGAGGAAGACAAAGAGAGAGAGGAAGACAAGGAGATGAGGGAGTAGATTTCTTTTCTTTTCTTTTTCTTTTTATTTTTATTTTTTTATTATTTTCTTTTGTTTAAGAGCTAGCCCATTCATGTGTGGCTAAACCTCTTAGCTAGGGCTAAGAGGTGAAGCTTGTAGCGTGATGGGAGGTCTCTTTGCTTGTGCCTTTGTTTAAGACTGATCTGATTTTGATTTAATTTTATTAAGGGAATGTTTTCAGTCTTTAATGGTCTCATTGTGACCGAAATTACAATGGGTCCGCAATGGCTTTGAGCATGTTCTTTTTCTTTTATGTTTATGACGTCGTAAAGCCCCGTTGTTCACCATCGTCTCCTGGGCATGGTTGGATGTCTGTACCCTTCCTAACCTTCATACATTGATTGGTTGGTAATTAGTTTAATTCTATTGTTTGCTTTGTCTCCTGGGCATGGTTTGGTGATGGAATCCATTCTAATTCATATACCTTTCATCTTATCAAAATTACATTAAAGGCAGTTCAGTTAATTTCCTAAATTGTAATACAGGCATAAGATCTCCCTGATCTCTACAAGTGGATCTCTGAATCCCTAGTTTTCCTTCTCTGATTTTTCCTAAAGTTTTAGATTAAATATTTCACCATTATTCCTCAAATCATAATTGGTTTAGATTTCATCTTAGCCTAGTTCTAGATCTGGTTATTTTTAGAAAGCGTACAGGTTTCAGTCCCTGTGGATTCGACCTCGGTCTTACCGAGTTTATTACTACATCACAACCCTATACTTGGGGAGTGAACACTCATCTACGCAGCATGACTCCCAAGCTGCTCCGCCGACTGATAGGATCGAGCAGCTGATGTTGATGATGCACCAGCAGCAGATACAGCACCAGCAGCACCAGCAGCTTATGGTCACTATTGCTGAGGCCTTATCCCAGGGTGGTAGTGCGACTCCACCTACGACATCTGCTCGTCCTGCTGAGTACTCGGAGCCTCCTGCTCAGTGTGAGGATGTGCCTCTGCCCTCACCCGTTGCGCCTCCTACTGGAGATGTCAGTACCCGCGGTTTACTCGAGCGATTTCAGCGCTTGAGACCTCCTTCATTCATGGGCACTCATAGACCCGAGGATGCAGAGTTTTGGCTTGACCGCATCTCCAAGATACTTCAGATGCTACACTGTTCAGAGGCAGAGCAGGTTGAGCTGGCCGCTTTCATGTTTGAGAGGGAGGCCAGTTTGTGGTGAGATAGTGTGCTGCGGTCTGTCGCAGCAGACTACGTGTGGACTTGGGAGGCTTTCGAGTTCCGGTTCCACGAGAAATACTACCCGCAGACTTATCGACATGAGCGGGAGGATGAGTTTCTGCGCCTCAGGCAGGGAGGCATGACGATTACGGAGTACGAGCACCGCTTCACAGATTTGGGCCGCTTTGTCCCGACTATACTGGTGGATGAGCAGATGCGGATGCGTCGTTTTTCCTTGGGTTTGCGACCGGAGATACGGTCGAAGATATGCTGCCTCAGTGTACCTACCTATGCAGCACTGGTTCACATGTCTATGACGGCAGAGCAGGATGTGGACCGGTTGGCCCGATCTCGTGGTGCTATAGTTGCGAGGCCACGACAGGATTTACAGAGCAGGCCTACTCTAGGCAAAAGGCCTCGTGCCGATTCGCCTCCCAGGGCCGCGGCACCAGTAGTTCCTGTGAGACGCCCGATTGTGACCTGCACGTATTGCGGGAAACTGGGACATCCTGCTGAGAGTTGCTTCTCGCGTATGAGGGCTAGCGGATTTGCACCACCGCAGAGGTTGGATCGCCCTTACCCACAGGCCATATCAGCTCCACCGCTACAGACTGCTCCTGCACATCCTTCCTTCCGACCTCTTGTGTCGCGCTTCAGGCCGCCAAAGCGCCCCTTGGCTCCTCAACCGAACCGTCAGCAGCAAGCTCGGGTACATACGCTTGTTGCCGAGGCACCTAAGACGTCAATTTCGGCACCGACGGCTTTTGAGGGTACGGCTTACATTCATGGTACTTCCATTTCCTTATTAGTGGACACTGGGTCCACTACTTCTATTATTTCTTGTGGGGCGGTTAAACGTCTATCTTTGCATACTATTCCCACTAAGGGGATGAGACTCACTACGGCCATTGGGACCTTCTCGGATGTCACATGGTTATGCGAGGGTTGCTCGATAGTTTTGGATAGCAGCACAGTGCTCATCGACCTCATTGTTGCTCCACTATGGCACTATGACGTTATCCTTGGTATGGATTGGCTTGCCAAGATGAGGGCGGAGATAGATTACGATACTCGGATCGTGACTGCCTATGGACCTGATGGCACAGCTTTCACGTTTCCAGTGCAGGTCAGTTGGCCCTGCCGTGTTGATTGTTATGCTGCTTTACTTGTGCCGATTGATGGTCCGACATTGGAGGGTACGCCGGTGGTTCGGGAATTTGTTGGTGTGTTTAAGACTATCCCTGGTTTACCTCCTCGGCATGAAATTGATTTTACGATTGATCTTACGCCTGGTGCGACGCCCATCTCATTGCCGACTTATCGTATGCCTCCATGCGAGATGGAGGAGCTGCGGAAACAGATTGACGAGCTTGTAGAGAAGGGTTTTATACGACCTAGTGTGTCTCCTTAGGGAGCACCTGTGCTATTTGTGAAGAAGAAGGATGGGTCGCTACGGTTATGTATTGATTACCGTAGGTTGAACCAGGTCACGGTGAAGAACAAGTATCCTTTGCCCAAGATAGATGATCTGTTCGATCAGTTGAGAGGGGCAAAGTATTTCTCGAAGATTGATCTTTAGTCGGGGTACCACCAGTTGCGCGTGAGAGATGAGGACGTGCAGAAGACAGCCTTCAGGACGTGCTTTGGGCACTATGAGTTTCTAGTAATGTCGTTCGGCCTTACGAACGCACCAGCCGTGTTCATGGATCTGATGAACCGGGTATTTCGGCCCTTCCTGTACCAATTCGTCATTATCTTTATTGATGACATTTTGATATACTCTACGAGTCGGGAGGAGCACGAAGAGCACTTGAGAGCGGTGTTGGGTATGCTGGAGAAGAACCAGTTGTTCGCACAGTACAAGAAGTGCGACTTCTGGCAGGAGGAAGTCAAGTTCCTCGGACATGTAGTGTCTAAGGATGGGATAGCAGTGGACCTTGTTAAGGTAGCCACGGTTCAGGATTAGCAGCAGCCTGAATCGGTTACCGAGGTAAGGAGTTTCCTTGGTCTGGCTGGGTATTACAGGCGCTTCATTCGGGACTTCTCGAAGATTGCCAGACCATTGTCTCAGTTGACCCGGAAGGACTTGAAGTTCGCCTGGAATGAGAAGGTGGAGGCATCTTTTAAGGAGCTGAAGGATAAGTTGACGTCCGCCCTTGTGTTAGTATTGCTAGAGCAAGGGGAGAAATACATGATATATACTGACGCATCTCGCGTTGGTTTGGGTTGTGTCCTGATGCAGAAAGATGGGGTGATTTCGTATGCCTCGAGACAATTAAGGAAGCACGAGGAGAATTACCCTACACATGACCTGGAGTTGGCAGCCGTCATCTTTGCATTGAAGCTTTGGAGACATTACCTCTACGGAGAGGAGTTCGAGCTTTTCTGCGACCACAAGAGCCTTAAGTACATATTCACACAGCGAGACTTGAATATGAGATAACGCCGATGAATGGAGACTTTGAAGGACTTCAAGTTCGAGGTTTCCTACCATCCTGGCAAGGTGAACCTTGTGGCAGACGAGTTGAGCTGCAAGAAGATGATAGCATTTGCGGCACCATTGATGATAGCTGAGTGGGACATGGTCGAGTTCGTACGGGACTTCGAGCAGAGACTCACTGTGGAGGAGCCATTTGAGTGTGTTGCGCACGTTCGGGCGCGGCCACTTATTGACAACAGGATTGTTGTGGCCCAGGAGGGCGATATGCGGCTGTCTGAGCTTCGAGAGCAAGCTAGCGACGCCGAGGACTCCGAGTAGAGAGTTGGTTCTGATGGGGGTCTGCGATTTCGTGGCCGCCTATGTGTTCCTGATGTGCCCGACTTGAGACGCGAGCTTCTCGAGTCTGCCCATAACTCGAAGCTTGCGATGCATCCTGGTAGCACGAAGATGTACCGGGATATGAGACGGACGTATTGGTGGGATAACATGAAGGCCCACATCGCTGAGTATGTGTCTCAATGTCTGACGTGCCAGCAGGTCAAGGCAGAACATCGCCGACCTCCTGGACTGCTTCAGCCCATGCCCATAGCGGAGTGGAAGTGGGACTTCATCTCCATGGATTTCATATCAAGGCTGTCGAAGACGAGGAATGGACACGATTCCATTTGGGTGATTGTGGACCGGTTGACTAAATCGGCCCATTTCCTCCCTATCAGAGTTACGAACTCTGCAGACGAGCTGGCTAGATTGTACATCAGAGAGATCGTCCGTCTGCATGGAGTTCCGTTGGAGATCATGTCGGACGAAGACACTCGGTTCACATCCATCTTCTGGACTCGTATCCAGGAGGCGATGGGTGTGAAGTTGAAGTTCAGTACAGCATTCCATCCTCAGACTGATGGGCAGACAGAGCGGGTGAACCAGATTCTGGAGGATATGTTGCGGCATGTGTGTTGGACTTCAAGGACAACTGGGATGACTGTCTTCCGTATGCAGAGTTCGCCTACAACAAAAGCTTCCAGGCGACTATTGGTATGGCGCCATATGAGGCCCTATATGGTCATCCTTGTAGAGCACCGCACTGTTGGGCTGAGGTTGGCGAGCGTAGTCTGATTGGCCCGGAGTTGGTACAGGCGACTACAGAGAAGGTCTACATTATCAGGCGTCGACTACTTACAGCACAGAGCAGGCAGAAGAGTTACGCCGATACGAGGCGGCGACCGCTTGAGTTCGAGGTCGGGGATCATGTGTTCCTTCGAGTTTTCCCTATGAAGGGAGTCCTTCGGTTTGGGAAGAAGGGGAAACTCACACTGAGGTTCATCGGTCCATTTCAGATACTGGATCGAGTGGGTGATGTGGCGTATCATCTCGCTTTGCCTACGCCACTAGCATCTGTACACAACGTATTTCATGTCTCTATGCTGAAGAAGTACGTTCCTGATCCTTCACATATCATCAGATGGGAGCAGGTACAGCTGAGCGAGGATGCTACGTATGAGTTGCGCCCGACGCGTATCCTTGACAGGAAGGAGCAGGTACTGCGTAGCAAAGTCATTCCACTTGTGAAGGTACTATGGACACATCATTCCGAGGAAGAAGCTACTTGGGAGACTGAGGCCGAGGTCAGGAAGAACTACCCTCAGATTCTCGAGGAATATGAAAAGGTATAAATTTTAAGGACGAAATTTTTGTTTAATGGGGGTAGATTGTAACGACCCGTAAATTTCTGTACTTTGGCTCGAGTACCACCTCGACCAGAAATCAATTAGGATTAAATCCTATGAAAATTTAACAAAGTTAACTAAGTGCAAAACTCGATTAGCCATGAAATCCGTTGGGATCGCTTTAAATACAATCTGCAAGACCCAAAACTTGCCAAATCATTGACTCTAGGTTACCCTAAAGTTTAGGATCAAACTCATTTCCCGGCTGCTCTCGGGAATGAAATGAAACTTCGTATTAGGTCTAGACCGCACATCGGAAGTCCGATTCAAACGAAATTAAGGAACTAGGACCGCCTCACTGGGCTTGACAACCACCTCGGAAATCAGGTCTAGTCGATGTCCCACGGCTATTCGCTTGAGTCCGGAGTGAGGGAGTGTGAAAATCACTCTTTCCTTTACAAAATAAATATCTGTAATAGTGATCTGGCACCATTCGGTTGCGGATTAGTATTAAGCAACCAGACCGTCGGAATCAGACCAAATTACACTCTCGGATCAGGAAAAATTTCAGGAACATTTACATGTACTTGAAATTTCGGATCGTGGCTCACTGACCGTTGAACTGAAAGTGGTCCGCCCCGTGTGATCTGGGAATCCGATCGAGTCGAAAACGTAATCCCACGTAGATCCATGAGTTGTGAGCTTAAGTCTGACGTTTGGCTCAAGGGGGGCCGCCAGAAACACTCTTTTGAGCTGGAAAAGTACCGAAATACCTATAATAGTCGTACCTCTTGAACCAGAGTCTATTCTGGGGAGGTTTTTGGCTATATAAGGGCCTTAGAACAGCCCCTCTCACAGGCATACGAATTTGGGATAAAACCCTAGAGAGAGAGAGAGAGAAAGGAGAGAAAAGCTTGGGATTTGTGGGAGAATTTTCCTCCTACTGTTGTAGATCATCCAACGGGCTGCACCACCCCTTCCTTGACCTTTTTCCGGCGTCACTGACTCCGTTTTAAGGTGAGAAACCCTAACCCTAGATCTGATTTGAGGTGTATAGGCTTTAGGTTGTGAAATAGCTAACTGATTTCACTCCTTAGGCTAGAAAACTCCCGAATACGGAAGCTCATCCAACCTTGCTGATTCGTTGAGATTCCAAGGTGAAAGGTGAGGACTTTAGGTGTATAGGTTGCGGTTTTCAACGATTTCAATGTCCGATAATGGTAGATTCATGATCTGTATGCAATTGCACATGTACAAAGTGCTTTCCATTTTCTGTTTCGATTAGAATTGTAGAATTTAGAATTTCACATACTCTAGGTATTCGTATAAAATACCGTATACGTATTTTTTATGGAAATGTATTTGACATGTTTATTTGTCGTATGGATATATGATGTATGGATAAAATACTCATTTGGCGAAAGGGTTCGCCTAAATACATGTTTACTAATATACACCATGTATATAGAAATACGGTATTGTAAAAAGTACCGTATACGTGTATATTTTAGTGATGTGTTTGTCACGATTAATTGTTGTATAAATATATTATGTGCGTATAAATTAATTTCTTGGCGAAAAGAATCGCCGTAATACATGTTCGCTTGTAAATACTACGTATGTTGAAATTGTGTATTCTAGAAATATCATATACGTGTAAATTTTGGAAACGCAATTGTCATGATTATTTGCTGTATGATTACGATATACGCGGATAAAATTCTAGCTTAGCGAAAGAATAGCCCTAATACATGTTTTACTAATATACGTCATGTATGTTGAAATAGCATACTCCAAGTGTTTGTGTAAATGCTTGTGAGAGTGAATGCTTGGATGTTTGCACCGTAGGTCGGTGCTGAGATGGAATTCTCGACTACCTTAGAGACATGTAGGATTTCCTCCATGTGATTGTTTACTACAACCACTCACATATGATGTATATGTATTTGTATCCCTATCTGTATAGTGCTCTATTACATGCTTTATAACATGCTTTATATCATGCGTTATAACATGCTTTATATCATGCTTTATAACATGCTTTATGACATGTCTCCTAGCATGTTTGTGTTACTTTGTTTATCATGCTTAACTCCACATGCTATTGATGAGAATCAAGTGAGTTTGGGACTATGTCTATAGTCCAAACATTCGGTACTGACTTGAGATTGTGGCTGAGATTCATGTCGCCACAATGGATGTGTCTGACGAACCCGAGTCGTACTTCAGTTGGCGATAGTGGTTGGCCACACGGAGTGCTCTTGCGCTTCACATCGCCCAACTTGTTGTGCGCTCGAGCTAGTCAAGCTCGTCAATTAACCCGATATGTCGAATGTGTGTTCACCATGTCTGGTCATTACTGTTTGAACCTAGGGTGCCAAACTTACCAGTGGCAATCCCGTTAACCATGGTACCTCGATCCGCTAAGACTCATGAGCCGGACATGGTGGTATGGGACACCGTGGCCGAGCTGTCGGCCTATGCTGGGGCCATGTGCCTCCCCGTAGTGACCATTGAGCAACCCAAACTCGTGAGCCGAATACGGTGGTATGGGATACTATATTCGAACTATCGATACTTACGGCGAGAGCCAAGTACGGTGAGACCTGTACTCGTGCTGACGGGCGACGAGTCCTCTGTAGTATCTTCGAGTATACTCCAAGGTCTGTGATTGGCGACGAGTCTTTCACAGCAACTAGAGTATGAGTTGAGCCGAGTACGGTGAGACCTGTATTTGAGCTGACGGCTAGTGATTGAGCCGAGTACGGTGAGACCTGTACTCGAGCTGACGGTCAGCAATTGAGCCGCATACGGTGAGATCTGTATCCGTGCTGACGGGTGACGAGTCCTTTGTGATACCTTCGCTACGCCTATCAAACCATAATATCATATGAGATTAACTAGGACCGACGACCCTATAATGGATCATGTTTGGGAATGATACAAGGGAGGTACCTTAGTTTCCCAATATTGCTGTTTGAAACGGACTAATAACAACTCGGAAATCATGCGCATCATTGCACCGCATGTGCCTAGTAGATGTGGGGCACTGAGGGAGTTATGCATTCGCGAACGTAAGATGTTGTCGCATGAGGGTGGTTTGGTAAGGGCATACATTATCATGTCATTTCATTCTTGCATTTATCAAGAGTAGTTAAACTTGTTTGATTTGTACTACTTTATCATTACTGCTTGATTGAATTGATAACATGTTAACCTATGCTTTATTGTTCCACTGAGTTAGCTACTCACTCTCACGTTACGGGACGGTATTTGCAACACCAACCAGACTCTGTTACAGGTATAGACGGCGCGACGGTTCAGGAGCCGGAGCCCGATTTCGACGAGGACCAGGATGAGTTCTTATTTATGCAATACTCTGACGGCTATGCTTAGGCCGACTGCATCGCGGGGACTTCAGGACTCATCTTTTAGATTGTATTTTGATTTTTGACTCCGAAATAGTACATGTATTTGGGTACTCAGTTAGTGTTCATACTCTGGTGTTCACAAAAAGTTTTGTTTCTTTACATACCTTAAATATATAATTTCAGTCTTCCGCTTGCCTTTATACAACCGAACCGAGTATGAATTATTACTTGTTTTTGGCATAATCTCATTCATGTTTATTGTTCTAACTCAGACAACATTTAACCATCATTATGTATGTTGCATAAGTGATGCGTTGGAACTCGGGAGTCGAGTTCATACTCGACCCCCGAATTTCAGGGCGTTACATAAAACCTCGTCCCTGGGGCTAGCTTGCCCAACCGCCCTCATTATCAGATGAGTCCGAATGAATGTGATCAAGGTCAAGTAGATGAATTGATCCGTAAGGGTCTTTTGAGAGAGAGCATGAGCTCATATGCCGTACTAGCATTATTAACGCCAAAAAAGATAGAATTTGGTGCATGCGTGTCGACAGCTGAATAATTAACAAAATTACCATCAAATATCGGTTCCCAATACTGCGGTTGGACGACATGCTTGATATGCTAGAAGGGGCGAAGTTGTTTTCTAAACTAAACCTAAGAAGTGGGTACCATCAGATTCATATCCGACCCGGTGATGAGTGAAAAATGGCATTCAAGACCAAGGAAGGGTTGTATGAGTGGCTGGTCATGCCCTTCAATCTATCGAGCGCACCAAGTGCTTTTATACATTTGATGAATCAAGTTCTAAAACCGTTTATTGGCCGATTTGTGGTAGTATTTTTTGATGACATACTGTTATATAGCTAGGATGAGACGGAACACACGAAACATCTCAAGCAGGTGCTACGGGTCCTACAAATTAACAAGTTGTACCTCAACTTGAAAAAGTTTAGCTTTTTAATGGACAGCCTGTTGTTCCTAAGATTTATTGTAACATTCACGGGCATCCATGTGGACGATGAAAAGGTGCGAACCATTAGGGAATGGCCAATCTTGACAAACATTCATGAGGTGAGGAGTTTTCATGGGTTGAAGACCTTCTATCGTCGATTCGTGTGAAATTTTAGTACGACAGTTGCACCTATTACAGATTGTATGAAGAAAGGACCGTTTCAGTGGACTGATGAGGCTGATAAGAGCTTTCATGAAATCAAGCATCACTTGTCCACAACACCGGTCTTGGTTCTTCCTAATTTCGACAAGCTGTTTGAGGTTAAGTGTGACGCTTCATATGTTGGAATTTGAGGAGTATGATTACAGGAAGGTAGGCCGGTAACCTTCTACAGCGAGAAGCTTAACGAAGGTCGAAAGAAATGGTCGACATATGAGCTTGAATTGTACGCAGTTGTTCAGGCGCTGTAACAATGACGACATTATCTGATTCAAAGAGAGTTTGTTCTATACACTGACCATCAAGCATTAAAGTTTATTAATAGTCAGACTAACATAAATCGTGTGCATGCTAGATAAGTTGCATTTTTGCAGGAATTCACGTTCGTTGTAAAACATAAGTCAGGGCAGCAGAACAAGGTGGCTGATGCACTTAGCCATCATACATCACTACTTATTACAATGAACAATGAAGTGGTTGGCTTCGACTGTCTCAATAAGCTGTATACCGACGACGAGAACTTCAAGGATTCTTGGATGAAGTACAAAAAAAGGTCATCCTAATGACTTACATATACAGGACAGTTTCATCTTCAAAGGAAATCGATTATGCATCCCCCAAAGTTCTCTGAGGAAGCAAATTATTTAGGAGTTACATGAAGGTAGCCTTAGTGGACACCTTGGGCAAGACAAGACGCGAGCTCTTATGGAGGAGCGGTATTACTGGCCGCAATTGGTACGTAATGTGGGAAAAGCAGTACAACGTTATCATATTTGTTAAACCTCCAAGGGACAATCTCAGAATACGGTCCTCTACACCCAGCTATCTGTGCCTAACGACCCTCGGGAGGATTTATTTATGAACTTCATGATTGGTCTCTCACGAACGCAACATTACATGGATTCGGTGTTCGTGGTGATAGATCGTTTCTCCAAGATGGCACACTTTATTTCATGCAAGAAGACTCTCAATGTAACACACGTAGCGAATCTATTCTTCAGAGAGGTTGTGTCACTTCTGACCATGACACGAAGTTCATTAGTCACTTTTAGCGGACTTTGTGGACTCGATTCGATACATGACTTCAGTTCAGCAGTGCCTACTACCCACAAATTGATGGACAGACTGAGGTTGTGAATCACACGTTGGGAAACCTCATTCAATGTATTTCAAGAGAAAAAACGAAGCAGTGGGATTTGGCCTCATCTCAAGCGGAATTTGCGTTCAACAATATGGTAAACTGCTCGACAGAGAAATCCCATTTCAGATTATTTACAAATGAGTGCCTATCACACACTTGACTTGATCCCTCTGCCCAAACCCCAGGCATGAGCATTGCAGCAGAACATATGACAAACATGATCATGGGCATTCATGCAGAGGTGCAGACCTAGCTACATGCCTCGAACGAGAAGTATAAGGAGCAAGCGGACAAACATCAGTAACAAAAAGTGTTCGAGGTGGGCGACCATGTTATGGTCCATCTATGCAAAGAAATATTTTCGACCAGGACATATAACAAATTGAAGAATAAAAAGATTGGACCGGTATCACTCATCTGAAAGATCAATGACAATGCTTACGTTGTTGATCTTCCAAATGACATGGCGATCTCATGGACTTTCAACTTCGCGAACCTTACCGAGTATCATGAACCAGAGTAGGACGAGTTCTTTTGAAATGGAGGGGACTGATGTAGAGCGGGTCGCAGACAGTTTCATGGCCAAGATAGATCAGAAAAGACCCGGTCAACGACAGAAGTCATCAATACCGTCAGAACCATAAAACATACATGCTTCGCAAACCGAAATGAGTTACTCGACGTGCCATATATGTTTTTGGGGTAGGACGAGCTACTTTAGCCAACCAACATGACATAGCCAGATTGCCTGTGCCGAATTTATGAGATTCCATCACATCGACGGTAAAGTTCCATGTTTATTTTCGGTTTTACTATTTTTAGTAAGTTTTAGTTTGATTATAACTCTTCATCCGTTGGACTTTTGGAGTTGTGTCCAACATGAAAAGTGTTTAGAAAATTTAGGAGAATAACATGGTTAAGCCACATAGGACACTTACTATAAACAGAAATTTACTATTCATAGTAAGTTATAAATTTTAGGAAGTTTTAATTATAGTTTAATTTCTAAACTTATTCTAAGTCTTGGTATCCCTATTTAAAGGGTTGTAAATTCATTTATTTCATCTATCAAATAATTTACAAAATTTTAATAATATTATTTCAATTTTCTTGCTTTTTTTCTCGTGGATTGGAAAAGTTCACGAGAAACTTAGTGAATTCGAATTAGTTATACTTGAGGAACATGGTGGTTGGCCTCATCGCGTTCATCCCGGCATCAGGTGTAGGCTGAACTATGAGACTCCACATTCTACTAGGCCACACTCCTGGATGGCAGCAGTAATATCATCTCACCGTTAAAACTTCATGAGGCTCACTATCTGTGTGTGGCACCCCAACCGTTGAAATCCTCCTAGGGCTCATGACCGTTGTATGTAATGTATATCTACTCCATTCATAAAGCAAGCCACGCCACAGAAATCAGTACCTACCGTTGAAATATCCATGGGTCCCACCATATGTGCGTTACATCAATCTGTCCATCTGTTAGACACGAAGCACCTCATTTTATGACATGGGCCTGAACTCGATGCCGATCTAAGTCGTGGGTGGGCTACACTGTTTTAGTTAGTGATGATTAGCCATTAGCTGTTTAAAAATTTTCAAGGCCAACAATGTGATATGTTTTATACATATACTTCATCAATGTAATTTGTATTACCTACTTGGGACCCGGACGACAAAATGAATAATCCAAAACTTGAGTGGACCGCATTATAGGAAACAGTCTTAGTTGGACATCCACCTTTAGAAACTTGCTAGCGCCTACCTTAATAAGTATACTCAGTATCCACACCACGCATTTATGGGCCCCTCTATGAACCACCATATTGTATGGGTTCTATTCACTGTCTATCAGGTGGTCCACCCTCCAAAAGTTGAAACAGATCCAAATCTTATATGAACCACATGATAGAAAATGGTTCTGGTTGATTGGCCACCATTGAAGCTTCCCTAGTGACCACTGTAAACCTTATCTTGATGTACCAAGTCATGCCCATGATGTCAATTTAGAGCTCACTTGATGTACGCGTTTTGTCCACACCATTCAACCATTTTGCCAATTGAACGGTCCCTATCGTGGAACTCGCTATAGACCTCTCACCTCGATGTGTGCCCTGTACATCTATACCGGTCATCCTTGACCCAGCTTAAGCATGTGAGTCACATATATTGTTCAATGAGAAATTTCCTACTGTACGACCCATTTACGGCCCACCAGCCATTTTAAGCCCACTTCTTTTCGAGATTCCAAGAATACTCCCCTGTGTACGGGCGACTTTTCAAGGGACCAAAATACCCCGTCATTCCTTCCTTCGGGCCGATTGGCTTGTTTGCGAAGACGAGCGCTGACGCTCCTCGACATGGCCCCACAATGATGTACTTTTTATATCCACACCGTTCATCCATATTTCGAGATCATTTCAGAGCATTATCGGAAAAAAAAAAAAAAGAATCATATCCAAAGATCAACTGGACCACACCACAAATAGCAGCGGGAAACTTGATTTTTACTGTTAAAAATTTCGCAGGGCCCACCATAACATATATTTTCCATCCAATCTATTCATAAGGTCACAAAGACCTGGATGAAGAGGAAAAACAAATTTCATATTGATCTAGAACTTCTGTGACCCCTAAAAGGGTTTCAATGGTAGACGTTCAATCCTCCACTACCTTTTACAGTGTGGCCCACTTGATAGCTAGATCTGTCTAATTTTTCATCTCAAGCCTTAATACGAGTTCGCCAAATAGATGAACGGTTTGGATATAACACATACGTCATAATGGGACCCACAAAAAGCGGTGGGGATTACCACTGAAAAAAAAAAAAAAAAAAAAAAAAAAAAAAGAGAGAGAGAGAAATTTAGGATTGTGGACCCCACCTTTTAGCCGGCTATTTTTATGAAAGAAGACAAACCTTCTTTTGCAACTTAGACCTACACGTGCGGATTACAAATTTTAGGACGAAAATACCCCTCCTTTTTGCATTCTCTTTTCACTGCTGTTGTTTTTCTTCTCCCTTTCAATTGTTTCCTTTTCCTTTCCCTTTCCACTGCTACTTCACTGCCGTTGCTTTCACTCCTTTTCTGCACCCGGTTAGAAAGACAAAAAACCCTTCTTGTGGGCCTCCCTTATCAACATTTGTCTTCTTCTGAAAATGGTCGGTCCAGCGAAGAAAGCACGCAGCACAGGTATATTCTAAACTCAGTTGGGCCCACATTGAATGTATGGGTATAGGAAACGGATTGGCTACTCCTTCGGTGCTCTGTGGGCCCCACCATGATCTACGTGGCTGGTGGTCGGTGCTTTGTGGGCCCCACCATGATCTACGTGGTTGGAGGTCGGTGCTCTGTGGGCCCCACCATGGTGTACGTGGCTAGTGGTCGGTGCTCTTTGGCCCCACTATGGTGTACGTGACTAGTGGTCGTTGCTCTGTGGGTCCCACCATGGTGTACGTGGCTGGTGGTCAGTGCTCTGTGGGCCTCACCATGGTGTATGTGTTTCATTCATTCCATTCATCCATTTTGTCCACTCAATTTCCATCTAATTTGTATCGATCCCTAACGGGGGTGGCTAACATGGAGTGTGTGCACTGACATGGGTGTGTACTAACAAGCTAACCCAAAAATAAAAATAAAAATAAAATTCCATCTAATTTAAGGGGTTGAGCCCCAAATTAGATGGAAATTTGGCTGGTGGCCCGCTAGAGGAAAACAATGGTGATTGGATATCCATCATTTAAATCCTCCTGAGGCACACTGTACTGTTTGTCTGAAATCCAATCTGTTTTTTAGGTGATAAAGACCCAAATGAAGGCTAAAAGCAAAGATCATCTAGACCCAATACTTTTATGGCCCCCAAAAAGTTTTTAATGGTCGATGTTCATTAAACACTATTTCCTATAATGTGGTCCAATTGAGATTAGGATATACCTTAATTTTTGTATAATATGATAAAATAATCTATAAAAATAGATGATGGGGCTCACAGATCACCGAACACCAACCATTGGCTGGTGGCAGGGGGAGTAGCCAATCCGTTTCCTGTAGTATATCCACGCCATCCATCCATTTTTCCATGAGCCCCAAATTGAAGCGTATTAAAATATCAAGTGAATCATACCACGAGAAATAGTGGGCATAATGATTTTCTAATTTGCCCTGCTGATTTCATGTTTACCTCGCTCAATTTCATATTTGCCCCGCTGATTTTATAGTTTGCTCCGCTGATTTCATGTTTCCCCCGCTCAATTTCATGTTTGCCCTGCTGATTTTTCCAGTTTGTCTCATTCAATTTCATGTTTGTCCCACTCAATTTCATGTTCCCCCGCTCAATTTCATGTTTGCCCCGCTGATTTTATAGTTTGCCCTGCTGATTTCGTGTTTCCCCTGCTCAATTTCATGTTTACCCCGCTGATTTTTCAGTTTGTCCCGATCAATTTCATGTTTGCCCCGCTCAATTTCATGCTTGCCCCGCTCATTTCCGTATTTGCCCCGTGAATTTCATGTTTCCCCACTCAATTTCATGTTTGCCCCGCTCAATTTCATGTTTGCCCCGCTCAATTTCATGGTTGCCCCGCTCATTTCCTAGTTTCCCCGGCTTAATTTCATGTTTGCCCCGCTCAATTTCATGCTTGCCCCGCTCATTTCCTAATTTGCCCCGCTCAATTTCATATTTGCCCCGCTCATTTACTAGTTTGCCCCGCTCAATTTCATGCTTGCCCCGCTCAATTTCATGGTTGCCCCCCTCATTTCCTAGTTTGCTCCACTCAATTTCATGTTTGCCCCACTCATTTCCTAGTTTGCCCCGCTCAATTTCATGCTTGCCTCGCTCATTTCCTAGTTTACCCCGTTCAATCTTATGTTTGTCCCGCTCAATTTCATGCCTAGCCCGCTCATTTTCTTGTTTGCCCCACTCAATTTCATGTTTCCCCCCGCTCAATTTCATGTTTGCCCCACTGATTCTCTAGTTTGCCCCCACTCAATTTCATGTTTGCCCCCACTCAAAACCTAAATCTAAAACCTAAATGTATTCTAAAATCCCTAAACCTAAACCTTAACTTATTCTCAATTCCCTAAACCTTAACCTATAATCTAACTTAAACATAAACCTATAACCGACACTTATAACCTAAGCCTATAACCTATAACCTAAATGTATTCTCGAAACCCTAAACCTAAACCTACACCTAATCTTAATCCCAACTCCCTAACCTAAACCTAAACTTGAAAACCCAAACCTAAACCCGTTCCCGAACCCGATTTCCTAAACCTAAACCTTAACCTATTCTCAGTTCCCTAACCCTTAACCTATAACCTAACTTAAACCTAAACCTATAACCGACACTTATAACCTAAACCTAAACCTATAACCTAAATGTTTTCTCAAATCCCTAAACTTAAACTTACACCTAATCCTAATCTCAACTCCTTAACCTAAACCTAAACTTGAAAACCCAAACCTAAACCCGGTCTTGAACCCGATTTCCTAAACCTAAACCTTAACCTATTCTCAGTTCCCTAACCCTTAACCCATAACCTAACTTAAACCTAAACATATAGCCTACACTTATAACCTAAACCTATAACCTACACTTAGATAGGCCCACATTGAATGTATGTAGTATATCCATGCTGTCCATCTAGTTGAGCCCCAAATTGAAGCATATCAAAATATCAAGTGAATCATACCACGAGAAATAGTGGGCATAATGATTTTCTAGTTTGCCCCACTGATTTCATGTTTCCCCTGCTCAATTTCATGTTTGCCCTGCTGATTTTATAGTTTGTCCAGCTCAATTTCATGTTTGCCCCTCTCAATTTCATGCTTGCCTCGCTCATTTCCGTGTTTGCCCCGCTGAATTTTATGTTCCCCCGCTCAATTTCATGTTTGCTCTGCTGAATTTCATGTTTGCCCCACTCAATTTCATGGTTGCCCTGCTCAATTTCACAGTTGCCCCGCTCATTTCCTAGTTTGCCTCTCTCAATTTCATGTTTGCCCGGCTCATTTCCTAGTTTGCCCTGCTCAATTTCATGGTTGCCCGCTCACTTCTTAGTTTGCCCCGCTCAATTTCATGCTTGCCCCACTCAATTTCATACTTGCCCAACTCATTTCCTAGTTTGCCCCGCTCAATTTCATGTTTGCCCAGCCCATTTCCTAGTTTGCCCATCTCAATTACATGCTTGCCCCGCTCATTTCCTAGTTTGCCCCGTTCAATTTCATGTTTGCCCAGCTCAATTTCATGCTTGCTTACGTTGGTAGTTTGGCTTGCACAATTTTCGGTATTTCCCGTTCCAGTTCTATCTCCATTTCATATGAAGCTTGTTCAAATTAATGAAATGCGTAATCCACACGTGCAGGTCTAAGTTGCAAAAGAAGGTTTGTCTTCTTTCATAAAAACAGCTGGCTAAAAGGTAGGGTCCACAGTCCTAAATTTCTCGTGAGAAATTTAGGACTGTGGACCCCACCTTTTATTCAGCTGTTTTTATGAAAGAAGACAAACTTTGTTTTGCAACTTAGACTTGCACGTGCGGAGACCGAATTTTAAGACGAAAATACCCCTCCTTTTGACTGTCGTCCACTTTTCCTCCCCCTTTCCATTATTTTCTTTTCATCTCCTTTTCAACTGTTGCTTTCACTGTCGTTGCTTTCACCCCCTTTCCTCCCCTTTCCACTGCGGCTTTCGTTGCTTTCACCCATTTACACCACTGGTTTCACTACTGCTTTCACTGCCTGTTTCTTAACAACATTGGAGTGCATCCTCCCTGCACATCAGCAATCACACCCTCTTCCGAAAATGGTGGGTCCAGTGAAGAAAGCACGCACCACAGGTATATTTTAAACTCTATTGGCCCCACATTGAATGTATGTAGTATATCCATGCCATCCATCCATTTATCTATCTAATTTTAGGGGTTGAGCCCCAAATTGAAGCATATGAAAAGATCAAAGTGGATCATACCACGGGAAACAGTGTGGATAATGATTTTCATCATTGAAACCACAGAAGGCCCAACAGCGATGTTTGTTTGTTATCAAACAGTTCATAAGATCATACAGACATGGATTAATAGAAAACACAATTATAAGCTTAATCCAAAACTTCCGTGGCCCCTAAGAAATTATCAACAGTAGAAGTTCAATTCAAAATTATCATGTGGTGTGGTCCATTTGAACATTGGATATGTTTAGATTTTTGGGCTCAAGTCATAAAATTATTAGTTAAGTTTGCCCTGCTGATTTTTTAGTTTGCCCCTCTCAATTTCATATTTGCATCGCTGATTTTCTAGTTTGCCCCGCTAAATTTCAAGCTTGCCCGGCTGAATTTCATATTTGCCTCGTTGAATTTCATGTTTCCCCTGCTCAATTTGCAGTTTGCCCCGCTGAATTTCTAGTTTGCCCCGCTGAGATTCATGCTTACCCCGTTGAATTTCATGTTTCTCCTGCTGAAATTCATGCTTGCCCCATTGAATTTCATGTTTCTCCCGCTAAAATTCGTGTTTGCCTCGCTCAATTTCGTGTTTGCCCCGCTCAAATTCATATTTGCCCAGATGAATTTTCAGTTTGCCCCACTCGATTTCTAGTTTACCCCACTGAATTTCATGTTAGCCCCTCTCAATATTCAGTTTGCCCCGCTCAATTTCCAGTTTGCCCCGCTGTTTTCTAGTGTCCCTCGCTGAATCGTCAATTTGCCCCGCTTAATATCTAGTTTGCCCCACTCAATTATCTAGTTTGCCCCACTGAAATTCAAGTTTGCCCCGCTCAATTTCATGTTTGCCCGATGAATTTTCAGTTTGCCCCACTCAATTTCTAGTTTACCCCACTCAATTTCATGTTTGCCCCACTCAATTTTATGTTTGCCCCGCTCAATTTTCAGTTTGCCCCTCTCAATTTCCAGTTTGCCCCGCTGATTTTCTAGTTTGCCCTGCTCAATTTCATGTTTACCCCGCTGATTTTCTATTTTGCCCCGCTCAATTTCACGTTTGCCCCGCTGAAATTCATGTTTGCCACTCTCAATTTCATGTTTCCCCCGCCGAATTTCATGTTTCCCCTGCTGAATTTCTAGCTTGCCCCGCTCAATTTCATGTTTGCCCCGCTCAATTTCATGTTTGCCTCGTTTAATTTCATATTTGCCTCGCTGAATTTCTAGTTTGCTCGACAAATGCAACACACTCAAGTGGTCTTTGTTATTTGTTGATGGTAGAGCTTTCCTTCTCTGTTGGTCGCTTCTTTCTTTATTAGGTCCTTATTATTTGTTGAAGGTGTAGTTCACTCACCTATTGTGTAGTATTCCACTTTTGCCTTCACATGTCATTGTGTGTGTATTCCCATAAACTCAGCTAAGTTAGTTCACTTAGGGCGTGTTTCGACGGGCCCATCCCATGGGATTGGATTGTATTAGGGTGGATGGCAAGTAATGATAGCTGTGTCAGTGGATTGCTGGCAATCCCATGGGATTGCTGTATCCAGGGAATTCACCACCGAGTATGTTTGGCTAGCTTGGCCAATCCCGGGATTACGTCAGCCAATTCCGGGATTGCTCCGTCTAACCAAACATGTCTCAAGCAAAATAGATGGGATTAAGAGGGATTGGGTGGATTTCAAGGTAATGATGGTGATGTCAGTGGATTGCTGGCAATCCCATGGGATTGCTATATCCAACTTCTGCCTGTTCGGCATGCCCGGCCAAATCCCAGGATTGCTCCTTCCAATCCATCCTAATACAACCTAATCCCATCCACCCTTATTGTGCAATATTTCCCTTTATCTTTGAGAGTATTTTGCACACGCATGATGGTTTGGTGGCTCGATGGTTATTGAGTTGCACTATTCCCTATTATTTTAAGAGAAGATTCAATCGAGCATAAGTCATTGATAATATCGAGATATAATAGTTAGTATCGATAACTCATTTCGAGTAATGACCATACACTACGCATAAGTTTCCCCCGCTTAATTTCTAGTTTGCCCCACTCAATTTCAGGCTTGCCCCGCTCAATTTCTAGTTTGCACTGCTCAATTTCATGCTTGCCCCGCCCAATTTCATGTTTGTCCCGCTGAATTTCATGTTTGCCTCGTTGAATATCTAGTTTGCCCCGATGAACTGATCTTCTATTGAGCTGTGTACTTCGTATCTTCTTCAAATGTTTAATGTGGTTAACTACTCAATGTGTGTTTAATGTGGTTAACTGCTCAATCTGTGCAACGTTCTTCAATTTTATTTTCTGGTTGTTAGTCTCTCTTGCAAGAATACTTAGTTCCTCAAGAATACGTACAGACAATTAGACAGTCCATACTAAATTGATGCCCAGTTTCTTCTTACAAACATGAGAAGTTCAATTCAAAATTTTCATGTGGTGTGGTCCATTTGAACATTGGATACGTTTAGTTTTTTGGGATCAAGCCATGAAATTATCTGTTAGGTTCGCCCCGCTGATTTTCCAGTTTGCCTCGCTGAATTTCATGTTTCCTCCGCTCAATTTCATGTTTGCCTCGCTGATTTCCTAGTTTGCCCCGCTCATTTTCTAGTTTGCCCCACTCAATTTCATGTTTGCCCTGGTCAATTTCATTTTGCCCTGCTGATTTTCTAGTTTGCCTCACTGATTTTCTAGTTTCCCCCGCTGAATTTCATGTTTGCCACGCTGAATTTCTAGTTTGCCCCGCTGATTTTCTAGTTTGCCCCGCTGAATTCCTAGTTTGCCCCACTGAATTTCATGTTTCCCCCACTGAATTTCATGTTTCTCCCGCTCATTTTTTAGTTTTTTCCGTTGAATTTTCAGTTTCCCCTGTTGAATTTCATGTTTGCCCCACTCAAATTCAAGTTTCCCCTGCTGAATTTCATGTTTGGCAACTGAATTTCTATGTGTTTTCTTCATTTTGTATTTCCCCTTTGTCTGGTCGAGAATACCGACCCCACGCACGTCATTTTCAACTTATGTGAACCCAAGAAAGGACGAAAATGGTCCCCACAAAAATGGTCCCCCTATCTAAGAAGCTTCGAACGGCAGGTATATTTAAATCCCTCACTTTTTGTGGACCCCAATATATATTATATTATATATGCGCACGGTCATTTCTATGCATTTCACGGTCATTCCCGGCGATTTCACATTGATTCACGGTCATTTCCACACATTTTACAGTCAATTCGCTTCACTTCACGGTCATTCCCGACAATTCCGTGTTATTTCACGGTCATTTCCACGCATTTCACTGTCAATTCCCTTCACTTCACGGTCATTTCCGGCGATTCCATGTTGATTCGCCACATATGATTTTGGGGTAGGAGAAGCTACTTTAGCCAACCAACCTAGTTATTTTCTATTGTTTTCCATCAAGTCGATGGTCGAAAATCCATTTCATTCACTTCACAGTCAATTTCAATCAATTCGCGGTCAACTCAATTCATTTCACGGTCAATTCCCTTCACTTCACGATGAATTCAATGCATTTCACGATCAATTCCCTTCACTTCATGGTCAATTTCCAGTTTGGCCCGCTCAATTTCCAGTTTGTCCCGCTCAATTTGCAGTTTGTCCCACTCAATTTGCAGTTTGTCTTACTCAATTTTCAGTTTGGCTCGCTCAATTTCCAGTTTGCCCCGCCCAATTTCATGCTTGCCCCGCTGAATTTCCAGTTTGGCCCGCTCAATTTCATGTTTGCCCCACTCAATTTCCAATTTGCCCCGCTCAATTTCATGCTTGCCCCGCTCAATTTCCAGTTTACCCCGATGGCTTGCATTGCTGCACTTTTCTCTTGGAAGAAACCTATTCCTATGGTTTGCTTGCTTGGAAATAATGCAATAGCTGAAGCAACAGCAGTATGTGATCAATATCAAATTAAAGCAAAATCATGTAGCATTTCTAAAAAAGCTAGATATGTTACTTAATAAACTAATAGGGAATGGTTACGAACCTCTGGATTTCTTGACACCCAGTACATGTCCCCATCAAAATCACTGTTCGCCATCTCATTTGCCAATGATCGCAGCCCTTTAGTTGGAAAGAAAATAGCATATTTAGAATTTCCAACAACATTCTCCAAATCCCCGATGTAAGTCGCAGTGACAACATGGATATCTCCAAAGTATAGTCCAGGATCCTTGTATACTAATATATATCCTGCGATTTGCCCTTTGTCTCTGTATTTTAGTGAGAAATAAAACATGGAACAAATATTTTTTTTTAAAACAAATTGCCCATAGAACACTTTTTATTCTGCAAATGTTTAATGTGGTTAACTGCTCAATGTGTGTTTAATGTGGTTAACTACTCAATCTGTGCAACGTTCTTCAATTTTCTTTTCTGGTTGCTGGTCTCTCTTGTAGGAATACTTGGTTCCTCAAGAATACGTACAGACAATGAGACAGTCCATGCTAAATTGATGCTCGGTTTCTTCTTACGATCAAGTTTGTGAAGTGTTCATGAAAGAGGTTGGAAGTATGACACATGAATTATGTTCTTTTTCTTTCATTATTTGTTAAATTCTTTGTTCATATCATCTTGGGTACATGAGATTTTCATCGTTAATATTTTTTCCTTCTTTTTTGTTGTGAAGAGTAGTTTTATAGATTGATTAAATGCTCAATTGGTGCAAAACTTGCTAACTGAATGAAGTAATCTTTTTACGAAATAGATTTTTGTTAAGTTTGATCTTATTCCACTAGCAAGTGTTTCCCTTGTAAAGGTTCATGTTGCTTATATGCATGATGGCAAAAAAGTTGTTGTAAAGGTAATTTTTTGGCGTTCTTCCATTTGCATAGGCAACTAAAGCTTCAAACTCCAGATTGGAAATCTCTATGGCATAAATTTGGAACTTTTCATATTAAGGGTTACATTTTCTATGGTGTCTTAATGCTTTGTTTCTTTTATTATTTATTTATTTATTTATTTTTGCATCAAGTGTGAAGAAGTAAGTTGATAAAGTAATTTTAAAAAAAAAGTTGATGAAGTAATAGTACTTATGGGAAAAGGAGATAAGAAAATAACTGTAGACCTATGGCTACGGATTATAGCCGTAGCCTAATTGTCGATAATATCGACATATGATAGATAATATCGAGCATAAGTCATCGATAATATCGAGATATGATAGATAGTATCGATAACTAACATCGACTAATGACTGTGGACCTATCGCTATGGTCACCCTATATCTACGGATTATAACCGTAGCCATAATCGTAACTTTGATATATCGAAAGCATTTCGATATTATCGAAAAAGTCTAAAACTGTCCAGCGAGTTTGCCTAAAAAATTCTGCAATGTTGGATACACTATCGCTACGGATTATAACCGTAGCAATAACTGTAGCCAGACTGTGCATGCCACGGTCGTCTGTGTTTTGTTTTTTTTTTTTTTTGTCTTGCTTTTGTGGGTCCCATCATTAGGTCTGTGTTATATCCAAACCGTCAATATATTTGGCTAGCTCATATTAAGGCTTGAGACGAAAAATAAGATAGATCTAACTATCAAGTGGACCACACTGTAAAAGACAGTGGGGAATTGAACGTCTACCATTGAAAACCTTTTAGGGGTTACAGAAGTTTTGGATCATATGAAATTTGTTTTTCCTCTTCGTCCACGTCTTTGTGACCCTATGAATGAACTTAGACAGGAAGGATTTCTCACAAACATCACAGTGGGCCCCCTAAAGTTTTCTAATGGTTGACGCACATTCAACACTGTTTCCTGTAATGTGGTACACTTGAGATTTGGATATACCTCATTTTTCGTCTCATATCATTATTTTATGTGGAAAAATATTTGGACGGCATGGATGAAAAGCATACATCATGGTGGGGCCCACAGACCACCCACCATCCGCCATTGGCTGGTGGCAGGGGGAGTACCCAATCCGTTTCTGTGAACGGAGGGGTATTTTCATCCTCAAATTTGTTGTCCGTACGAGCAGGTCTAAGTTGCAAAGCAAAGTTTGTATTATTTCATAAAAATAGCTGGATAAAAAGTGGGGTCCAGAGTCCTAAATTTCTCAAAAAAAAAGCCCGATCCGGTCGACCCGACTCGTTGTCCCACCCGTGTTTTTTTCTTTTTTTCTTTTTTTTTTTTACAAGGAGAACTTTTTCTCTCGTACATTTTTCTCTGATATATATTTATATATAAGCATATACAATTTTTTTTCCTCTTTTTATTCATTTCTTTCTTTATTCATTTAATAAATATATCTCTTAAACTAGAATGGGTTACTTGATGTACTATATAAGATTTTGGGGAACTTTAGCAAACCAACCTACTTATTTTCTAAGATTCCATCAGGTCGATGGTCAAAAATCCATTTCATTCACTTCACGGTCAATTTCAATCAGTTCACAACTAATTTCATTCACTTCACGGTTAACTCCAATCAGTTTGTGGTGAATTTCATTCATGTCATATCACAGTCAATTCCATGCATTTCACGGTCAATTTCCTTCACTTTCACAGTCAATTCACTTCACTTCATGGTCAATTCCATGCATTTCATGGTCAATTCACTTCACTTCACGGTCAATTCCATGCATTTCACGGTCAATTTTCTTCACTTCGCAGTCAATTCCGGCGATTCCCCTTCACTTCATGGTCAATTCCATGCATTTCACAGTCAATTTCCTTTACTTCACGGTCAATTCAATGCATTTCACAGTCAATTCCCTTCACTTCACGGTCATTTCCATGCATTCCACGGTCAATTGCCTTCACTTCATGGTTAATTCCATGCACTTCATAGTCAATTTCCTTCACTTCACCATCAATTCCATGCACTTGACGGTCATTTCCATGCGTTTCACGGTCAATTCCAACGATTCCGCTTCACTTCATGGTCATTTCCATGCATTTCAAGGTCAATTCCCTTCACTTCACGGTCATTTCCATGCATTTCACGGTCAAGTGAAGGGAATTGACTGTGACATGCATGGAAATGACCATGAAGTGAAGCGAAATCGCCGGAATTGACCGTGAAATGCATGGAAATGACCATGAAGTGTGGTCAATTGACCGTGAAATGCATGGAAATGACCGTGAAGTGAAGGGAATTGACCGTGAAATGTATGGAATTGACCGTGAAGTGAAGGGGAATCACCAGAATTGATCGTGAAATGCATGGAAATGACCGTGAAGTGAAGGGAATTAACCGTGAAATGCATGGAATTGACCGTGAAGTGAAGGGGAATTGCCGGAATTAACCGTGAAATGCATGGAATTGACTGTGAAGTGAAGGGGAATCACCGGAATTGATCGTGAAATGCATGGAAATGACCGTGAAGTGAAGGGAATTGACCGTGAAATGCATGGAATTGACTGCGAAGTGAAGGGGAATCGCCAGATTTGACCATGAAATGCATGGAATTGACCGTTAAGTGAAGGGAAATGACCGTGAAATGCATGGAAATGACCGTGAAGTGAAACGGAATCGCCGGAATTGACTGTGAAATGCATGAAAATGACCGTGAAGTGTGGTCAATTGACCGTGAAATGCATGGAAATGATCGTGAAGTGAAGGGAATTGACTGTGAAATGCATGGAATTGACTGTGAAGTGAAGGGAATTGAATGTGAAATGCATGGAATTGACCGTGAAGTGAAGCGGAATCGTCGGAATTGACCGTAAAATGCATGGAAATGACCGTGAAGTGAAGGAAATTGACCATGAAATGCATGAAATTGACTGTGAAGTGAAGGAGAATCGCCGAAATTGACCATGAAATGCATGGAATTAACTGTGAAGTGAAGGGAATTGACCGTGAAGTGAAACGGAATCGCCAGAATTGACCATGAAATGCATGGAAATTACCATGAAGTGCGGTCAATTGACCGTGAAATGCATGGAAATGACCGTGAAGTGAAGGGAATTAACTGTGAAATGCATGGAATTGACCGTGAAGTGAAGGGAATTGACCGTGAAATGCATGAAATTGATCGTGAAGTACGGTTAATTGACTGTGAAATGCATGGAAATGACCGTGATGTGAAGGGAATTAACTGTGAAATGCATGGAATTGACCGTGAAGTGAGGGGGAATCGCCAGAATTGACTGTGAAATGCATGAAATTGACCGTGAGTGAAGGGAATTGACCGTGAAATGCATGGAATTGACCATGAAGTGAAGGGAATTGACTGTAAAATGCATGGAATTGACTGTGAAGTGAAGGGGAATCACCAGAATTGACCGTGAAATGCATGGAATTGACTGTGAAGTGAAGGGAATTGACCGTGAAATGCATGGAATTGACCGTGAAGTGAAGGGAATCGTCGAAATTGACCGTGAAATGCATGGAAATGACCGTGAAGTGAAGAAAATTGACCATGAAATGCATGAAATTGACTGTGAAGTGAAGGGGAATCGCCGGAATTGACCATGAAATGCATGGAATTGATCGTGAAGTGAAGGGAATTGACCATGAAGTGAAACGGAATTGCTAGAATTGACCATAAAATACATGCAAATTACCATGAAGTGCGGTCAATTGACCGTGAAATGCATGAAAATGACCGTGAAGTGAAGGGAATTAACTGTGAAATGCATGGAATTGACCGTGAAGTGAAGGGAATTGACCGTGAAATGCATGGAATTGATTGTGAAGTATAGTTAATTGACTGTGAAATGCATGGAAATGACCGTGACGTGAAGGGAATTGACCGTGAAATGCATCGAATTGACCGTGAAGTGAGGGAGAATCGCCGGAATTGACTGTGAAATGCATGGAATTGACCGTGAAGTGAAGGGAATTGACCATGAAATGCATGACATTGATCATGAAGTGAAGGAAATTGACCGTGAAATGCATGGAAATGACTGTGAAGTGAAGGGAATTGACCGTGAAATGCATGGAATTAACTATGAAGTGAAGGGGAATCACCGGAATTGACTATGAAATGCATGGAATTGACCATGAAGTGAAGGGAATTGACCGTGAAATGGATGGAAATGATTGTGAAGTGAAGGGAATTGACCGTGAAATGAATGGAAATGACCGTGAAGGGAAATGACCGTGAAATGCATGGAATTGACCGTGAAGTGAAGGGAATTGACTGTGAAATGCATTGAATTGACCGTGAAGTAAAGAGAATTGACCGTGAAATGCATGGAATTGACTATGAAGTGAAGCAAATTGACTGTGAAATGCACGGAATTGACCATGAAGTGAAGGGAATTGACCGTGAAATGAATTGAATTGACCGTGAAGTGAAGGCGAATCGCCGAAATTGACCATGAAATGCATGGAATTAACCGTGAAATGAAGGGAATTAACCATGAAATGAAGGGAATTGACTGTGAAATGAATTAAATTGACTGTGAAGTGAAGGGGAATCGCCGAAATTGACCATGAAATGCATGAAATTGACCATGAAATGAAGCGAATTGACTGGAATTGAAACCCATTTAAGGGTCACAGAAGTTTTGGATCATTATGAAATCCAGATAGACACACTTAACCTATATTTGGTTAGATGCTCATTACCAGTGTGCATGTAGCTCATTTCCATGCATTTCATGGTCAATTCCCTTCACTTCATGGTCAATTCCATGCATTTCACAGTCAATTCCGGCAATTCTGCTTCACTTCACAGTCATTTCCATTCATTTCACGGTCATTTCCCTTCACTTCACGGTCATTTCCATGCACTTCACGGTCAATTCCCTTCATTTCACGGTCAATTCCGGCGATTCTGCTTCACTTCACGGTCATTTCCATGCATTTCACGGTCAATGATGATATGTCAATCATATTACAATATCATAGTGCCAATCAAAGAAATAAAATATCTGGATGGATGAATTTACTTTCCAGTGTTCTGGCCTCTCACCGTATTGGAAGATTACGTCCAATTAAACACACTATTAAGTATTTCTCTTGCATAAAGAAAGGAACAAGAGCTCAAGGGACATCTATCAATTATATATATTTCCCTTCTATTCTAAAACATCAAGTATTTCTAAATTAAGCTATAAACATAATGTCAAAACAAAAGCAAAGTCAAGCAAACATTCCATAATACTAAAATAACATATTGGAGGATTTGAAACACCTTATTTGTCAGATCTCTTATGTCCTTGTCATTGCATGTGCTATAGTGACATTCCTGCACATACAATGAATCACAAACATTGTAAAAAACCCTTTAACTCCTACTAAGGCACGTGGTCCTTGGACTTAATGGGTCTCTTATGAACATGTCCCTTGTTTGTCTTCTCCATGCGAATGTCTCTCTTGTTTCTTCACTGCAGGGAATAATTAAAAAAATAAAAAAAAAATTCATTAAGTCCGTCTTCCTAAGCAACAACCAAGTCACTGTCCTACTGAGTCACTGTCAGTTTGAAAATATGGCTGTCACTTAGCAGGTGTTTTATTAACATGATGGAAGGTGATCATTCCCATTACAAGAACCATAATAATGGGTTCGGTGATTTTTATTTTAATTTTTTATAACAATGTTATCAACCCACTCGGGATGTGCCACATTCATATCCTTAATATTTCAATGTTATCAACACCAGATTTGATATTTCACAACTTAGAAACGTTCAAAGAAAAAGGAATCTCAAGAAGAATCAGGTCAAATATTTTGTTTTACCTAGCCAATAAGGAGATAAATATTGTAGTTGTAGATCCATGAGAAAAAGGGCTCTAATCACCCATACTTGTATATTGGAAGCTCAATTCCTTTCTGATTTTTAATTGATTCTTTTTTGTTGCTTTCTCAAACAACCAACAAAATGAGGAATCTCAAAAGGAGCAAATGACGTGTGATGCTAGAAGAATCCTCACATATTTCCATAACAACCAGGACCTCCAGATCTTGAAAACCAAACAGATCATGATGTCCCACTGACCCGGTCGACCCCGACTCGCTGTCCACCCTCTTGCAATCAACGGGTTATGGCTACAATTATGGCTATGGTTATAATCCGTAGCCATAGGGAGCCCCAGCTTTCGGAAATCAAAAAGCTGAAAAGGCAGGGGCATTTTCAACCTGAGAAATGGGGCCGTACATTTAGGGCTTATTCTTTGGAGCTCAAAATAAGTGGGCTTATTTTTGGGAATGGGCCATAAATGGGTCGTACAGTAGGAAATTTCTCATTGTTCAATTGTTGTGGACCCACCGTAATGTCTATGCGTGAACCCATATGTTAGTAGGACCACTTGGAAGTAGGACCCACCACATTATATTGTATGAGTGTTGCCGGTGCCATCCAACCATTGTAGAACCACCGTGATGATTATTTGCAATCTAACTAATTGACAACTCACTTAGAAGTGAAGCCCACTGTATTGTATAAGTTTTACTGATGTCGTCCATCATGCGGCTCACTTGCTATATGGTATATCTGTGTCATCAATCTTCCAGCCACTTGACATATGAATTATATACCACTGCCACTCATTAACCATATGACCCAACTAGGTAAAGCCTGGTGATCCCAACAATAGTAGAAAACCATGTTGGACCAAGGCTGTTAATGGAATATCTACCTTGCGAAGAACAAGGTTTGATTGTGAATGCAAACAGTGCTCATGATTGTGATAAATATGGATGGCATTAATGATGTTAATGATTATGGTTTAGTAGAAGTATGTGTTTTGATATCTCAATTAACATTATTCTACTTTCTAGCATGCTTAATTCATGTTGATATTGATCATACGCATGCACCATGGATTGATGATACATGCAAGTGTACCTTAATACATTGTCCATGCGTAAGATATGTCCTTTACAGTTTGGTCACATGACCATGGATTGTTATAGCTGACAGTGGCACATGATGATTATATGTGATTTTTCAAGCCTAAGGGTTAAGCGGACCCTAGACTCATGGCATTGCATGCATACTACATTGAAAAGACGAGTTATCGATGTCCTTGAGGGGGGGGGGGGGGGGGTGAACAGGACAATACTAAATATTTTAATATAATGCGAAATTAAATAAACAATTAATCTTAATTGCTTAGAGTATCGAGACCTTGATTCCAAATAATTCATAGGACAACCTTCACTAAAAGATTTAGGTAGGATAACCTTATTTCACGACGTCTTTAAGATCGATATTTCAAACTTCAAGAAATAATTTAAAAAAATGAAGCATTCACAATGAATGAAATAATCAATTACAACTAATGCATAAGGAGTTATAGTGGTTCAGTGCTTAAGCCCACACCTACTCCACTTCCAAAATTACTACATTTGTAATTTTGGCTTTCACTATTTCAAGGTTTTCACAGGGTCACCTTAACAACGTGATACAATTTTTGTGATTTTCATGGGTTATCACAATAAAACCCACTTTGTGATTTTCATAGGCTTACCACGAAACATCCCACTGAAATTTTCAGGCAATCTCAAAAAAAACCCAAATGAAGTAAATAAAAGAATTACAAGTTACTTATCTTCTAAAGCTAAAGATATAACCGAAGCTTGATTGGAGTGATTTTCTTTCTTGGGAATTGATGTAGCAATATATGTTCAACTTAAAAGAATAAATGGATCTAATGTATTTTCAATGTAATAAAAGAAAACTCTAATGTTGCAAATTCAATTATCTAACTCTCAAGTAGAGTATGGATTACTCTATTAAAAATTATTAAAACTAACTTGAGAAATATAATAGAATAATTTAAAATAAATATTAGAATTACCACACAAATAGCTGAAGGAGGGCCTGACTTTCTCTCTTTACTTGAATAGATTATTCACCAATTTTCATACTTTGAATGAATGAGAGAAGGCCTCTATTTATAGCCAAAGGATTTGGAAATCCGATCAGCCTGATTTTTTGTTCCGTTGGTTGGATTTCAAAGATTACGATCTAACGACTTTCGGATTCCGTTTGATAAGAGAAATCAAATTTTCGGCTGGCCGAATTTGCCTGAAATCCAAAAGGTTGTGTTGTTGGAAACTTGACCGAACAAAACTTAGGTTGACCAAAATTGCCATGGAAAATTCAATCATTGCAGTAAACTTGCCCGAATTATGTTGGGTTAGCCGAATATAGTTAGGTTGGCCGAACCTGTAGTTGGGCTAGCCAAACTTTAGTATTTTTACATTGTATACATTATATTTATGACCACAATTTAAAAACACCTAACCTAAAGTCATTCTAAGGTTATACCACCTGATGGTTGACATATACAAAGTGCTTTAGTCTTGAACCATGCAAAGTCTAAAAAGGCTTGAAATGTTGAGTCGACCTTGAGATGTTGAGCCTACCTTTAAGTGATCTTCATGAGTTGCCGAAGAATACTGGAGTGTACTTGTGATCCATCCGGAACTACGAAATTTGACAATAGTAAATGTGATTTAAATATAAGCACTTACATACGTGCACTTGAATGTATGCATTAACATAATTGTTTGAATTCATGCATGATCATGACATATAGGATGATGGAAATACCACAGTCGTGCCATATAACATGAGTTGGATTTTGATGGTAAAATGTGCATCTATGATGATGACTTGGGTTATCATTAAAAGGGTCAAGACACTGGAAATGTGAAATAGTAGGGGTAGATAGAAATTCCTTAAGTTGAAAGTCGCTAAACTCCGATGCTAGCTAGGGATGCCTCATCATCTGTCACACCCCAAAACCGGGAGATTAGACTCACAGAAATCCCGATCGCTGAATCCGATGTCGACAGCCTCCGTAGTACCCCATTCTCGGCTCCTAGCTCCCACACGCCAGATTTCTGATCCTGGGATCCTACAAGGAGGATTTTCTAATGTATATTTTTTTGGTAAGAAGCATAACAATAAGTTTACCCAAATCACAAAGGCAACATCATCATTACATATCCACTAATATAATCATTTGAATACAATGCTGAAAGGGAAATACATATATCAAAAATTAAAGCTCCAGAGATCCGTTGCATGCTCCAAGCTCAACGTTACTGCAACCTAACGCCACCTGCACGCATCTATCGTGCGAAAGCTTATAGAAAGCTTAGTGGGTGGTGAAAGTGTGTGCACAAGGTAAGTGCCAAGTAAGCAATATCAAAGTAATCAGAGTAAGCGAAAATACTGACAAGTCCATGAGTCATACAATATCAGAGTACGCAATATAAATCAGTTGTGCAAATGAGGAGTCAAAGAGAGCCAAATATTAGATGCCAAGGGTACAATCCAACATATAAATCCTGCTAAGTCTATCTAGGCCATATAAGTGCAAAAACATAGCAACCCAAAATGCCATATGCCTACAGATGTAATGCAATATGCGATGCGAATGAAATGACCAAGCTAGAGTGTGAAGTCAGGATGATAGTACGTAGTATCGCAGGCTATGGGGTCCATCACAAGGGACTTCTATCCAAACCAGTCCCATACCTAAATTTGGATAGTCAGACTCAATGTGGTAAACTCCTGATCTCAGGTTAGTCGCCCGCCCAACCGAAATCCTGGCCATGCGAAGGTATACGTAACAAATAGTTACGCACTACTAGCCCAAGTAGATAGTGAATGAATGAGTATGCAATTCCTGCTCAATAAGTCCACATATCAGTATGGTTCCTCTCTGGGGAATCACCGAGGTCTATTACACTCCAAACCAGATTGCCGCCCTATCGTGTACAACAAGGTGAGTGAAAGATACCTCACTATCCACCTGCTAATAGCGGGCCTGGCTCGTCGATAGCGGACCCATTCCTTGAGCTGGTCAGACTCAGCCTAGCATTGTCCCCTCCTCTTAGGAAGATAAGGTCGTACCCCCTTCCAACCGACCACGACACAGTGAGAGACGCGACCTAACGGTATACGGCCCTCATGCGCTCATGCATTCACTCGGTCTAAACGTTGGAGCAACCTCTGGAACTAAGAGGGTTTAGGGACTTTCACCCAGGGATATCTATAGCACCCCATGTAGAACAGATTTTCGGTGTCCCATCTGGTCATCCACAAAATACCTGTGGAGGTTATAACCCTGATGTCGCTAGGGCATATGGTGGTCATGTCACACAAATGTGAGATGCATGAGTCACATAGTCCAATCATATATCAATCCTACGCATACCATGCGCTCATGTGGGGCAACTCCACCTATCAGGGAGCCCCATGAATAACCTACCCTATGACATATGCAATGGTCAATCACATCTCATAACAAACATGCAAATGATGTGTATAGGCATGTATCATGATGTTATGCTGTCACATACTCATAATCGGTATCAATAACCGGCCTCAATAATCGACATCGATAATTGGCCTTGACAATGTGGACATTTAACCAACATTACCCCCAAGGGGTGGCCCTCATAGAGCTTCATATATAGTGGACCCATGACCTCATAAGGGGCCTGATATATAACACCATGGCCCTCACTCAAGAGCTTAATACACATCATGATGGGCCTTTCACATGGGCCTAATATCCATCACAATGGACTCCATCACCTGGCCCTTAAATGCATCATAATGAGCCTCATCACATAGGTCTCATATACATCACGTTGGGCCTTAAACGCGGGCTGAATACACATCACAATGGGCCTCAAATACAGGCCGTATATGCATCATGTTGGGACTTAAACATGGGCTGAATACACATCACAATGGGCCTCAAATACGAGCCTCATATATATCACATAGGTCTCGATAATCGTCCTCGACAATCGAAATCGGCCTCGACAATCGGCATCGACACTCAGAATCGGTCTCAATACTCGGCCTCGACAATCGGAATCGACTTATTCAATTGGCCTCGACAAATCAAAATTGACCTTGATACTCGGCCTCGATAATTAGAATCGGCCTCGACAATCGGAATCGGCCTATACAATCGGCCTATACAATCGGCCTCGACAATCGGTCTCGATAATCATCCTCGACAATCGAAATCGGCCTCGACAATCGGCATCGACACTCAGAATCGGTCTCAATACTCGGCCTCGACAATCGGAATCGACTTATTCAATTGGCCTCGACAAATCAAAATTGACCTCGATACTCGGCCTCGATAATTAGAATCGGCCTCGACAATCGGAATCGGCCTCTACAATCGGCCTCGACAATCAAAATCGGCCTCGATACTCAGCCTCAACAAATCGGAATCGGGCTATACAATCGGCCTCGACAATCGGAATCGACCTCGATACTCGGCCTCGACAATCGAAATCGGCCTATACAATTGGCCTCAACAAATTGAAAATGGCCTCGATACTCGGCCTCGACAATCGAAATCGGCCTATTCAATTGGCTTCGACAAATCAGAATCGGCCTCGATTCTCAGCCTCGACAATCAAAATCGGCCTATACAATTGGCCTCGACAATCAGAATCGGCCTATTCAATTGGCCTCGATAATCAGAATCGGCCTCGATACTCGGCCTCGACAATCAAAATCGGCCTATACAATCAGCCTCGACAAATCGAAATCGGAATCAGAATCGGAATCGGCCTATACAATTGGCCTCGGTAAATCAAAATCGAAATTGTAATCGGCCTCAATAATCAGAATCGACCTAACAAAGGGCCTAAGGGAAGGTCACAATGTGGACATTCAACCATCATTGCCCATCAATGTGGACATTTAACCAACAGTGCTCCCAAGGAGTAGCCTACATAGGGCCAAACGTATCGTGGGCCCATAGCCTCACACAATGGCCCAATACACATCACCATGGACCTCATTAATGGACCACATACAATCACATTAGGCCGCATACAATCTTAATGGGCCACATACAATCTCAATGGACCTTACACAAGGGTCGTATACATCAAGTGGGCCGCTCGCATGGGCTTAAACATCACATCGAGCCCCATCGTATGGGCCTAATACACATCACTATGAGCCGCTCTCATCTCATGGGCCTAATACACATCACTAGGGGTCGCTCACATGGGTAGCAATTGCATCAAGGTGGGCCTTAATAGATGGGCCGCAAATACGCCAAGGTGGGCCCCTCGAATGGGCCATAAAATATATCAAAATGGGCCTCACAGATGGGCCACAAGTATATCAAGGTGGGCCTTAACGGATGGGCTGCAAATACGCCAAGGTGGGCCTCATGGATGGGCCACAAGTATATCAAGGTGGGCCTCTCGAATGGGCCACAAAACACATCAAAGTGGGCCTCACAGATGGGCCATGAGTATATCAAGGTGGGCCTCTTGAATGGGCCACAAAATACATCAAAGTGGGCCCATGTAGCACTGTCCAGATGGACGAGCTGGATAACAAATACATCACGGCTGGCCCCACATGGGTGGACGGTGTATACAACACATATCATTAAGGCAGGCCCCACCGTCCGCTACTACTAGACAGTGGGGATCAAATACATCAGGGCGTGGTCAACGCGTGTGGACGGTGTAGATCAACAACACATCATGCATAGGACCCACAAAACTTGCTGACGTCAACGCATCTGTGAACGGCCTAGATATAACACAGACATCAAGGTGGTCCCCACCCTCACACATGCAGGGTGGGTCTCACAGAACTTGCTGTCGTCAACATCAGGTGGGTCCCACATGGGACCCACCACAATGTTATATATATAATATATTATTACAATGGAGTCCAGTGTCTAGTGTCCTCGACGGACAGCCTGGATGCAAGGTAGGGACAGTGTGGATAATCACATGCACCACGGTGGAGCATGTGCTGGTTAGCACCTGCATCAGGTGCATCTCCACCGTCCAGAATCCCCTGGACGGTAGAGACATACATTATGCGGGACCTACAAATTGCTGACGTCAACTACAGTGGTTCCCATGGCTCTATAAATGCTGGGAGGTACTCCAGCCAATCAACGCCCACACCAGGTGGATCCCACAATTCAAAAAGGACGGACGGTGTATGTAAAACACCTACATCAAAGTAGGGTCCACAGAACTTGCTAATGCAAGTGAAGGACAGATGGACAGTGGGGGGGTTTTCCTCATACATCAGGTGGGTCCCACGTGGGGCCCACCACATACATTATATATTATATATTATTATAATATAATCATTATTATTATAAAAGGGAGCTCCATCCAGCGAACAGGAGGGGATGGACGGCTAGGAGAATGGGTCCCGCTGATCTAGACGACGAGATAAAACATGTACATCATGGTTGTCCACACGTCCCATGTGTGGACGACCAAGATATACAGCACATACATCACCGTGGGGGTCCACGTCCCACTTGAACAGTGTGGATCACATACATCATTGCGGACCTCACTTGAACAGCAGGTGGGTCCCACCATCCCTACGTGGACGATGGATGAAACACGTACATCAGGGTAGGTCCCACAACTTGGATGAAACGCATGCATCATTGGTGGGCCACACATCAAGAGAGATAGAGAGATATATAAACGGTGATGATGGGAGGAGCTCCACCACTATGAGCTCCTCCATAATACAATGGATACATCAAGATGGGTCCTACCACAAGTGGGCCTCAAATCATCAAAATAACACGATCAAATCTTTAAAAAAAAAACACCCACCTTTGATCTTCTTGGGCCTCTTCTTCCATTAACGAATCCCAGGGCTCTGAGGGATGCATTTCAACGGTGGAGATGATCATTGGATGGTGGAGATGGGAGGTAGGAAGGTGGGCCACACATGGCTTCTCTCACGGAGATAGCTTGGATGTGGATGGCTTAGGAGATGGGTTTGAGAAATGAGAGAGAGAGAGCTCTAAGAGAGAGAGAGAGAGAGAGAGAGAGAGAGAGAGAGAGAGAGATGTGTGAGTGATGGGTGAGGGATAAGTGAAAGGTGATGGAGTGATAGGTGTACTTGACATGTATGGGTTTGCTTTGACTTTGGGGTTGCTTGGGGATGTGTATTTGTACTTGACATGTAAGGTGATGTGGTACTTGATTGATTGGATGTGATGTGATTAATTTAAAACATTACATTGGGTTTGTAAATGCGCGACGTTTTTCTCGAACTGAATGTGGGCCCACATCTCCTGGCCTGCGTATCGCCTCAGCACGACCAATACGGCATTGGAACCGCGGCGATGGCGCAGTCGCAATGATACAAGTTTCGGATCGAGCCGACTCTGGAATACAAGATACGACTCAGGGTTGCCTGCAAATGCCGATAACAGATCGCAGGTTATCGAAATTCGACAGGGAGGATTGCACGGATCTATGGAACGGTACAAGCTAGGATACGGGTCTTACATCGTCAGGGCCGAGTGGATACATGGCTCATGGATATTACTCTTATTGATGAGGTCGGGTTGAGAAGGTGTGGGTCCAACCTGCTTAAGGGCTGAGGTGTGAACAGGGACTGTAAGACCCGTATCCTAGTTCATACTATTCCATCGAATCCCATGATCCTTCCCGTCGAAGCGGCGACCTATAATCAATGTTTGCGATCGACCCTATGTCGTATCCTGTAAGTTTGAGTCAGTTTAATCCGAGCCTTGTACCAGTGCGACTGCACCGTCGCCGCGGTTCCAATGCCGCATCTTGCATACAATCCGATACCCAAACTGGAAGATGTGGGCCGGCGTTTATTTCGAAGAAACGCCGTGCGTTTACAATCCCAAGGGAATCTCTACGACTCATCCCATCAATCAATCAATCAATGCTTTCTTTCTCCCCAAGTCAAGCAACCACCAAGTCAACTCTTTCTTACCCTCTCTCTTACACACCCATACATGTTAAGTACACCATCACCTCACCCATCACTCTCTCTCCTTACATCTCATCTCTCCCTCTCATTTCTCTTTACAATTTCCAAGCAACAAAGGAGAGAAAAATATAGACGTCCAAGCATCCCAAGTGTGAGAGAAAAGTGATTTTGTGTAGTCAACTTTCCCATCCCAAAATCATTCATCTTAGTCATCCATTTCTCATCCTCTCCATCAAAGTGAAGCACAAGGAGACCAGCGTTCCAACAGACCGAGAAGATCGAACGGTGGGTGCTATATTAGGCCTAGATTTCTTTTTTTTTTTTTTTATGAAGGGCCAAGTGAGGCCTATCGATTGATGGTATGGATCTCACTTTGGACCCTAGGTGTGGCTGATGGCCCACCTTGATTCTCATGATCATTCCATGATAGGGCCATTCTCCATGGACCCCATCATGATGTTTATTTTCCTTACATGAAATGAGGTCATATAACCGTCCATTTTGGGTGGAGAAGGAATCTTCACTGTTGATCTTTGATTTGGTGGGCCCACATATATCGAGACCCACTTGATGTATGATTGCTTGCCAGGGAAGGCTTATAGTGGCGGAGCCCTCCATCTCATGTGTCTCACTCTCTTTCTCTCTCTTTCCCTCTCTTTTTCATATATTTTTGTGTGTGATGATGTGTTCATGTGGCCCACTTGAATGGACCCTACTTTGGTGTATGTCTTATCCTCACCATCCATGCATTTGGTGGCCCACCTGAGCAAGGCCCACCTTGTGCATGCGTTATGCCCAGACCGTCCACGTCCAGGGGCGTCCCTGAACGTGAAATGAAAACACAAATATGAGCTTGTTTCAAAGCTTATTGGGTGGGCCACGTCTACAGGCCCCACCTTGATGTATGGACTTAATCCACGCTGTCCATTCCTTTCCCCACTTCATTTTAGGCGTTGAGTCGAAAAATGAGGTTGATTCAAGTATCTGGTGGGCCATAGCGTTGAAAACAGTGTGTCTACCGTTTAAATCTACCTCGATGTTTCGATACACCAAAATATATTCAATATTAGGCTTGTTTGGCTTGTCTTGAGCTATGGGGACTAATGCGGGGTTGGATTCCACTGATGCGGGCCCCACACACGAAAAACTTCGATATTTCGCGATTTGAAAAAAAAAATTATTAAATAGATGCAGCAGACGCTGCTGCTATCAGAGACGCAGGCAGCGCCTGCCGCTAGCGGGCGGGCGGGAGGGCAGATGATAGGGACCCATGGCCCAGCCGTGAGCCCCACCATGATGTGTGTTTCATCTATCCACACCGTCCATTTTGTAGGACCTTAGGGCAGTGGGCTGCCCTCCAAAAATCAGCCACATCCAAGGTTCAGTTGGCCCACATCATAGGAAACAGTGGGATTGAACGTCTGCCACAGAAGTTTTAGCTCAAGATGAAATTTGTTTTTCCTATTCAGCTAGGTCCGTGCGACCTTATCAATGGTTGGATGGCCTATAAACATTATGGTGGGCCGCACGTGGGACCCACAATGATATATGTGTTTTATTCCCACCGTCCAGGCGGACGGTGGAGCCCACAGTGCTGTATGTGTTTTATTCCCACCGTCTAGGCGGACGGTGGAGCCCACAGGGTTGTATGTGTTCTATTCGCATCTTCCACTGCTGTGGATGGTGGAACCCACCTAGATGTATGTGTTTTATTAATGTTGTCCAGCTAGTGGACGGCTAGTGGACCCCACCAAAATGTGTGTGTTTTATATATGTCGTCTAGCCATTTTAGTTGGCTGCTGGACGGCAGAGGGACCCCACCATGCGGTATATGTTTCATCCATGTCGTCCATCTATATGGGGCCCACCCCACGTGTGGGCTACACCTGTGATATACATATATATGTATGTATGTATATATATATATATATATCTATATATGTATATATATATATATATGTATATATATATGTATATATATATGTATATATATATATATATATGTATATATATATATATATTATACTGTATATATTATATATATTGTATACATCATTATATATAATATATACATGATGGTGGGCCTTCATGTGGACCCCCACCATGATGCATGTGTTGCATCCAATCTATCCAACCATTTTGAAAGTTTGTTTTAGGGCTTGAGGCTAAAAATAAGATAGATCTATAGTTCAAGTGGACCCCACCTTAGTATATGTATGGGGCCCATCTTGATTTATTTGTGGTCGTCCATTAAGGCCCACTTGGTACATGTATGAGGCCCATTTTGATTTATTTGTGGCCGTGCATTAAGACCACCTTGGTATATATATAAGGCCCAAGTGATTAGGCCCACTTGTCATATTTATGGCCCATTGTTGAGGCCACCTTGATGTGTATGAGGCTGTTATTAAGGCCACCTTAATATGAATGTAAGGCCGATGTTATGAGGCCCATTGTGATGTATTCAAAGGCCGATTATTGAGGCCCACCTTGATGTGTATGAGGCCCATTATTGAGGCCCATTTGATGTATCGAAGGCCCATGGGTAGAGGCCCAATGGGATGTACATAAGGCCCATTGTAATATGATTCCACCGTGGTTTATGTGTTAACCTTTATAGCAGGCCGTGCCTTGGGAACAATGTTGGTTTGACGTCCATATTGTAAGAATAATGTTGGTTAAATGTCCACATTATAACTCTCCTTAAGGCCCATTGATAGGCCCATACTTGTTGTGTGTAGGCCATCAAGGCCCATCTTCGTTGTGAGGATAGTTCATCATCATATAACATGCTTAGTATAACTCCATGATTCATGCTCATACGCATCATATGTATGCCTGATATGAGGAATGTTTGATCATAACATATGTCATTGGGCAGACCATTTACGGGACTCCTTATGAGACGGAGTGCCCCACATTATCGCGCAGTACGTGCAGAATTGTTGCATGACTGGATAGTGTGACTCATGCATCTCGCATATGTATGACTTGATCATTGTATGCCCTAGCGACATCAGGGCCATGGCCTCCACAAGCACATCGTGGATGGCTAGATGGGACACCGAAAATATTTTGTTCTAGCACTATGGGCACTTAGGATGTCTTTGAGTGAAAATTCCAGAACTTTCGAGGCCAAGAGTAGCCCCAACGTCTAGACCGAGTGGAACATGAGCGCCCGAGTGTCGAATACCAGTAGGCCGTGTCTCCCACTATATCGTGATCGGTTGGGAGGAGGTGTGGCCTTATTCGCCCGAGTGAGGGGGCTATAAGCTAGGCTGAGTATGACCAGCTCGTAAATAAGTCCGCTATTGACGAGCCGGGTAAGTATTGGCAGACTACTGGTCATGCGGATAGTGTGGTCTATTCCGCATGCTGGGCTGTGCAACTAGGGAGGAGGCAGTCGGTGTCGAGTGTAATAGACCCCGGTGATTTTTCCAGAGAGCAACCGTACTGATATGTGGAATTATTGAGCAGGAATTGCATATCCATTCATTTATTCATTTACTATCCACTCGGGTTGGTGGTGCATAACTATTTGTTACGTGTACCATCGCATGGCCAGGATTTCGGTTGGGCGCGCTACTAATCTGAGATCAGGAGTTTACCACATTGAGTCGGACTATCCAAATTTAAGTATGGGACTGGTTTGGATAGAAGTCCCTTGTGGTGGACCCCGTCATCTGCGATATTACGTACTATCATCCTAACTTCACATTCCAGCATAGTCATTTCATTCGCACCACATATTACATTGCATCCACAGTACTTAGCATTTTGGGTTGCTATGTTTTTGCACTTATATGGCCTAAATAGGGTTGATGGTATTTGTGGCTCGTCAAGATTTGCATATTGCATTGCATCCTCAGCATCTGTTATTGTCTTATTATGTTTTGCATCGCATAGCCTTGGTACAGCTGATAGTATTCATGGACTTACCAGTATACTTCCGCTTACTCTGATGTCATATGATTCATGCTCTTGTTAGTATTTTCGCTTATCCCGATGATGTATGACTTATGTGCTTTATCGTATACTTAACACTTACCTTACACACACTTCCACCACCCTCTAAGCTTTCTATAAGCTTATGCACGATAGATGCGTGCAGGTGGTGTTAGGTTGCAGCAGCATTGAGCTTGGAGCGTGCAGCGGTCTCCTGGAGTTTTGAGTTTTGACATATGTATTTCCCTTTCAGCATTGTACTCTAATATTTATATTAGTGGATATGTGATGATGATGTTGTTTTGCGACTTGGTTATGCTCCATTACAAAAAAAAAAAAAAAAAAATCATACCGAAAATTCTCCTTGTAAGATCCTAAGATCGGAATCTGGCGTATGGGCGCTGGGAGCCGAGAATAGTGTACTACGGAAGCTGTCGGTACCGGATTCGGCGATCGAAAATTTTGTGAGCCCGTTTTTCAAATTTGGGGCGTGACAGGGACGGTCTGACCTGCCGGCGAGGAAAAGCACGAATGAGGTCCGCTACTGGCATGCCGCGTGGAAGTCCACTACAGGGCATATATATATATATATATATATATATATATATATATATATATATATATATATATATATATATATATATATATGCGAGGTCGATTATTGGTACCCTATGTGCATGGGTGTTAACCACAGTGTTTCTCGAGATATACAGTTGTCGTGATATGACATGATAGCATGATGATGTGATTACGGATACGTGTAATATGGTTATGGCTGTGGTAACAGAGTTATAAAAATATGAATTGGTAGTGTTGATTGCATTGACTTGGAATATTATCATAATGCATATGCATTGCATTGGTATTAGGATCATACCTCACATGTTACACGCCTTTCAGCATACGTGATTTCTTCATGGCATATTTATCTTCCTTGCATGTAGGACACTACACATACGTGTGTACTCACTGGGTTTTAAAAACTCAAGCTTTCCTTTATAGTTTTTTATAGTACAATACCAAAAGCAGGAGTAGCAGATGATGTCTATTACGCTACTTTTGGATACTATGCTTCTGATTCATTTTGATGGATATCTACCGTTGTTAAATAGTTATACTGTAAATATATTATATAGTGAAAGTTGATTATTTTGCTTGTGTTGGAAATGTCAATCTGCATGCTTGATATCTATTAGCAAAAAATAAATAAATTTGTCCCTAAAATTTATATTCGGGCGCCAAGCTTGGGACTTGGTGTGTGAGCGTCGGGTGCTGAACTCGGAATTTGACACGTCGCAAGGCAGGTCTGGCTATCATAAATCGATCATGCAGAAGGTTGCATTTGGGGCATGACACCGTCCATCCATATACACCCTTTACACGTGACTTTCTGGTTATATATGGGTGCAAGTGACCAACATCCATTGTGAATTTGGTTAGCATATTACAATTCCATTGCCCACCAAACAAGGTTTTCCTTAATTTAGGGCTTGTTTGGCCAGGCATATTCCATGGTATTAGGAGGGATGGAATTGCATATGGTCGTGTGCCAATTCCATTCCATGTTTGGGAAGAATGGAAAAGCTTGGAATTAGATGAGATGGAATTACAATGGGTCCCTTGCCAATTTCACTTAATGTTAGCAAGTTGTGTAGGTCCCACCATGATGTGTGGGCTATATCCACACCATCCACCCATTTTTTGAGATCATTTTAGAGCATGGGCCAAAAAATCAGGTAAATCTAAAGCTCAAGTGGACCCCATCATAGAGAGCAATGGGGATTGAATACTTACCGTTGAAAACTTCCTTGAGGCCACATAAGTTTTGGATCTACCTTATTTTTAGGCTCATGCCATAAAATGAGGTTACAAAACAAATGAATCGATTTAGATATAACACATGTGTGTTATTCTCAATAGTTTCAAATGATGGTGGGTATATCCATTCAATGTACCACCGCATTAAAATCAAAGCACGAAATTAAGCTTATCCCATTGTTACCAGGACAATCTTGCCATGGGTAATAATTATGTTTTTTTAATCCCATCCCTCCTAATCCCTTGGGATTCGCCCGGCCAAACAGGCACTTTAGTGTTTTTTCCATACCTAGGAATTTATCTCAAAACATGGGATTAAATGTCCAAAATAAAATAGTATTTTCCAATATGCAATCATTGTGAATGGTATTAATACCATCTACTGCAATCCTATACCATTTTATTTTATTTTATTGTTTTATTATTATTTTTTATATATATATTTAACGCACGCACGCACACCCCACACACTCACGCACGCTAGTGGAATTCCATGGAACAAAGAGTCTCTCGATTAAATCTGGATGTACCATCGGATACAAACCGTTTATATAATAGATATTACCTGAATGGAGTGAGGATGTCTGACAAATAAATCTCTTACGTGGAACATTTCAACCCTTCGATCATTTGTCTTTTCCATATGGACAGTTTGTTTAACCTTCGAAAAACAGGGTTGAAGCTTTTGAATCTAAGAGCTTTGTTGGGTGTCGTTCATTCAATATGGGCCCATCATATAAACGGTTTGGATCATTGAAAGGAACTCCTATCCAGCGGCTAAAGTCCTGACTTACTATATTGCAATACATGGTCATCTAAGTAAACCTCTCGTATGGTCGGTCCCACGAAAAACGGTGCGTTGTGTCTGTCTTGCCAACTGGTTCGAGGAAATCAACTCACGGGATGATCGGCGGATTAATCAAACCCAGCCTTTCTAGCAGTGGGACCTACTCGCTTAATGAAATTGTGTTTTCTTCATGTGAAATGATTACGAGAGACTAAGACGACCGGTTAACATTCCATGATACAAAAACAGGCCAGTCTACTCGACGATTTAGTTTGAACGTGTGACTGATATTTTTGTTTTAACATTAATCTTTTCAATCCATAAATTTTATATGGTGAATATAAAATGACAAACGGTTTAGATCTCTCACACGTTTATCACATTAATAAGACTGCCGCGAAGAAAATACTTATTTCAAGCTTACTTCTTGTATTTGGTTTACTCGAGAAAACCGTAGCATGGAATAGAAAAGACACCACTAACTGTCGCATCATTCGAAAAATCTTCCTCCTTCCCGGCAATAATCTTGCTTTGATAGACCCACACATCACACGTGCCAACATGTCAATTTTTCAGGACATCCGAGCGGTGGATCATGTGGACATCAAAGATGAAATTATAATAAATAAAAATCAGATATTTTCGAGTACCAGGAGATCTACACGTGGGCGTTCACTATGGATCATTGAAGATTTATCCAATCCGTCCATTATAAAGGTATCGGGATGACCCAATGAGGGAGTGGAGAAGCCTAGATTTTTACCTCGTTCCTGTTCCCGGTGGTGTCTCATAATCCACGGTTCAGATGTCCCGTACACTTTCCATGTTGGCACGTGTGCCGGCCGAGATGGTGCGTGTAGGATTATCAGACCTCCCTATCATTGTTGCACAATACATAGTCAACAAGAAAAACCTACCTTGGTAGTTTAGGGACGTGGATTAGCTACTGAACCGGACGCGGATTGCGTCCTAACCCCGCCCGGACGGTAATCCGTCCGGGCAGGGCTCTGTAGGGCCCACCGTTATATAAGTATTTTATCCACGCCGTTCAACAATTTTTTCAGATAAAGTTATTATTTAAGCCAAAAAATGAGGCAAGTCCAATGCTTAAGTGGACCACAACAAAGGAACCTGCACTGATATCACACCCACCGTTGAAACCTTTCTAAGGACCCACGTGATGTTTTTTTTTACCATAAAACCTATTCATAAGGTCATGTAGACGTGGATGAAGTGAAAACACAAATATCAGCTTGATCCGAAACTTCTCCGGTTCCCAAGAAGCTTTTAACGGTGGACGTTCAATCTCCACTTTGTGGTCCACTCAAGCCTTGGACCTTACTCATTTTTGGTTCATGCATTAAAATTTTCTGAAAAAATCGTTAAACGGCGTGGATAAAACACTTACATAACGGTGGCCCACGGAGCCCTGCCCGGACGGATTACCGTCCTGGAGGGGGGTAGAACGCAATCCGCGTCCCTACTCAACCTGGCAGTAGCGAGTCTCGCAACTGAAGTGACGTCAACACGTTCTTTGGGCCCACCATGATATATGTGTTGTATCCACACCATCCATCCGTTTGGAGAGATTATTTTAGGGAGTGAGCCAAATAATGAGGAAGATTCAAAGTTCAAGTGGATCCCACCACAGAAAACAGTGGGACAGTGAAGCCCACCGTTGAAACTTTCCTAGGGCCACCATGATGTTTATTTGAGATCCAACCCGTTTATAAGTTAACACATACATTGAAGAAGGGAAAACACAAATATCAGCTTGATCGAAAGCAGCGCAAAGAAGATTTTAATGGTAGGCGTTTAATCCCCACTGTTTTCCAAGGTGGGGTTACTTGAATTGCAACCATAGGCCCTATCTTTCTGCACTGAAAACTCGTGTATGGGGTATAAAGATGCGGCCCACGTTTCATACCATGCCTGATAAACGGATTCAACAAATTCAAAAAAAAAAAAAAAAAAAAGGAGAAAAACAGCACACCAAGCACCATGTCCTCTTAACTCCTCCCACTCTCTCTCTCTCTCTCTCTCTCTCTCTCTGTAATGGCCAAACCACCATATCCATCTCTCCCTCCATTCCTTTCAAGAAGAACCCTTTCTTGGTTTCTTCTAATTGCCTTCCTGTGCTCTCTTTCTTACTTGATTGGTTCCTACCAAAACTCAAAATCTCTCACCCGAACAACCCAACTCTCAAATCCCAATTGCCTCCAACTCAACCTCTCCACCCCTCAATACCCATCATCATTCCCATTAGATTTTCAGCCCCACCACCCTGCCTCCCTACCTCCAATTCCTGCCGCCGGTCTCCAACCAATAGAATTCTGCCCGAAGAACTTCACCGACTACTGCCCATGTCAAGACCCAGTTCGAGAGAGGCAGTTCGACATGTCGACTATGCTCCACAGAGAGCGGCATTGCCCCAATACTGATGAGCGGCGGAGATGCTTGATTCCGAGGCCGGATGGGTATCGGACCCCATTCTCGTGGCCGAAGAGCAGAGAATTCGCTTGGTTTGCAAATGTGCCGTACAAGAGGCTGACAGAGAGCAAGAAGAAGCAGAATTGGGTGAGACTGGAGGGTGACCGGTTGGTCTTTCCTGGTGGCGGGACATCGTTTCCGACAGGTGTGAAGGGTTACATCGATGAGATAGGGCGGGTTGTGCCACTAAAGACAGGGGAAGTGCGGACAGTTCTTGACATTGGTTGTGGGGTGAGTTGGAGTTTCATGGATTGAGTTCTAATTACTTTTATTTGATTGTGGAACTATTTGGTCTTTTTCTTCATTCGGGTTCCGTAGATTGGTGTTGATCTGGTCAGTATGTTGTTTGATTTGCATCCCGAGAATTGAGAACTGTTATAATTGTCTTTACCATAGTTAGATTGGTTAATTTTCTACCTGTTTGATGTGGGTTTTGTTTGTTTTTACTTGATTCTTTCAGAAAGATTGTAGCCCAACCCAATTAGTTGGGATAAGGCTTAGATGATGATGAGCTCCACAACAATTATGGAAATGAAACAAAGAAGCAGACTCGTTTTTATCTTTCTTCATGTTTTGTTTCTTAATTGGTTTTCAATTATATCTGTTTGAATTTGGTTTTCTTTACTTGATTTAATGGTTCCTTGGGCCTGTGATTTAACAATTTCATACAGAACTATGCATTGAAGTTTGACAAACACCACAATGCAATGTTGTAGTAGTGGTTTATTTTCAAAGTTAGACCGGGAAAGAAATAGCAAATAAACATGTGATTACCCACAACTGGATTGGGCAATGGAGCTCATATGTTTTTTGAGAGTCTGGAAGTTCTGCTTTCTCCTTCTGATGTTAAAGAATAGCTCCAATTCATGGAGGTTGGACTGGAAATATAGAAGTTAGAAAATCCATCACAGAGGCTTAGGGGTTGTTTGGATGGTGGTAAATGGTTTACGTTGTAAATGATTTACTAGTAAATCACTTTAAGGCTGTAAATGATTTACAGCCTATCTGATTTACAGTGTTTGAAAAGCCTGTAAATGATAAATGAAATCTGCTTTATAGGCTTTCATTCAAAAAAAAAAAAAAAAGAGCTGTTGCCATCTCCTCATTTACTAGTAAATGAAATCTCAGCTTTTTGCTGGTAAATGAGAAGGTGGCTTTGCTAGTAAATCATTTACAAGTAGTAAATGATTTACTAGTAAATTAGAGCATCCAAACACAAGTAGTAAATGATTTTCTCGCAAATCATTTACTACTTGCCCCATTTAGCACCATCCAAACGACCCCTTAGCACTTTTAATTGAATTGGAAAGATTCACTTCTTGTTATTATGATTGTTGATGTTATTGTTGTTGTTGTTGTTGTTGTTGTTGTTACTATTACCATTTGAACCTCTGGTAGGTTGGTCGACAATCCACGCATCCACAATAACAGATTATACAAAATCTTAGCAGATATGTTGAGATCTTATCCAGCAAAACCTCTTGCCCCAGCCTGTCACCTCCCATCCTTAACCAATTTGAGATATGATGATGATCAAAATTTTGACATATACTGCCCTCCCTTTTCGCTATACGCCAAACAAACCCCCTGCCTTTTCAGTATTGTTAGATGAACTCTCCCCATTTCAATATGTAGTTATAAAACACCATGTCGTTAACTTTCATCAAAGTTGACCATTAAAGGGGATATTTGACCATTAAATTTGATTGTCTACCATATGAAATGACACTTTTCTTTGACATTATGGAGATGAGAGAAATTTCCTTTTTGGGTGATATCCAAACTGCTTGTTATGTGGGCCCAACATAGCCATCAAGACTGTCCAATGGTGGACCATTGATAGCATTTGATTGAAAAATCATCTAAATGGTAGATCAGAACCGTCCAAATGCCGTGGATGACCTTTTTGTGTTTACATAGAGGTAGAATGGAATTTCCTTTCATATGTACAAATTCAAGGGAAAAATCTTTATTTCATGTGGTCAAAGGTCAAATTTAACGGTCAACTCTAACGGCAGTTAAGCATATGGTCTTTTATGGCCATATATGAAAAGGAAGGGGTTATTTGGCAATACTGAAAAGGGAGGGGGTTACTTGCTATATAGCAAAAAGGGAGGGTGGTAAAAAATCTCATGATGATTTGAATCCGGGTGTTGTTATTAGTCTATTGGTCAAGTTAGCCAGACATGTTTAGTTTAGTTTGTATGCTGCTACGCATTGCCTTTCTTTTATATTCTTCTTCTTTTCTTTTCTCTTTCTCTCTTTCTTTCTTTCTATCTTACTCCTCCATGTATGTCTTTCATCTCTCCTTAGAGGTCTCACTTTAGCATTTCAAATTCCATTTTGCTTGTCCATTGGGAGCCCACAGATAGGCTAGTTAGGACCATCCATTTGGTATGATTTTGAGTTATGATCCATCTACAATGTCCCATGATTTGGATTGTTTAAATTGAGGTAATGAATTCCATGTGGATAGCAGGTGTGTACATGTGTATGAGTTTTTGTCTTTTTTCATTTGCAGTTCCTACTTGCAACCATAGAGACATTCCTGTGGCGACAGAAGATACAATAGTTGGGAGAATTAGAATATGGTAGATTCATTTCTCTATAGTATACACAGTAGGGCGATGCATCAACTAGGGCCATCCATCTAGTGATACATATTGTGGATGGCCTATGTTTAAAAAAATCACACATATTAGACAATCTCATCCATCGCTTTTATTCACTTTCTCACACTGAATGTTGGTCATTACCTACTTTTGTTTAGTACCATTGTTTTGAAGGCTATTGATCAGATGGCTAGGATTATTGATGGATGTGTGTTATGAACCATCTAGCATTTACATGATGGAAAACAAAATGGATGATCCTGATTTGTGCATCACCTGTCACGTGTGCCGTGGAGAGATGGCTCTACTATATTATGGTTCTATCAGCACTGCCATATCATCTCCAACATGCAACATTTTTATTTTAAAGTATGCTTGCTGAACCGAAATGAAAATCAAATTGCAATTTAGCTCTAGGCTAGCCAAACAGACTAAATGTAATTTGCAATTTATTTCCAATTGCAAAGTTGTCAAATGGTATTGTGAACTCAAAATATTCAACAAACTTGTGCATCCGAACACTACCTTTGGGTAGTTGGACTAATGGATGAGGCTTGTATTTTTTATGTTCTCTTTGAAAATTAATGTTCAATTACTAGTAGGATGTGTTTGGATTCTTAATTGACCTGACCACAATGCATTCAGTTCATTATAGAATAAATGACCTAAGTGGGGCAAAGTCATTTTAGTCCATAATGATGTCCAAAGTGCACACACAATTTGGTCTCCTGCTCGTTAGATGAACTGGTAGAGACAGTGTAGTGTGTGTGAGTGATTTGGGGTTTAATCCCTAGTAATGTTACCTTCCAAAATAATAATAATAATAATAATAATTGCAATTTGAGGCTAGCACCTCATTACAAGTGGAATGGAGCTAGCACTTACTTTGTTCATTTACTATTCATTGAGCTGAACGATTGCTATTCAATTTAATTTAGCATCCAAACACAACCTCAAGGGTCTGTTTGGGTAGGGAATCCCGCATAATTGAAATCAATTCTAATCCCAATTTGACAGCCCCATACCCACCCTCCAAGTAGGATTGGCGCACTAAAATGGTGTGCTTTCTTCCACATAAATGCGATTAGCTGTGTTTCGGATTTTTATAAAACTTTGGTAAGTGCATTCATGTGGAGGAAATAAATATCCACTTTAGGGTGGAAAATCTGACGTGGAGGGCGTGGGGCCTACCAAAATCAGGATTGGGCTTAATCCCAAATTTGTAGGATCCCCTTCCCAAACAGACCTTAAGGTTATTGAAATATTGCTGATTTTGTATGTTGTGGCTGGTAGTTAATAATGTTGTTCACGCACATATGACTCAATACATGCGAATATTATTTCCATAGCCGATCTACACAATTTCATGCCTCAACCGACCTAACTCCAATTTTCCACCTCACAAATGAATTTCTGTTCTCCAGTTCCTGAGGAAGTTTTTTCTTCAGGTTGCGAGCTTTGGTGCCTATCTAATGGATTTTGGCATCTTGACAATGTCCATTGCACCAAGAGATATACATGAAGCTCAAGTGCAGTTTGCCCTGGAACGTGGACTGCCAGCAATGTTAGGGATACTAAGCACCTACAGGTTACCATATCCATCAAGGTCTTTTGATATGGCTCATTGTTCACGATGCCTTGTCCAGTGGGCTGGTTATGGTATGTAGCTATATTCTTCATCACAAACGCACATTTATTATTTGGAATAAAAAAGGGTGCATGGTTTATCAGGAACCATAAGATATTTCCCTTTTTCTTTTTAATTCATGCATGTGACAAGGACATGGGACCTTTTAGGTTTCCTGCCATTTCAACGGGTTTGACATGGACACATGATTAGCATTGATGTAGGCAGCTCAATGTGTAAGACTACTTTTTAGGTTTTTCTCTAGGATGATTTTAAGCATTAATAATTCAACTATATATAATTATATACATATACAAAATTCAATTTCAGTTATGGCCCTTGATAGAGTGGAATGGCAGAAAAGGATACATGTAGCTGGACCCAATTAATTGGTATAAGGCTTAGAGGATGATGAGAATATATTTTTGATAATTAGGGAGCCACTATATTGCACCCATCTTCTTTTATATATATATATATATATATATATATATATATATATATATATATATATATATATATATATATATATATATATGCCATTTCTTTTAACTTTTAGAGATGGAAGACTAATGAGGTATTCCTTAACGGTAACGGTGGCTATAAAGCCCACCACCATTACTATTAGGACACAGGCTCTAATGACCGTCGCGGTCTTAAAAGAAAATGAAAAAAAAAAAAACCTGTATCAGCCGCGTAACGTACCAATACGGGGCCGTTACAGGTCATTTTTTTGTAATGGACATTACGGCTATTACAACCTCATAACTTGTAACAATTGCCACTGTTACTGTTACAACAAAACATGAAGACTATAGAGTTGTACTATTCTATTTCCGAAAGTAGAAAAAGAAAAGTTGTGTCTACCAAACAAGGTGAGTATAAATATCAATTACTGATTTATTTTTTTTTAGTGTGATATTTTTACATATTCATATGGAAAAGATTATGAGAACACTGCATGAACCAAGGTCAGGCATAACATTTTATTAAAATTATAGTATTTTAATACATTGTACAGGAAGTATCACATAAGAATTCTCATATATACATAATCCAGTTCGGTCCAGATTCGAGCATGGGCAGGGGTGTAACAACACCCGGTGCATTTATTAACCAAGCTAAAAAATTTACCCAAACCCATGCCTATGCCCATTTAGCCACACTCTGGGTGCAGGAACCTGTAGGGCCTAGCTAGTTCATTTACAGCCATACTGAAATGTCATTCTTATCCATTTGCACGTTGGATTATGCAATATATGCTGATTTTTATGAAACAACAGGTCTGCATTCAATTTATTTTAGAAAGACCCATGTGATGCTTTGTGGAAGTTGCAACTCTTCTAGTATCGCCCATTGCTATAATGACCAAATTTCATACTTCGGTGGATTACATGATTTTACAATGTAATGAAATGCACTCATCTCATGTATCCATTGACATTATTTATACAACAGAACATTCTGTGTTATCCAATCTTGGGAACAAAAATGAAAGATGTCCATTTATCTAGCAACATATTCAACCACATAACATGTTAAGTAATTTCACATTTTCAGGGTCTTTGGTTGCCCCTGGAGAATAGTGCTATGTATTTGGGAATCAAAGCTCACATGGGCACTTCTGTTTTTTTCAGTGCCAAATGGTGCCAATGAGGAAGCCAATAGCCTCACTTGTGATGGAGCTACTGGCCCTTCCTTGCCCCTTTTGTTATTTTCATTTTTCTTTCAAAACAAATTCTGTCCTCATTCAAAATACAATTCACATTTGTACAGAGCTGATGTTGACCATTGTCATCTTTTAGTGCCTTTCCTGAAATGCTGACATTTTCTTGTTTTTTGTTGCCCAGGTGGATTATATCTTATGGAAATTGATCGGGTTCTGCGGCCTAGTGCCTACTGGGTTTTGTCTGGCCCGCCCATTAATTGGAGAAACAACTACAAAGGTTGGCAGAGACAGACTAAAGACTTGGAACAAGAGCAGGCCAGCATAGAGGATCTTGCAAGGCGGCTGTGTTGGAAGAAAATTGCAGAGAGGGGCCCATTTGCAGTGTGGCAAAAGCCTACAAATCATATTCATTGTATTCGGAAATCAAAGATTCTGGCATCTCCTCCCTTCTGCACAGCAACTGATCCCGATGCTGCTTGGTGAGTTCACTCTTTCAATTTTCACTGTTGATTTCTTCCTTCTCGTGTCATTTCAAAATACAAAGGCACCCATTAGTGTTATAATATTGCCAACCCACCTCCATTATTTGAAATTCACCAAATTCTCTTGATGTGTTGAAAACTTTGTCGAATGCTCCTTATGTTGAAACTGAGTGAGACATTAGAAGTTTGAAATAGCTCTGAATGAATTGAATTATAAGGTTCCAGTGCATCAGGACATGTACCGTCATGGTTCGCCATGTTCGTATGAGTGGGGACCATGTTGCCATGGTCCAGATCATTGATCTAATGGGTACTAGCATGAATTTATGCCCCAAAAATCTTACAGCTTGGAAGATTCTAACTATCCAATCTTTAGCCTTTTCTCTAAAGCATTTCTGTATATTTTTTAATGACTCTTTATTTGTTGGTAGCTGATCAAATGGTAAATAGTATTCCAATCTAGAAATTTTGGGGCATCCCCCCATCCAAAGTGGGTCCATTGCATCAATGGCCTTGATAATTGACCATGGCTGCTGCATTTGGTCTGGCTGGATACATGTCCTGATACATTAGGACCCAATGGCTACATGAGTTTTAGTTATGAGGAATAAAAGGAGTTTTCCTTAAAGGAGGCATGAATTTTCCTCTGTCTATTTTGTTTTGATTAAGACATAGCAGTATTCTTCATAGCGAGCTTTGGTAGGTGTGCAATAAAGCTCACATACATGCCACACATGTGCTAGCATGGCACATAGGTGCAAGCTCCACTGCATACATCATGTTGGTCTGACCTTGTACATCTATACACAAAAATAAATCTAGTCCACTCCGCATGTGAGCCCCAGTATTGCAAACAAGTGGATGGGTTAGAAAACTTCAGCCAAGTTTTTCAGAGCTGCACATTTGTTTTGCTAAGTGTGGCCCACTTGACAAGTGAGTTAACATGATTCTTGGGCTACAGCATCAATACAGTGGTTCCTTTCTGATTGATGGATTTAATCTTGGACTCATCATGCCATGCTGGCACATGTGTGGCATGTATATGAGCTTTATTTCACATGCATGTGCATGTGCGCTTAGCAAGGTTCTCCTCACTGCTATTGCCTTCTTGGTTCATTTTATTCCGAGACCTCATTGCGAGCTTATTTTCTTTGATTCACCGAAAAGGAGATTTAATATTTCATGATCTGCTTGTAATCCCCATTCTACACCTGCCATTTTGATGTCGTCAATGAACACAACAGGTACAAGAAGATGGAGACGTGCATTACTCCTCTGCCGGAGGTGAAATCCATCAAGGAAATGGCTGGAGGGTCTCTCATGAAATGGCCTAAAAGATTGAATGCTGCTCCACCAAGGACCTTTGGTGGGAATGTAGAAGGGATCACAGCCAAGATCTTCAGTCAAGATAATCAACTATGGACTCGGAGGGTGATGCACTATGCGCGTGTTCTGAGTTTCGTCACTGTGGGTAAATACAGAAATGTTATGGACATGAATGCTGGGTTAGGGGGTTTTGCCTCAGCATTGTCCAAATATCCTGTTTGGGTTATGAATGTGGTCCCTTCGGATGTAAAGAATAACACTCTCGGCTTCATCTATGAGCGTGGACTCATTGGGACATACATGGACTGGTAAGTGGTAAGCCTCGTAGCATGAACATGGACATTGAATAGCAAAATGTCATACTATTTCCCAACTATTAGGTAGACCTTGGGCGTACCTTCAATCATTGCTGAGATGGTGCATCCCTAGGCAATGGTATTGCATTTGGGGCAGTGTGGGAAAACACAACCTTCATGAGGTGGGCTAGTTTCTGCTCTCACCACCAAAATGTGATTGAGATACTTAGTTGAAAGGACTGGCTTTTAACATGGTTTGATGCTAGCTCTTCTTGTCAGCCTCAGGAACTGCCAATGCCCGCACATATTTATGATATTTTGGCAAGACTTTGCAGCACTTTCCGCACATACTAAGGCCCTGTATGTTAGACACCTAAATATGAGTTCATTTCATTTTAGTTAACAGCAATTATTTAGAGAAGGTCTCAAGTCCAACTGGTTGGACCACAAGGTACGGTCCACCCAGTGGACAAATTCCAACCTAAAGTGCGTGTGACATCCAACCCTTCCAATACGTGGCCCCACCATGAGGAAAACAATTTCTAGCCATTGATAAATCTGCAAATACAAATGTGGTCCACTTGATGAGTGGATATAGCTGATTTTTGCACGAGGTGAACCTCATGATAGGGCCTATTGGACGGGTAGGATGTAACATAAATGCAAAAGGTTGGAAGTTATCCACTGGATGGACTATAACTTATATCCAACCCGTTGGACTTGAGACCTCAATTATGTATTAGAGACATGATCACAAATACATAATTACTATTAACACGAACTCATTATGTACTAGAGATTGAGATCTCTAATACAGAGGTCAAGTTCCATATTCGTTCTGAACAGGGAGCTTCCCTGTTTAGAGCTTGGTGTATATGGGGCCCATGGTTGGTCTATCCATGCCATTGATCTGACAGCCCCCATCATGGATGGACCATTACCCAAATATCCCCTCAATTGGTCAACTCTAACCTTTGGCATGCAAATATATTCAATGGAGGAAACACCAAAGATCTGATGGCTAGGATTTTCCAATTTGGGAGTTTTGGGGGAATGGTCCATCCATGATGGGGGCCATCAGATCAATGCGTTGGATAGATCAACCATGGGCCCCACATCTACAAATTAAGTTCCAAATAAGCAAGTTCTCTGTTCATAACGAATAGAGAATCTGGCTGCCTCTAATATATAATTGTCGTTAACTTAAATGAGCTGAACTCATTTTTAGGTGTCTACCAAAAAGGGCCAAAAAATGATTCACACTTGCTAAACTAAGATTTGCGAAGTGTCGTGTTGTGAGGAAATGAGTTGTAGTCTTTTTAAACAGTGAAATGTCTTGAAGATTTCATGTGCTTCCTCTCACGCCAACCAAACGGTTATCCCAGAAATCCATAGTTTTTCTTATTGCAAAGTCACTGGTTTTAATCAATTGTTCAGGAGAAGCCAGATCAGTCGGTTATTTTAGAATAAAGTATTGAATTGCTCTCTGAAAATGAGCGAAGTGCTTTTGAAGTTCATTCTTTCCTTAGTTGATGTTATAACTATTCCTACTGCAGGTGTGAGGCCTTCTCAACATATCCCCGCACGTATGATCTTATACATGCCAGTTGGGTACTTAGCATGTACATAGACAAGTAAGTTATCTTGCATATGCTTGTTCCCACTCTATCCTGGCTACAATAATCATCGACTATTGAAGTTAATCTCATTGTGGTGATTTGTAACAAACAAAAGCATACTGTGTGTTTTTTTTTTTTTTTTTTTTTGGCATATGCATCGCTTCGTTTTGGTTTTTCAACATTTGTAGACAAATTATATAACCTTGGCATGTGTATATGTATATTGTTTCCGGTCGTCGGTCTATACAAATGTGGACCATGGTTCAGTGATCTAGACTGTTGATATGGGGAACATTGTCGTTGATAGACCATGCCAGAAAACTCTCCCAGATTCAAAGATCCTAGACTCAAAATCATAGGCCTCTTTTCTCACCGAATATCGACCCTCGATGTTTATTTTTCTTAGCTATTTGCAGCCCTTGAAATAAAGGATTGGATTGTTCCATCAGGAAGATTTTTTGGTTATGTTCTTTCTATTGTGGGCCCCATTAGATACAACAATCTGAATCCCCTGAACCATTGGCTCCTCTTGTATGGACCCAAGGTCCAAGGATCCTATACATGTCCGCAGATCGAGGATTGTCTAATGCCTCACATTTACAAGGTTCAAACACTCTTCCAATGAAATGAGTTATATGAAGAAAAGAACACCTTCAAAGTTAAAATTCAACAACAACAAAAACATCATGGAATCCATGAACTGCATTGATGCACGACAATTAACCACTTGCTCTAAAAGCTCGAACTATTAGAGTATGGCGAATTAATCCTTTTATCTCATAGCCCAGGCCCCACATCTCATGGGTTAGGACCTAGGCCGAACCCCCTTCGTCGGCCCCAAATCACATGAGCCGCCCACCCTGAGTGTGTCCCCGCATCCCACGGGCTACCCCACTCGAGCCCGGTGTGAAATGCGCATTAATCATCCCTGGTAAGGAGTCTCGAACACGAGACCTCCCTCGTGGGCCCCAAATCGCATGGGTCACCCACCCCGAGTGTGCCCCTGCATCCAACAAGCGACCCCACTTGAGCCCAGTGTGAAAATGCCCCTGCGTTATGCATTTTGTTGTGCACCACGACAGATGCATGCACTACGTATTTACAAAGCTTTTTCCAGGTTGTATGAAATACAGCTCTAACAAATTCATCATTGACTAATGCACACATTCGTTTCATTCCGTCATGCAGGTGCGATATTCTTGACATTCTCCTTGAAATGGACCGTATTCTTCGCCCCGAAGGGGCTGTTATCATTCGAGATCATGTTGACGTTGTCGTAAAAGCAAAGGGCGTCGCTGACCGATTGAGATGGCACAGCTGGATTTCTCACAGCGAAAATGGGCCACATCATCCAGAGAAGATTCTTTTTGTTGACAATTCCATAAAGGTAAGTGCAAAAGAAGGTACAAGGAAATAACATGTTAATCAACTTTGGCCCCTAATACATATATGAAATGGAGTGGATATTCCTGCCATTTGTTTTTGTTCTTTTTCCGGCATTTACTAAGGAGGTATTATATGCTTGGCTTGAGACACATGGTTTGGTGATATAGACAGTGGATCTGATGGGCTAAAAATAAAATAAAATCTAGCCACAACTTGGGCCTCTGCCATCGAATGTGGACCCTTGATACATTTCTTCTGGTAGCAATCTATTTGATGTCCACTTGAAATCTCATGGAATGAAGAAAAGAGAAGCTTATGTTTGGAAGAGAAGCAGAGAAATAGGAAGATGAAGCTCAAAGAGAGTGTGTTAGTTGTGAGACTAACACATGAAACCAGTACATAAGCTTACTACAGGAAAGCAGAATAATGAAAGAAGAAGAAGAAGAAGAAGAAGAAGAAGAAAAAGAAGGAAAGATACACACATGACTGTAGATATCTCTGAACTCTTGGAACATTTGGTGGTTGGGCTGTCCAAAGTGGTTCCAATAATACCAACGGTTTGCATCACTGAACCCTTGGCCCACTTATAGAAACTAGAAACCCAGACATGCTATAGATACCATTCTTGGCCAAGTGTTTTGTAATACCTATTAGTACTGTTTATATTTCATGACTGGTTGATTAAGGCGATGTTTGGGATGAGCGATGCATGAATTCCCATCATTTCGGTTCAGGAAACATGTGGGCTTGCCTGACATCAACTCAGCCATTGATTCGGTAAACATGCCTGCCTGCTGCCTGACATCTACAAGATGGGAAAAAATGGAAATGCAGGACCCTTTTAGAATTAAAGTTACTCTCATTTTCATTTTGAGTATCACTAAACAACTCATTGCTGAATTGTTGTCGGTGCGTCTACATGGTTCACGAATGCATACAACCCATTTGAAACCGGTTTTGCTTGCATTCCTCTTTGCAAATGGTGCCCAAAAGATGAACTATTGTTCACAAATGCATACAACCCATTTGAAACCGGTTTTGCTTGCATTCCTCTTTGCAAATGGTGCCCAAAAGATGAACTAATCGCAAATGTGAAACCTAAAAGGTCCGGATATTAAAGTTTTATGTAAAAGAACTATGTTTGCTCTTTAGCCAGTAAAGAAATTGTTATTCTTATGTGTGTTGGTGATGCATGGGAGGACGTGATGAGGTCGATCACCGTCTTCCTCAATTGATAATTGAATCCACAAGGCTCTCTTGAATCTATAAGAGAAAATCTTGAATCCACGAGAAGAAAGAAGAAAACTTCTAAGGAATTAACTTATTGAATAAATGAATAAAAATGAGTTTAACACCCTAAATAAACCCGAACAACATAATCTAAGGAAATAAATTCTCTGTGCCGGTCAACCGGTCGAGTTGACAGGTCGAAACAACCAAAAAGTGTCCAGAGACTTAAATAAGAAATTCTGTGATTTTTGACCCGTCGAATTGGATTTCAACCTGTCGACAAGATTTGTCGACCTGTCTAAACCAGCGGAAACCAGACAACAAGCATTATGGAATTTCTGGCGTAATTTCGACCTGTCAGCCAGATTTGTCAACTGGTCGAACTATGCTGAGTGTCTTCGATCCTTCGTGGCTATTTTTCTTCAGTCCATCTTAGCCATGAACGAGTCTGCGATCTGTTCTACATCAGTTGATCAATTGGTTGAGAGGTTTCCTACATTACATCACGGGTTATTGTTACTTTTGCATTAGGACTGTAGCCATTGGATCTATCGTCGTGTTTTGATTATCCAAACTTGGATGTGCAATACCCACAAAGCACACTCAATAGATTGCATTTGATCATTCAACTCTTTTTCTTGAATATGTACGCCTCCAACTGTTTTCTATGTAGGATCTTCTGATTTTGAAGATTTTGTTTTGGGTAGGGAGGACCATGGTATCAATAGTTTGGATGAGAACATGATGCAGATCCAACGGCCATAGTCATGATGTAAAAATATAGAACTATTAAATCAGGGAATATTGTGGCAAACAATGATAGTGTTGATTAGCGTTTGAAGTAAAATGATGTGATCTTGAGACGATAGCATCACTGATCATTCTCGTTCATCCCACTTTTCACGCTCTGCATGCTCAATGTTTTAGTCCTGCCAATCTACAGGCAGCAGCCACTTTGGATGGGCTCTTTACCAAAAGAAAGAGAAAAGCTGTTTGGCTGATCATATCCATCAATCGGCAGCCAACAGATAGATGATTGGTAATAAAAAAGAATGAGGTAATACCAATGTAGTTGCAAGTGGACCCATGCTTCTGTAGGGTATCTTCATGATCGAGCGTCCATTTGAGTGTTACCAGGTCTCCTTTGGCAACTATTCAACAAGAAACGGCTCCAATCCACTGAGGCGTCATTTGGAGCATGGATTTGAATTCCAATTCTAGAGATTTTCTTTTGTTTGGCCCCTTGATTTTTGGGTGGATTAAATCTAGTATGATCGAAAATTCTTAAAAAGTCACTTTATTCTTCTAAAAAATTACGATTTAAAATCTCAATCTTCCTCGATTCTCATAACTACTCACTCCTTTCGGGGCCAAAACAAAAGAAAATCTTTAGATTTGGATTACATATCAAGTACATTACTAAATCCTCATAAAAGGATCCTTCCCAATTATCATAACTACTCTCTTATATATATATATATATATATATATATATATATATATATATATATATATATATATATGTGTGTGTGTGTGTGTGTGTGTGTGTGTGTGTGTGTGTGTGTGTGTGTGTGTGTGTTGATGCTAATATTTGGTTGTCCTTGCTAAACCTGCAAAATCAAATAACTATGGGGACCCTTGCTGTGACAGGGTACCCTCCGATGCCAAAGTTAGAACAGGCACTCTGAGTCTAGCAGGACTAGGGTTTTTGTGCATACCTTTCACCGTAGGTAGGATTTTTATTTATAGTTGTTTGGTACTAGTTGCTTAGATGGTAACTTCCCTACTTGGTAGGTGCGTATTATAGAAGAGATTTCCTTCCGGACACGTCGTCGTTGTCCTCCCGAGATCTTCGACGAGGATATCGGGGAGATCTTACCTCAATCTCCAAGTGGTCGGCTTTCGATGGGCTAGGGGTTGATGACCGAGTTCGACCTCACAAGCAAGGTGGTCAAGGTCCATAGTTGGTCTCTGATGAGCGAGGTTGACCTTGAGGTCGGGCTGATTGGGGTCCTGCGGTCCGAGTAGAATCGTTGATCATGGTCATGATCTTCGGTCGAGGTTAGGTTGGTATTCAAAGGTTGTCCGCTGGCTATAGTGGCGAGACAACTGAGGTCGAGTTCCCCGCTAATGGTCAAGACTCGAGTTGTTCGTGGAGGTCGTGCTCGGTAGCTTGGACTGACCTCTCCTCCATGCTTCATGTTCTTTCTCATGGAGGTTGTTTTACTTGGTTCATTTTCACCCATAACAGTAGCCCCCCTACTTCCGAACATTCTTCAAAAGCTAGGGAAGTAAATGGATTACGGATCTTGCTTAAGTATAGGAGCTCGTGAACAAGTGGTCGGCAAATCGTGAATGCTTGTCATCATGGAAGAAGAGGGAAAGGACGCAAATGCGGGAATCAAGGTGGATCCCTAATAATCGTGACGGGTTGTAGGAGGAGACATGTACTGGAGCGATGCCTGTTCGACTTTCGGCATATAAGGTGGAGACACATGGTCTTTCCTTGGTAGTCGGGTTGTTTGGCGAACAGGTAGTCGCCACGTGGAGGGAGGCGTGAGCTGTAACGTCTCTTCGGGCTGCAGTATTAAATGTGAGTATTCAATGCCTGCAGCCGAGTAGCCTATAAAAGGGAGAGGGTAGCCTGAATTCCGCTTCATTTGCTCCCTCTGCCCTTGCTACTCTTCCAGACTACCAGAGTAGGCGATTTCCGATAAGTCGGAAATCTTTCTCTAATGAGCTTCTTTTCCTCTTTCTTTCTTTGCTTCGGCCACTCTTTTCCCCTTTCTGTATTCTTTCTATTCTTCTGTCGGAATGTCGAACATTTTCAATAGGCTTTTCGTATCAGGGGCATTCCACGTTGAGTTTGCACCGAACAATGTGGACTCCCGACTAGTTGCCCCTTCTAAACCACCATCTCTAGTGTTGTTAGGCCAGGAAGAAACATCAGAGTCCGTCCCGGTAGTGAGGGCAATGGCTTAGCCCTCCGCGGAGCGGCCCTTGGATGTCAGCCCTTTTGGGTTGAGGCTGAGAAATGCCGACCTAGTTTGGATAAGGTCAGAGTACTAGATACTAGATTTTATGGTACTCCGAGCTCCTGAACTCGATGAAATTCCAGGCCAACCTTGCGAGGGCGAGGCGGCCATATACTTGGTCGCCTTGCTTTGTGGCCTCCGACTTCCCATTCATCGCATTGTGCGGGAGGTATCGTCTAAGGTTGGCCCTAGGCCAGATCATCCCCAATGCCTGTAGGGCTTTACTGGGGACCTACATCTTGTGGTACTAGCTTGGGAACATCGAGTTGTCCGCTGACGAGTTTTTATACTTATATAGAGCGAAGACCAGCCCTAAGTACTAGGGCTGGTATTATTTTTCAGCGTGGGTGAACAAGGGCCAGGCCCTCATTACCGACAACCCATCATTTAACAAGAACTAGAAGGACAATTAGTTCTGGGCGCTCGAGGAGTGAGAAGCCCCAGCGGCTAATCTGGCTAGGTTGCGATCTCGGATCCTTACCAGATTTGCGAACCCAGGTTGCAAGTAACCGAGCTGTAGTCTTCGTGTTTTTTCTTTGTTTTGTAGTCTTGTTTGCTAACTATTTTTTATTTTATTTTTTTGCAGTTCTTCCCTAGAAACCACTTCAAATCTCCGACCTACAGCTTTACCAAGTTAACCGTGTGAAGTTGAAGGATGCTACAAAGAGAGCTTGGAAGAAGTTAATTACTCCTCAGCTTCTTCATCAATCTGGCCTATCCTTGACCATCCCAAAAGGCAACTAGTAGATAATAAAATTTTTCTTGAGGTTTTTGTGTTCGAATCTTACTTTTTCATATCTGACCGGAGTGTTTTGTTGCATAGACATGATTGATCTTCCTTGCCTTGCGAAGAGGGTCCGGCTCCCTTCTGAGGTCGAGATTGCCAACCTAAAGAAGACGATCAGGAGGAGGGTTGTCGTCCCTCTAGTGCACCGCAGAGGATCCTCCATTGTCATGGAGGACAGACCAGATCCCGCTGTTGAAGGGCTTGTAGCTGAGTAGCCGACTCCGGTTGTTATAAGTGAGGGGGCTCACGAAGCCCCTCCTTCTGAGATACCTCCTTAGCCTGTGGCTTTAGAGGTCATCGATTTGGAGCCTTCCCCAGCTCGAAGAGGGGGGGGGGAGTGTCAAAGGGCCCTCGACTGCTTAAGTCCAGAAACTCAAGGAGGGTAGTCATTTGGGGTGCCTTGTTTCTGAGGCTAACGGGCCGGCTCTGCTATCCCCGGGCTACCACATGGGCCTTCTCGCCTAGTGGACGGCCCAACACATCCTCGAGAAGGAGATCGCCAACTTGTTGAATGTCCACTCGATGACATTCTTGGGTGACTTGGCAGCCACCTTCTACAAAGTAGACCTTGTCCTTTTAACGCTTTATTTTCCCTCATACCATTCTCTGACCCTTTGTTCTTGATTTCTTTCAGGACATCCCTTCTCTTCCGGCCACCTGCTGATCATTTCGTTGAGTGGGCGAGGAGTGCGAGAAGGCAGAGGCTGATCTCCAGGCCAAGGTCACTGAGATCGAAACCCTCCAATGGGCATCGCAGAGATATGGAGAGGAGCAGGCTACTTTGAAGATCCAGTTGCATGAGACTCAACGGAAGGAAGCTCATTATGGGCCAAGTCGGAGGGGATAAGGTCGCACCTATCTCAATCTAAAGGGGAGTGGGTCGAGGTAGAAGCTAAGGCCGCGGGATGGAAACTGAGCTGGCCGAGATGGCGACCAAATCAGTAGAGGTCGTGGCCAGGCTGGCTGATGTTGAGGCCTCCCCCCCATTAGTTCGGGGGACTGTGGTCGAGGGATACAAGGCTTCGAAGGAGCAGGCCAAGGAGGTTTATTATAGCCTTGGGTATGAGCAATGCCTCGAGGATGTTAGGGGAATTTACCCCAAGCTTGACCTTAATGGTTTGGGTGAGGAAGCCTCCAAAGATCTGGCCCCGGTTGTCGCGAAGCTGAGTAGCCTCCCCCTTAAGCGGACTAAGCATCACCACCCCCTCATACTTGTAGAAAATTTTGTTTATTTTTGCTTTTGTAAGGATTCCCCCCCCCCTTTTATATCAATGAAAGATAACTTTTTTTTATTGTTGCATATGATATCCCCTAGTAGTTTTAGTAGAGTGGACAAGGTAGAATGAGTAAGTTGAGCAACATAGTTAAGTCGATCATGTGGTAGTAGACTGTGCATGGTAGCATTAATAGGTCGACTGCCAAACGGTTGGCGTGGTAGTAGGTCGAACACCAATAAGGATTTATTACCTTAAAGGGAAGTCCTTGTGGTCGATTGTGCATCCCAGATAGTCGAAACTTGAAAGAAATTCTCTTCCCCTGACTTGGAGAAGTTCTTTCTTTATAGAATTTATAGTATGATAAATTAATATTATGACCACTTAAGAGCGGATCGAGCAGTTGGTATGAGAATTTTCTTCCCTCGGATTAAGGGAAGCCCCCATAGTCGATAACATAGTTCAGATAGTTGAAAAATTTTAAAGAAAATTTCTTCCATTGATCTAGGGAAGTTCTTTTATTGTAGAGTTTACAAAGTAGATATAAAAATAAAAATTGTCTGAACACCTTATTCCCTTTTAAGGGATGTCACTCTGGTAAGTAGACAGGTTAGTTAATGTGCTCGTGGTTGTAGGGCTTCATGAACCCTCACGAGTATTAGATCTTCAAGTACTTGGCATTTAAGGATTGTCCATCCATATCCTCAAGTCGATAAGTTCCTGGCTGTGTCGTGCCCATAATCTTACAAGATCCTTACCAGCTCGGTCCCAATGTCATGGAGCCGAGCTCCTTGGTGTTCTGGAAGGTTTCGCCAAGGACCAAGTCTCCCACTCGAAATCTTCACACTTTGACCCGAGAATTGTAGTGTGACACGTTGCTGATGGGCGACAATTTTTAGTTGTGCTCACCCTCTTTCTTCTTCAAGTAGATCAGGCCCTATGGCCAATTGCTCGGCATTTTAGTGGTCGTCGAAGGAGTCGATGAGTGTAGTTAGAAGCCCCACTTCGATTAGTACTACGACCTCTGTGCTGAAGGCCAAGGAGAAGGGAGTCTCCCTTATTTATGTCTGAGCAGTAGTCCGATATGCCCAGAGGATGAATGGTAACTCCTTGGCCTAGGCATCTTTGGACTTCTCGAGCTTAGTCTTAAGGTGGTTTTTTATAATCTTTGTTCACTGCCTCTACATGTCCATTAGCTTAGGGATGCCAGGGTGATGAGAAGGCATTGCGAATTTCGAGCATTTCTCAAAGACCTCAAAATCGCGTTTTGTCGAACTGCTTGTCGTTATCCGAAACAATAGTGTGCAGGATCCCATATCTGTAGGTAATATTCTTCCAAACAAAGTCGGTAATTTTTTTGCTCAGTGATCTTAGTTAGTGGTTCGGCCTCGGCCCGCTTGGTGAAGTAGTTGACTGCCATGACAACGAACTTGGTTTAACCTTTGCCCGTCAGTAGTGGTCCTATGATGTTGATTCCCTATTGGGCGAATGGCCAAGGGCCGGTCATAGGAGTCAACTGTTTAGATGGTTGCTGATGTATCGCGGTGAATCACTGGCATTTATCGCACTACCTTGCATACTACTTGGCATCTTCTTGGATTGTTGGCCAAAAATACTATCGAATCACTTTATGGGCGAATGCTCTGCCACCAGAGTGATTACTACAAATTCCTTCTTGAATTTCCCTCAGAACGTACTTAGCCTCGTCAGTTCGGAGACACCTTATGTATGGTAAGGAGAATCCTATTTTGTAGAGGACGTTCTCTACTATAGTATAGTGAGCCGCTCTACTCTGAATTCTCCATGCTTGTCGTCGGGTAGCTTGTTTTCCCGGAGGTTGTCCATGATTGGGTCCATCCAACTTGGAATCGAGATGACGGGAAGCGCTGTCTCCGACTCAGGCTGATTGATGCTCAGCTCGGGTAAGAATTCAATCAAAATTGATTTGGCGATATCGTCATCGGCCACTGCGGCCAGTTTTTCCAAAGCGTCTACTCGAGAATTCTTCGCTCGGGGAACTAAGGTGACTTCGCATTTACTGAAATTGCTGATAAGGTCTCTCGCCTTATGGAGATAGGCGATCATTTTCTCTCCATTCGCTTGATACTCATTGGCGACTTGGTTGATAATGAGTTATGAATTGCTGTGAATCTTCAAAGTTTGGGCTCCCATGGTTGTCGTTAGCCTGAGCCTGGCGAGGAGTGCCTTGTATTCTACCACGTTATTGGATGTTGGGAATCTAAATCTCAAGGCATACAGTGTGCAGGTTTGGTCGAGCACCATAAGGATAATCCCTGCCCCACTACCTTTTGAGTTAGAAGACCCATCAACATGTAAGGTCCACGCCTGTAGGTCGGTTTCCTCCTAGGTCTCCATGGGTTCTTTCGAGCACTCGATGTTAGTGAACTCAGCAATGAAGTCAGCCCCTGCTTGACCTTTGATAACAGTTCAAGGTCAGTACTCAATGTCGAATTCTCCGAGCTCAATTGCCCACTTGGTCAATCTCCTTGATACTTCGGGTTTCTGAAGCGCTTGACGAAGAGGTTGTTGGTCGGGACCACAATGGTGTGGGCTTGAAAGTAAGGATAGAGGCGACACAATGACACGATCATGGCCAATGCAAGCTTCTTAATGTTGGGGTATCTGCTCTTGACTTGGACCAATGCCTTACTGACGCATTAGACAGGAAGCTTCTTGCCCCTGACTTCCTGTACCAGGGCCGAGCTAACTGTTGTGGTAGAAATTGCTAGGTAGAGCAGTAGCGGTTCTCCCTACTCGGGCTTGGAAAGTAGTGGGGGTGACCCCAGGTACTGCTTGAGTTGCTGGGAAGCTTGCTCGCAGTCGTCGGTCCATGTCGGCTTTGCTTTACCCTTTAATTGTTGAAAGAACGAGAGACACTTGTCGATAGCTTTAGAGACGAACCTGTTGAGGGCAGTGACTCTGCCTATGAGGATTGGATTTCTTTGTAGTTCTAGGCGAGCTCATGTTCAGTAATGTGTGGATCTTGTCGGGATTTGCTTCAATTTCCCTTTGGTTGACCAGAAAACCGAGGAACTTTCCCAAGCTTACCTCGAAGGCACATTTACTCGGGTTTAACTTCATCCGATATTTTCTTAGGATGACAAACATTTCTTCTAGGTCGGCCACATGGTCTGCAGCTTTGATGCTTTTGACCAACATATCATCAACATATACCTCCATGGTGTATCCGATCTGCTTGGCGAACATCTTGTTAACCAATCGTTGGTACATCACTCCGGGATTCTTCAGCCCAAAATGCATGACCTTGTAGGAGTAGAGCCTCTTGTCGGTGATGAAGGTCGTTTTCTGCTTGTCGTGCACGTGCATGACAATTTGGTTATATCCTGAATAGGCGTCCATGAAGCTGAGGAGTTCATGCCCTGTCGTACTGTCGACCAGCTGGTCGATCCTTGAGAGGGGGAAACTATCTTCAGGACACACCTTATTCAAATTTGTATAGTCGACACATACCCACTACTTTCCATTTAACTTCTTTACTAGTTTGACGTTGGTGATTCAATCAAGATAGTGGATTTCTTCAATGAACCCGGCCTCAAGGAGCTTATCGACCTCCTCTTTAATGATGGTGTATCGTTTTGGCTCAAATGCTCATCGCTTCTGCCTCACTGGTCAATGGTCAGGATTAAAATTCAACCTATGAACCATCACCTTTGGTTTGATACCGAGCATATCTTGGTGAGACTATGTGGAGATGTCGGCGTGTCGTCTCAGTAGACTGACAATCTTCCCCCACTGACCTGGAGCTAGCAGCGAATCAATTTGAACTGTACAAGACGGGTTGGTCTCACTAAGGGGTATGACCACCAGATCTTTTATGGGAGATCCTCTCTCGGTTGATTCTTCTCGAGGATCAAGTGTGGTGATTTCCATTGTTTACAGTCATGCCCCTGTCCTTAATGTCATGGAGTAACACTGTCAAGCCTTGTGTTGATTGCCCCTGACCTGCCTGACACCGTGCTTAATCGAGAATTTTATAATAAGGTGGTAAGTTGACATTACCACCCTCATAATATTGAGGGATGGTCATCACAAGATGATGTTGTAGACAGAGGGACATTGACCACGAGGAAGTCGATTGTCACGGTTGTTTGGTAGTACCCTCTCCTACGGTCACGGGTAGTAATATATTCCCTTCGGAGGTAACCTTCTCTCCTGCGAATTCGAGCAGGGGAGTACGGACGGGACGTTGTTGGGATCTCCCAAATCCCATTTTGTTGAAAGTGGGGGCAAAGAAGATATCAGCCGAGCTGCCGGTGTCCACTAGTATATGGTGCACCTTGTGGTTGGCTACTTTCATGGTTACCACGAGGGCATCATCGTGGGGGTGGTGGATTCCTCGTGCATCCTCTTCGGTGAAGGTCAGATTTCATGGAATCAACTTATGCTCGGCAATTTTTCTCATGAGATTGATGTGATTCTTCGAGCTACTGCCGCTGATGCTTCGAGCATGAGCCCTACGAGCCATGTTTAAGTCCCCACCTCTTGCAGGTCCTTCAAATATAGTGCGAATCTCACCCACTGGTTTGTTGTATTTTCTATTACTCTGCTGCTCATTTCTCTGATTTGGTCACTCGTCCCTTCTCTTATAGACATACTCTCGTAGATGCCCGTTGTGGATGAGGGACTCGATTTCTTCCTTAAGATCGAAGCAGTCGGTAGTGGTGTGTCGTGGTCGCGGTGGAAGTGACAATACTTTCACTTGTTCCATTTTTCGGCGTCGGCTTTCATCCTGCTTGGCCATTTCAAGATCCTCTTGTCATGAACTTCCACGAGGACTTGTTCGGGTGTATCATTTAGAGGAGTATATATATGAATATAATCTGCTCTCCGATCATCGATTCGGGCCCTGTCCTTTGCCCAAGTCATCGTCTCTTTTCTTCTTGTTGTTGACTGCGGTTGGTGGCTGCTCCTCTTTGCGTTTCCGATCCTTAGCCGAGCTCCCCGCACTTCGAGTAGCTTTCCATGAGCTAAAGAGTTCTTCTGCATTGGAGTCTTTTTGCACTCAGCTAAGGAGTTTGGCTAATGTGGTCGGAGGATTCTTGTTGATTGAGAAGAGGAACCTGCCCTCCCTAAGATTGGATATTATAGCGGGCAAAGCTATTTGCTCCGAATAACATCTACCCGCACTGCTTCTGCATTGAAACGAATGACATAGTCCTTTAACAACTCGTCTTCCCTTTGGGTAATGGTGAGGAGATGAATTGCTGGTTTCCTTCTATCTTTTCCACCAATGAATTGAGTGAGAAAGGCTTTGCTGAGTTACGTGAAGGAATTGATGGACCTCGGCTTCAGCTGCCTATACCACTTTCGTGCTCCTCTTGATAAGGTCAGGGAGAATGCTTGGCACATCACCGAAGTAGTTGCACCGTGCAGTTCCATCTACGCTGTTCACAACCCCAAGTGTAGGGTCACGATGTAGTAATAACTCGGTGAGACCGAGGTCGAATCCACGGGGACTAAACTTGTACGTATTATGAAAATAACTAGAACTAGAACTAGAAAAATATCTAAATCTAAATATGGAATAAAAGACAGTAATTGTGAATAATGTGGATTAAAACTATCAAATGAAAGGTGGGAATTAGGGTGCAAAGGATCCACTTGTAGCTATGAGGAAGCTACCTCACTTTGATTCAAGAGACACAATTGGAATTGGAGTCCTATCATATCCAATTGGAAGATGAATCAATTAAACCAAACCTGAAATTTTCATTGACCTAGCCACACATGAAAGAGTATTGTGATTAGGGGTGTACACAAACCGAGCTAGCTCAGTTAGCTCACTCGACTCGACTAAAAAAAGCTCAATTCGACTCGGTTCGAAGTTGAGTTCGAGCCGAGTCAAGCTGATTTTTTGAGCTCGATAATGAGTTCGAGCTGGCCCCAGCTCGACTCGACTCGGATTGAACCCAACTTAAATCGAACTCGGATCGAACCAGTTCGGTGACTCGGTTACTTTGATATTGATGTTGCTCACCAAGTATTTGATGAAATGACTCAAAGAAGTGTGGCTGGTGGCAAGGAAGGTATGTATATGAAACTAACACTCTTTGTTTTCTTAATTTTTATGTTGCTTAGAAGGTGTTTGATAAAATACCTGTAAAACCATTGTTGCTGTCTCAAATATAGTGAGATTTTGAAGGTGCAGTCAAGGTATTTGTGAAAATGCTACAATGGCGAATTCTGCTCGATCTTGGCTCGAACTCAGATCGAACTAGCTCGAGCTGCTGACCAAACTAAGCCGAACTTGTAATGTGGTCCAGGTGGGTTTTAATTCACCTACACCCAATTGTTCATATACCGAGAAAGGAATCAAATTAACGCTTGCTCCCAAGTTAAGAAGTGCGTGCTCAATCTGGTGATTCCCGATTATACAAGTGATAGTAGGGCTACCAGGATCTTTATATTTTTGTGGCACATCTTACTTGAGGATGGCAATCACTTTTTCTGTCAAATTTTTTCCCTTTTGAATACTTTGTCGTCTATTGGTTATACATAAATCTTTCAGAAATTTGGCATAAGGAGGGATTTGTTTCACAGCGTCCAGTAGAGGGATGTTGACTTTCACTTGTTTCAGCACCTCTAGAATATCATGTGAGTTAGCTAAAGGTTTTGGTGCAATCAACCGTTGAGAGAATGGCGCAATCAGCTTACTCACCATTCTCAGTTTCTTCTGGATCCTTAGGCTTTTTAGCCCTCGGCGAAATGTTAATACTCTTCCCACTCCTAAGAGTGGTGATAGACTTAGCCTGCTCCATCTTATTTGAAGAGCTTGGGTCACTTATTTCATATTGCGGTTTTGAGTTAGGGAGAGGCTGGGTCGGAAGGATCCCTTTCTCCTAAATCGATTTTTTTTTGTCTCAAGCCCTTGTATGGCCTTCGTAAGGTCTTGAAATGCTTTTCAGCATACCCTAATTAAAAAGCTCTTGGTTTTGCATATATTTTAAGACGGATCTTCTTGAGGTTTCCTTTGATTTAGAAATTGGTGAAGGATCCCTTATGAGTAGCAGTTTATCCGTTCCTCCAACTTGAGTTATATGTATTTGAGGTGGGTCCACTAAAAGGTCTTTGGTAGTTGTTTATGGCATATGATTGCCCATTCAATATCTCTTGAAAAGTAGGAATTGTTGGGCAATTTTCAGTTGTATGTATGTTACAAGCACAAATACCATAAACAACTTCCGCGGCCTTTTCGGGTTCTGCCTTCATAAGTTCCATGGCCTCGACTTTTCTTGTGAGTTTGGTCACTCTTACATTTGTATCATCTTCCTCTTTTAAAACATAAATTCCTCCCCTTTCCTTTGATTGAGTAGGCTTAGAAGCGGTGGTTCTTGATGAGGTATCCCATGATTGTGCGTTTTCAGCGAGTGTATCGAAATAATCCCATGTATCATCGGCTTCCTTGTTCATGAATTCCCTATTACACATCATCTCCACAAATTGGTGCATGGATAAGGTCAATCCTTTATAGAAAAATCTTGTTATCCGCCATGTTTCGTAGCCATGTTGTGGACATGAATTTATGAGATCCTTAAATCGCTCCCAACATTAGAAGGTCTCATCCTCTTTTTACACAAAATTCATGATTTCTTTCCTTTAAGGTATTTGTTTTATGATACGGGAAGAAATTTTTAAGGAACTCCCTTGTCATCTCAGCCCATGTGCCAATAGACCGTGGTCTTAAGGAATGTAACCACGACTTAGCCTTTTCTTTCCAAGAGAAAGGAAACGATTTCAATCTTACTATGTCTTCGATACATATGGGAAGTGTAATGTAGATATTATCTTATCGAACTCTTTCATCTGTAAGTATAGAATTTCATACTCTAGTCCATGAAACTTAGGAAGGAATTGAATCACCCTCGGTTTAACATCCACAGTTCATGTGTTCAATGGGAATATTATGCAGGAAGGTGTACTCAACCCTGCCAGTTATAAATAATCACGTAAAGTATGAGGTGGGGGTGCATGATGCACCTCATTCTCATCTTAGGCCTCCTCAACTGGGTGTTGAGGTTGATGTGCAGTCATCACTTCTACTAACTCAGAGAATCTTAAATGGTGTCTAATCCAGTGATGGATAGACAACCCTTCAACTAATCCTCTTTCACTTAAGAGATGGAGAGGCATGAAACACTCGCAGCCTTCAGATTTTAAATAACTAGTAACTAAGAAAAATAAATAAAACTAAAGCAAATAAGAAATCTAGAAAGATAAGAGAGGATTGGAGAGAGGTTATCGAATCGGAGTTGCTATGTTAGGATTCTACAAAACAGAAAAATAAAGTTTCTAAAAACAATTTTAGAAAAATCCTAACCTAAAAACGCAGCAGAAATTAACCCTAACCTTAACCTGATTCCAATACTAATTAATCTAAAAAAAATGTAGCCGTAATCCCCAACAACATCACCAAAAACTTATTCACAACCCCAAGTGTAGGGTCGCGATATAGTAATAACTCAGTGAGATCGAGGTCGAATCCACATGGGCTAAACTTGTATGTATTCTGAAAATAACTAGAACTAGAACTTGAATAGGATCTAAACCTAAATCTGGAATAAAAGAGAGTAATTGTGAATGAAATATCAATAATCAAAAGGAAACTAGAGTGTCAATGATCCACTTGTAGCTATCAAGATGCTACCTCACTAGATTCAAGAAATGCAATTGGAATTAGAGTCTTATCCTATCCAATTGGAAGATGAAGCAATTAAACCAAATCTGAACTTTTCATTGACCTAGTCACATGTGAAGGAGTGTTGTAATGATTGGAATAGATTTTATGCATCCACCATGCCAAGAGATGATGGTGAATCACGAGTTTTACCAATCTCACAATCTCAAAATAGGAAAAGAAGATATTCAAAGCTATCATAGCGTCTATTGTAATTTGAGTCACAATAAATCATAGAAAATTAAAAATATTCCTTAAATTTAAACTAGAAATCAATGAGGTTCAACATAAACAAGAATTAAAGCAAGATAATCATTGCAACATGCTACAAGCTTTACCTCTTAGCCTTAGCTAAGAGGTTTAGTTAACTATAGACATGATTGAAACTAAAACCCTTAAAGAAAATATTAAAAATAAATAAAAACTATTAAGAGGTTGCTTCACCCTTTGGCTCTGCTTCGTGAAACCTAATTCATGTTTAGAACTCCTCAAAAAACCAATATTTATACCCATTGTCTGACCGTCTTTGAAAACTGCCTCAAATTTATGCACTCTACGTAACGCCTTCGATGTCATCGAACGTAAGTCGAATCCGGAAGTCACGCCTTTTCGCACTGCGTAACTTTTCATGTCATTGAACATACCTTCGATGTCATCGAACAGTCCTTCGATGTCATTAAAGGGTGTTCAATCAATCGAGAATGTGTCCATAGTGTTCTAGCGAGTTGCTTCAAAAATCCACAAAAATCACGATGTCATCAAACTACCTTCGATGTCATCGAACAGGTCTTTGAGCAATCAAACAGGGCTTCGATGTCATCGAGAAATGCATCCAATTTGTCCAGCAACCAAACTTGATTTTTATGTAATTCTTCAATGTCATCGACCAGTACACTTGCTTCGATGTCATCGACCGGTGGTTGATGATATAGACAGTGAAGTTCAGATTATGTGAATTTCTGCACTTTGCACTTTCGACTTCCTTTCTTCTTTATTTGGTTTCCTTGAATCTTGAGGTCTTGAAATCTTCAATCTTAATCTCCTAAGATCCATCCCTTGCCTTGGTGATTCTTGAGCATCAAATCCATGCTTTTAACATTCTTTTCAATTCAAGCTCTCAGATTCACCTTGCAATACAAGTATGTATAAAATATACCCATTAAGCATTATCATGTTCATAAAGCCAATATATAAACTAGGGTAAATATGCAATATTTGATACTCAACAGTTAATATTCCTTGACATGTTACCTACTCAAGCCTTGGATCACCCTCAGATTTTGGGTCCTGCCATAAATTGATCTAGGAAAATGGATGGACGGCACGGATTTTATCATGGGCATCTTGTGGGTCACAATTAGGTGGACGTATTAATAGAGTAGTTAAAGGACATGTCTCATTACTGGGTTTTCAACAGGGTTCAACGCTGGGCATATCCCATTGTGGTTAGTGGGGACAATTGAGGTATGGATCTGCTACATTTGGGGATCGATGTCCAGGGACTGGAAGTAAAAAAGAAAATTAAGTAAAACAGATGGATGGCTGGACCATCAGCCCATCCAGCAAGCGGACCCTATATGATTTCAATGGTGGGAAATTTCCCTATGTTTACTGTGATAGGGCCCAGCCAAACTAAGGAATCAAGCCAGTATCAGTGTTTACCCATCAGCTAGGTCTATGTGACCTTATCAACAAGTTGGATGACTATAAAGATCATAGTTGTAAGACCCCATCCATTCCATACCATTTTCTATGCCTATGTGCACGATCATCGACGCCCTTGGTGAGACCTGAACTAGTCGTGCATAGTACACACTTGACTGGTCGGAACCCTAAGGCCTCGAAACCTATTTCATATCGACCGCCTCATCGCCCGTGAAGGTACTGCTCGTGCATCTGTACGATGCTCCGTTAGTGAGATACGTCGCGAAGAATCGTTAGTATATCATGTTATGTGTAAGACCCGTACCCTAGTCCGTACCTTTCCGTAGGCTTCCGCGATCCCACCGATCGAATTCCGGCAATCCTCGACCCGTTTTCGACGTCGCACGCAATCCTAAGCCGAGTCCTGCATACCAAAGTCGGCTCGAACCGAAACTTGTATCCTAGCGACCGCGCCGTCGTCGCGGTTCCAACACCGCGACTCGCGCACCGAACCGATACCTAGGTGGGAAGATGTCAGTCTGCGTTCATTCTGAAGAAACACCGCACATTGTGAATTACGAAGGAATCTCTACGAGATGTCCCATCAATCAAGTCAAGTACACCACCATACCTCCATGCCACCTCACCCAACAACAAGTACACATGACCACTCCTTCCTTTACCATAAGTCCACTCTCTCTCCCCACTCACCATCCCTCCTTTACCCATTTTTCAACTCAACCCATCTCCATTTATTACAACCACTCCACCCATCCCTTCCATCCATATCTCCCATCACTTCTCTCTCTCTCCCTCATTTTTCTCAAATCTCTCCAAGAAACAAAAATTTCATACGTCCAAGCTCTTCCTCAAGCCAAGTGTGGCCCACTTTTCCCTACACTCTCATCTCTCATCCACACCATCAAAAGTCCATCATCCACCATTAAAAGTCAAGCAAATGAGCATAGGAGTGTAAGGAAGCAAGGAGGAGTACAAGAGGTGGGTGATCAACGTTGATTTTCATTTAAGGGCCCACTTATTGGTGGGACCCATTTTGATCTATGTATTATATCAATGGAGGGCCCATAGTGGCGGGGTCCCTCCTCTCTATCACTGTCTCTCTCTCTCTCTCTCTCTCTCTGTCTTCTCCCCCTAGAATGAACTGGGTCCCACCAAATCATGTTAAATCCACTCCATTCGTCATTGGTGTGGTCCACTACATTTTTAGGAGACATCCATCGTCCATTTTTGGGATGGTGGGAAGCCCCACATGTTATATAATTTATTATATTTATTTTGTATTAATACTATATTAATATATATATATATATATATATTACATGGTGGTGGGCCACGTACATGTGGGACCCACCATGATGCAGTGTTCATCCAAACCGTCCAGCGTCTTTGGACGCTGGACGTAGGCGGCTAGCATGGAGTGCGTGTACTGCATGGGCGTGTACTTGCAAGCTAACCAAAAAAAAAAAAATTTACTTTTTGGAGTGGGCTGCTCATACAGGCCCCACCTTGATGTATGTATGTGATCCACGCCGTCCATTCCGTTCTCTAGCTCATTTTAGGCATTGAGCCGAAAAATGAAGCTGATCCGATTTACTGGTGGGCTGTGGCATTAAGAATGCTAGTTTTCTTCGTTAAATTTTGGGAAAATGACTGCTGGGGCCCATAAGGAGCTTGGACCCACCTAAAACTTGGTGTGGACCCCTAATATTATGGGACACATGCAATGGACGGAGTAGATCCGATTAATGTGGGTCCCATCTAGAAAAAATAAAAAAAAAATTAAAAAAAATAAAAACGACAAGTAATGCCGGCTTCTTCTATCGAAGTCTTCAAGCGACAGTGGATCGGTGGCCCTCACGGCTCCAGCCGTGGGCCCCACCATGGTGCGTTCGACCATCAGCACCGTGCATTTGATGGTTCCCCTTTAAATTATGAGGTATCCCAAAAATTAGCCGTATACGGATCTCAGGTGGGCCATACTATCTTAAACCATGTGAAGACATGCCTAAAACATATAAAACCACTTGGTGGGGCCTACCCAATGTTTGGATAAGGCTGAAACTTGGTCTAGACCATCAATTTGGTGGGACCCACATAATGAGTGGGCTGGATTGGTGAACCACATCACGTGGGATCCCTGTCCACATAACCCAATCAACATGTTAGGTGGAAATAAACATGACCGTGGGCCACTGGCCCACATAACTTTATGAACAGGTTGGTCGGCAAATAAACATTTCGGTGGGCCCCCTCCCTAGCCGTGAGGCCCTGTGAACAGGGTGGGTGGCAAATAAACATTTTGGTGGGCCCCGCCCTGGTCCACATGACCTTATGATTAGGTTGGATGATAAATAAATATTTTTGTGGGCCTCCAAGTCCACGTGACCTTATAAATAGATTGGATGAAAATAAACGTTGCAGTGGGCCGCAGGTCCACGTGACCTTGTCAACAGGTTGGCTGGAAAACAAACATTACGGTGGGCCTGGTCTGCGTGACCATATGAACAGGTTTGATGGTAAATAAATATTATGGTGGGCCCTGGTCTCGTGACCTTATGAGTAGGTTGGATTTCAAATGAATATTATGGTGGGCCCTAGGCCCATGTGATGGAGCCCATATTTATGTATTTATGGCCGTTGTTGAGGCCCACCTTGATATATACATAAGGCCCATGAGTTTAGGCCCATTCGATGTATTGGTGGCCCGTTGTTGGGGCCCACTCTGATATATATGAGGCCCAGGTTGCGAGGCCCATTGTGATGTTTTCGAAGGCCCATGGAGTATGACCCATTGCAATGTACATGAGGCCATTGATGTGGCCCACTTGACTTATAAAAGGCCCATATGAGGCGGCCCACTTAATAAACCTAAGGCCGTTGGGTCAAGGCCCAATAAGATGTATATAGGTCCATTGCAATGTGTGATTCCCTATGGTTTGTGTAATGATATTTCATGGCGGGCTGTGCCTTGGGAACAATGTTGGTTTGACGTCCACATTGTAAAGATAATGTTGGTTAAATGTCCGCATTGTCACACTCCCTAAGACCCACTGATAGGCCCATACTTGTAGTAAGTAGGCCGTCTAGGCCCATCTCTGTGATACGCAGAGCCCATCCCTATATACATGTTTAGTATAGATTCATGATTCATTATCATACGCATCATATGTATGACTGGTATGAGAAGTGACTGATCATAGCATAGCCTTCGGGCGAACTGTTTATGGGCTCCCTGATAGGTGGAGTTGCCCTACATGAGCGCATGGTTCACGCAGGACTGTTGCATGACTGGTAGTGTGACTCATGCACTTGCATTGTGTGATTGTAGTTATTGTATGCCCTAGCGACACTAGAGCCATAGCCTCCATAGACATATCATGGGTAGTTGGATTGGATATCGAAAATGTTTGGTTCTAGCATACGGGCGTCATAGATGTCCTTGGGTGAAAATCCCTAAACCCAATGGTACCAGAGAATGACTCTAACGTCGAGACCGAGTGGATATACGAGCACGCAAGGACCGTATACCAGTAGGCCGCGTCTCTCAATGTGTCGTGGTCGGTTAGAAAGGGGTGTGACCTTACCCGCCTGAGTGAGGGGGCAATTTCTAGGTTGAGTTTGACTAGCTTGAGGAATCGGTCCGCTATCGACGAGCCTGGCCCGATATCGGCAGGCGGATAATGAGGTCTCTTTCGCTCTTCCAGTTGTGCATCCGGATAGGGACGACAAGCTGGTGTAGAGTGTACTAGACCCTGGTGATTATCCAGACTGAGAACCGTACTGATTTGATGCTCTAGTGAGGAGCTGCATTAATATGTGGAGGTGGATTGGCATGCTTGACTTGCACTATGCATCGCATGGCCTTGACATGGCCGATAGTATTCATATCTTGCACCGCATAGCCTTGGTACGACTGACTGCATGCATGTACTCATCAGCATGTTTCCGCATTACTCTGACCATGCATTTTGAGCACGCTCATATTGCGCACACACTTACACCACCCTCTAAGCTTCTATAAGCTTATGCATGATTGATGCGTGCAGGTGACACCAGGACGCAGCCGTAGTCTCCCCGCAGTTGGAGCGTGCATAAGCTTTTGAAGTTTTTGTCATTTTCAGTATATTGTATTTCCCTTCATACACCTTGTACTCAAAAGTTTTTTTTATCATAGTGGATTTTGTGATGGTGTTCTTGTAGTTATTGTTCATGGGTTATGCTTGTGGTTATGCTCATTACAAATCAAATTGATTGTTATAAATCCTCCTTGTAGCATCGCAGGATTGAAACCTGGTATATGGGTACCAGGAACCGAGAATGGGGTACTACAGAGGCTGTCGGCGCCCGATTCGGCGATCGAAAATTTTGCGAGCCCGGTCTCCGAGTTCGGGGCGTGACTTTACGCCCCAAACTCGGAAACCAGGCTCACAGAATTCCCGATCACCGAATCCCTTGCCGACAACCTAAGTAGTATCCCATTCTCAGCTCCCGGCGCCCATACGCCAAATTTCGATCCTTTTTCCAACGTACATTTATCTCATAAGAAGTATAACCACAAGTTTACCCAAATCACAAAGGCAACATCATCATCACATATCTACTAATATAAACAGTTGAATACAGTGCTGAAAGGAAAATAAATATATCAAAAATCAAATCTCCAGAAGACAGTTGCATGCTCCAAGCTTAATGTTGTTGCGACTTAACGCCACCTGACGCATTTATCGTGCAGAAGCTTATAGAAAGCTTAGAGGGTGGTGTAAGTGTGTGCGCAAGGTAAGTGTCAAGTATGTAATATCATAACAATGTGGAAACATGCCGGTAAGTCCATAAATATCAATCAACCTTATCCAGGCTATGCGATATAAAAACATAATAAGCCAATATCATATATTGAGGAAGCAATGTAGATCAGTTATGCAATGAAGAGACATAGTAAGCCAAATATCATATACTGAGGATGCAATGCAATATGCAAATCTTGACGAGTCCACGAATACCGTCAGCCGTATCTAGGCCATGCATCAAACATGTGTGTATCGCATGATCATGTGGGGGCAACTCCGTCTCACAAGGAGTCCCATAAACATCTCAGCCCAATGACATATGCATTAATCAATCATCCCTCATAACATGCATACGAATGATGGGGTCTACGAAGGACGGCGGATCTAGTCCAAATATCAAGATAGGCTCTAAACAGTGGATACACCAAACCTGATACTGCATATCCTTCTGTTTACGGTAAGAGGTCTGATTTAAAATGCGTCACCACAACATCAGACGATGCTTCCGATGTGGGATAAAGTTCTGCCTTTACTGTGTACACAGTAGCCTGCCAGTATAGTAGCTTGCCAACCACTGGTAGCTCGCTTAGGCCCTGCCCACAGCAATGTCCGCCCACGTGTGCCCGCCCATGTGTGCAACAGTGACGAAGCGTCATAATATCCCCCACTAAGGGAAGATCAGGGTCTAAGTATAATAAGTGAGCTTCCTTACCCTCTCTATTGTGCAATAAACTGGACTTCCCTATGGGGCCTGTAATACCCGTATCCTAGCTCGTACTGTTCCATCGACTCCCGTGATCCTTCCCGTCGAAGCCCGACAATCCGCGACCTATAATCAACATTTGTGCACGACCCTAAGTCGTATCCCATAGATCTGAGTCGGCTTAATTCGAGACTTGTACCATTGCGACAGCACCGTCGCCATGGTTCTAATGTCGCGTCTTGCATATTGATTTGATACCCTGGTAGGGAGATGTGGGCCGGTGTTTATTTCGAAGAAAATGCCGTGCGTTTGCAATCCCAAGAGAATCTCTACAGCATGTCCCATCAATCAATCAATCACCTCATGTCAAGTACACACACCCATACTTTCTTTCTCCACAAGTCAAGCAACCACCAAGTCAAATCTCTCTCACCCTCTCTCTTACACACCCATACATGTCAAGTATATCACTCACCTCACCCATTACTCACCTTACATCCATCACTCCTTACAACCCTCTCTCTCTCTCTCTCATTTCTCAACACATTCCAAGCTAAGCAAAAAAAAGGGGCGTCCAAGCTCTCCCATGTGAGAGAAAAGTGCATGTGTGTGGCCGACTTTCCCATCCCAAATCCTTCATCCTAGCCATTCAAACCTCATCACCCTCCATCAAAGTGAAGCATAAGGAGACCGATATTCCAACGGACGGAGAAGATCGAACGGCGGGTGCTCTATTAGGCCTAGATTTCCTTTTTTTGATGAAGGGCCAAGTGAGGCCTACTGATTGATGGTATGGATCTCACTTTAGACCCTAGGTGTGGCCGATGGCCCACCTTGATTCTCATGATCGTTCCATGGTGGGGCCATTCTCCATGGACCCCATCATGATGTTTATTTTCTTTGCATGGATAAAGGTCATCTAGACCGTCTATTTGGGTAAAGGAACCTCCACCGTTGATCTTTGATTTGGTGGGCCCACGTGTAATGGGACCCACTTGATGTATGATTGATTGCAAAGGAGGGCCCATAGTGTCAGGGTCTTTCCATCACACGCGTCTCTCTCTCTCTCTCTCTCTCTCTCTCTCCCCCTCTCTCCCTCTCTCTTTCATTTTTTTCTTGTTGTTTGTGATGATGTGGCCGTGTGGCCCACCCGGATGGACCCCACTATAAGGCATGTATTTTATCCAAGTCATCTATAGGTGGGGCCCACTTTATAAGTGTTGTGTCCACCCCATCCATCATTTGGTGGCCCACGTGGGCAACCCACTTGAAAGGCACAACCGTCTAGCATCCCTGGATGCTGAACGTTGAATGGAAAACACAAATATTAGCCTTGGCTCAAGGCTATTTGGGTGAGCCACTTGTATAGGCCCCACATGGACATATGGATTCAATCCACACCGTCCATCCTATTTACCAACTCATTTTAGGCGTTGAGCCGAAAAATGAAGTTGATCCAACTTTTTGGTGGGCCATACCTTAGCGAATAGTGATTTTCACTATTTAAATTCACTTGAATTTTTCTACACGCCGAAACATGCCCAATATTGGGCTTGATGGATTGGTTATGGATTATAGAATTCATTGGGTGGGTTGGATTCACCTGATGCGGGCCCTACCATAGAAAAACCGTGAAAAAAACTCTAAAAAAAATAATAATTTTGCAAAGCAGCTGACGCTGTTGCTGCTGCTGCAGTCGTAAGACGCTGCGTGGGCAGTCCCTGGCTGACCATGGGTCCCCAAACGTGGGCCCTACATGATTTGTGTCGAACATCAACATCATGCATTTGATGGCCCCTTAGGGCAGTGGGCCCCACCCCAAAAAATCAGCCATATACATTACTCAGGTGGCTCACATCACAGGAAACAGTGATGATGAACGTCTACCATTGGAACCCTTCCTGGGTCACATAAGTTTTGGATTAATATGAAATTTGTTTTTCCCTTTCATCCAGGTCCATGTGACCTTATCAACGGTTGGATGTCAAACAAACATTATGGTGGGCCCCACGTGGATGGTGGAACCCACCATGGTGTATGTGTTCTATCTGCACCGTCCACATCACTGGATGGTGGGACCCCAATGATGTATGTGTTCCCTCCATGCCGTCCATCTATATGGGACTCACCATGATGCATGTGTTGCATCCAACCGTTCAACCATTTTGAAAGCTCATTTTGTGGCATGAGTAAAGAATGAGTAGATCCATGGTTCAAGTGGATCCCCACCACTGAAAAATAGTGGGGACAGTGACATTCACCTTCAAAACATCTTAAGGGCCACGGTAGTTCCGATCGAGCTGATGTTTTTGCTCTCACTCCATCTATCTCCATGTTAACTTATGAATAGGTCGGAACCCAAAACAAATACATAACAGTGGGCCCTGTAGGATTTTAACGGCGGAAATCATTCTCACCACTATTATTTGGAGTGCGGTCCAGTCGATCTTTTGATATGATTCATTTTTATAATACGCTACATTGATTTCTATAATAGATGAGTTGGACTCGGCCTATTTAAATTAGTCCATTCCATTCGGCCCATTTGAATTGGCCCATTCAACTCGGCCCATTCATTCGGCCCATTTGATTAGGCCCGATGGGTTAGACGAGGCCCGTTGTCGAGTCCCACCTTGATATATTTGAGGCCCATGGGTCAAGGCCCAATGGGATGTACATAAGGTCCATTGTATGTGTGATTCCACCATGGTTTATGTAACGTTATTTATGGTGGGCCGTGCCTTGGGAGAAATGATGGTTTGATGCCCACATTGTAAGTATGATGTTGGTTAAATGCCCGCATTACGACTCTCCCTAGGGCCCATTGATAGGCCCATACTTGTTACGTGTAAGCCGTCTAGGCCCATCTTCATTGTGAGGATAGTTTTTCACTTTATAACATGCTTAGTATAATTCCATGATTCATGCCCATACGCATCATTTGTATGCTTGATATGATGAATGTTTGACCATAGTATAAGTCGTTGGGCTGAAACATTTACGGGACTCCTTATGAGATGAAGTGCCTCACATGATCGCGTGGTATGCGCCGGATTGCTGCATGATTGTACGATGTGACTCATGCATCTCACATATGTGTGACTTGATCATCGCACACCCTAGCGACATTAGGGTTGTGGCCTCCACAGGCACATCGTGGATGGTCATATCGGATACCAGAAATATTGGCTCTAGCATTATAGGCACTTAGGATGTCCTTGGGTGAAAATCCCAGAACCTTTTTGGTACTAGAGGATGCTCCAACGTTTAGACCGAGTGGATACACAAGCGCCCGAGTGCCGAATACCAGTAGGCCGCGCCTCCCACTGTGTCATGGTCAGTTGGAAGGGGGTGTGACCTTATCCGCCCCAGTGAGGGGGCTATAAGCTAGGCTGAGTTTGACCAGCTCATAAATGAGTCTGCTATCAATGAGCTGGGTAGGTATTGGCAGACTACTAGTCAGGCGGATAGTGTGGTCTCTTCCAGTTGCTTGGCTGTGTAGCTAGGGAGGAGACAGTCAGTGTGAAGTGTATTAGACCCCGGTGATATCCAGAGAGGAACTGTACTGATATATGTACTTGATGAGGACTGGCATGCCTGCTTTACATCTCGCATACGATATTTGGCTACTTAGGCCTCGCATCGCAAGGCCTTGGTATGGCCGATAGCATTAATGCCTTGCATCACATGGCTTTGGTATAGCTGATAGCATTCATGGACTTACCGTATATTTCTGCATTACTCTGATATTATATACTTGGCACTAGCCTTACGCACACACTTACACCACCCTCTAAGCTTTTATAAGCTTATGCACGACCGTTGCGTGCAGGTGGCATTTGATCGGAGCAGTGCCGAGGCAGGAGCGCACATCAGATTATTTTGGAGTTTTTTATCACCCTGTATTTCCCTTTCCACATTGTACTTAAAGTTTTTGATATAGTGGATATGTGGTGATGTTGTTTTGTGACTTGGTTATGCTTGTGGTTATGCTCCATTACAAAAAAAAAATCATACTGAAAATCCTCTTTGTAGGATCTTAGGATCAGAATCTGGCATGTGAGTTCTGGGATCCGAGAATGGGGTACTACGGAGGCTATCGGCGTCAGATTCGGCGATTGGAAAATTTGTGAGCCCGTTTCCTGAGTTTGGGACGTGACAGGGCCTAATACATACACAAGGTGGGCTCTAAGGTAAAAGAAATAATCCTTCTAGCAACCAATGGGGGCTTAACATCTTGGGATATCCCAATACGAATAGATGGACCATGCAAACATCAATGGGGCCCAATGATTAGGGTCAACCCACTTAGAGAAGGATGAGAATGGGCCTAACAAGGCCTAAGGGAAGGTCACAATTTGGACATTTAACCATCATTGCCCATCAATGTGGACATTTTACCAACATTTCTCCCAAGGAATGGCCCACATAGAGCCAAACATATAGTGGGCCCGTGGCCTCACACAAGGGCCTAATATATATCACAATGGGCCTCACACAAGAGCCTAATATACATCACAATGGGCCTCACTCAAGGGCCACATATATATCACATCGGGCCTCGCCATATGGGCCTCATATATATCACATTGTGCCTCACATATGGGCCACATATATATCACATCGGGCCTCATTCATGGGCCACATATACATCACATTGGGCCTCACCAAATGGGCCTCAAATACATCACAATGGGCCGCATCATATGGGCCTCACATATATCATATTGGGCCTAATGGGGCAGCCTATGATTTAGTAAAATGGATGGGCAACATGCATAAAATATACATCAAGGTGGGCCTTACAGTTCATCCCCTATAGTCAAGAAAAATAAATAGGCAATATGCTTACAATACATGAAATTGTGGTAATGACCGCTTTAGTAGAAGTAAGAATAGGTCAAAGTGTCATATTATCGTTATCTTGATCTAATATGCAAATGTCAAGATATCATCAATTTAACTCTAATGGTTTCCGAACCAATTAGAGGATCCAATCACAAGACTAAACAGAATCTAAACAATATATAACCTTAGTCTAAGATGGATTGAATGAGTGACTGTGTGTGGAATGTGATACTTATCATTTCTAAAAATTCATGTCATCATGCATCATGTGAACATCCAAAGTAAACACAGAAAAGTAAAACGCAAATAACAATCCCAAACATAGTCATTTATAGTGGTTCGGCTACTTGCCTACTCGACTCCCAGTGGACGCACTAAACCCTTGAGTGTACGGGATTTCACTAACGGAGGTTTTAAATCAAGTTCACCTCTAACCTTCACAACCTACACAAGGTTAACTCTAGAACCTACATAAGGAACCTAAACATGTCTCCACGAGACAAAAGTTTATGCCCCACACAGGAGCAAGGGTCAACACACAGCACTAGGGTTTAATGCTCTACACACGAGTAAAGGATCCACACAAGGAACCTAGGGTTTTAGGCCCACAGGCCAAGGATCCATATAAGGAATCTAGAGTTTATGCCCTACACAAGAGCAAAGTCAACACACAACACCTAAGTTTTATGCTCTACACAAGAGCAAATGATCTACACAAGGAACCTAACTTTTAGGCCACACAGGTTAAGGACCTAAGTTTATGCTCAATAAGAGAAGGGTCAACACACAACACCCACACGTACTCTCCTGTCGGATGCCTCCTATGAGGACTTGAAAGGGGTGAGAATTACCTGTACCCAATCCTACACAAAGGAATGATCAGCAGGGTCTCTAGACTCTAATGACTTACAGATAAGTAGATGAGCCCTATTAAGCACGTTGATGAAGATCTCCTCTGATAACGAAGAATCTTCAACTCCCTTGAACCGTAACACTGATGATGCTCCAATGTATGGCGACGAGTTGGGCCAAGGTTATGTTGGTAATTACTCTATTAAATGATACTCATTGAAGAGACAGAGTAATTCCAAGATCTTAGGCATTTAAGGGATCCTAGCTCAATGATTTGCCATTAAGGTGGTAGCTGAAAGATCCTTGAATGCAGAAGTTCATTCCCCAATCCACTCTATTGAATATCAATGATGAGGGTGGATTGAAGGATGAACTCCCATGAGAAAAAAGGGATTATGATAGATGATACGAGTTACTCTCTCAAAGCTCTCTCTATTTTTCTTAATACAACAACTAATAGCAAGCTCTCCTTAAATAGGCAAAGAGATCCAACAGTAATAAAATATTCAATTTTTTACGGAGTTCGATATCATCGAGCCATCTTCAATATCATCGAATGTATACTTTCGAAGACATCGAGGGATAGATCGATGAACTCTACTGACAATCACAGCTGAATCTCTTATACACAGCTCGATCGTATCGAACATGCTTCGATGTCATCGGATATCGAACTTCGATTTTATCGAACAACGGTTCGATTTCTCGACAATGAAACTATGAGAGCAGGCTAAATATGAGATAGCTGGCTTCGATATTATCGATCCTCCCATGATGTCATCAGACTTCAAATGTCGATGATATCAATACCTAGTTCGATTCATCGATCTTTTATAGAAGATTTTCCTATAAGCTTGTTGGACATTCCATTGTCCGAATTCGATGATATCGACCTAGTTTAGATATGATCGATATTTGAATATCGATATTATCGTGGGAGTCTTGATACCTCGAACATTTAAAGTGGATTTACTTAAAAGCTTGTTGGACTAGTTTGGTCCGAGTTCGATAACATCGAAAATCCATCGATATCATCTGAGTTTGAGTTCTGAGGATATTGAGGCTCTCTTCGAGTCATCGACAAATATATGATTTACCTTAACAGCTTGCTGGACACAACCTAACCAGAGTTCGATTATAGCGAGCCGTCTCAATGATCTCAGAATTCAAATGTCGATGATATCAATTCTTCTATCGATTTATCGAGAATTTTGTCCAGAGATCAAGGTGGTTGCTGGATACAAGATGTCCTCAATTCGATGATATTGAGTGCATTCAGAGGACATCGATAACAGGTGTCTGATCACATCGAGGAATCTCGATATATCGACAAAAGCTGAAAACTTAGAGATTTTCCTGGTTTGTAAAATAGTTTTCATACTTTAAACTATATGTTATTCTATCCACTTTTAAGGGTTTTATTTACCTGGGTGTTTTGGGACATGGGATGTGAGGTTAAGTTTACATTTGATGAGTTCAGAGCACACATCCAGTTGATGCAGACACTTGAATGATCTTCCTATAGGGCTCACTTGACTTGTTGACTCAACACTCATGCTAATTGATAAACCAGGGCACTTTTAATCTCCCCCTTTGTCAATTATATGATAAAACACCTAAAACCACCTAGAGCAACATCCTAAATTCTGTGTACATGAACCCTTACACAAATTTACAAAGATACAAGTTCACATAATTGCTTAAGTAGCTACTCCCCCTGTCTTCTTTGAAGCTACTCCCCCTATCACCTGTACCACCATACATACATAGATGCAAACAATGTTCCTCATGGTGGGATTTGTTCTCCCCCTTTTTGTTAGTCATTGGCAAATGGAAAGATATATATGTAAGTGCTATATTTTTTAGCTCCTATGATTGTTAAATTTTGTAGTGCCAAAACCTCTTGGAATCTGTGTTTTGTGTAGCTCATCTACATATTCAAGATCATGCATCTCATGTACAAGAACAAAGGTCTTTACCTCAAGAACTTCAAATGCAAGATCAAGAGATATACAAGTTCAAGTTCAAGTACAACACCAAGTGTTAGTTCAATCTTTCCAGCTTCAATAGTTAAAGGTTTCAAAGCTTCATCCATATCAAGACAAAGTTCTTTACTTTGGTACTTAAAGCTCAATATGAAATACAAGTTACGTATCTCAAGCTCAAGCTTCAAAGCGTTTCAAATTCAAGCTTCAACACATTTCAAGATGTCAAGCTTCATGTACGTCAAGAACAACTATCATCCGAAGCAAAAGAAGATTCAATGTTCATATATTGCTTATAAGGTATGAATGACCCTAGATTGACCATAGGTTAGGTCACATTGATTACATACTTTAATTGGGTCACTTTATAGGTGTATAGACTGTTTTCTCGACTAGTCTTAGCCTATGTTTAACTAGTCCTAATACTAGCTCGACCAGTCTAAGAAATTTCTCGACCAGTCCAAGGTTTGTTACTAATTTTCGAGATTTTCTGTTATAGCCTCGAACAGTCGAGTGAATAGTGCTCAACCAGTCGAGTAGGCTCAACTCAAAGTCCAGCAACCAAATTGGGTCCCACATGACCAATCGTGGGTATGGATTGACTGGTCGTGGAGGCCACTCGATTGGTCGAGCAAGTCCTTCGACCAGTCATGGAATATCTTATCGCGCCCAAATTTTCAAAAGTTTGTTGGTCCTTCGACCTGTTGAGCTGTCCTCTGAGCCGTCGAGTGAGCAGTTTCTGCACTTATAAATAGAGCGCGATTTTCAGAGTTTTTCATTCAATTCAAGCAAAATTAAGACACCACTCTGAGAGATAAGTTTATGATATTCTTAAGCTATTTAGTGCTCATTTAATATTCTCTTTAATTAGCTTTTTGTATTTGATTTTGTATTCTACATTCCAATCTTATTTGAAGAAGGGATTGAAAATTTTCAATTTCTTGAAATCAAAACCAAATCAAGCTAGCTCAAAGTGATTTAATCTAAAAATCATATAGAACTTAGAACCTTTTCATAAGTGAGTGTGGACATTAAACATCTATGTTGAACTTCTATTCTGAATTGGTTCTACCGGGCAGCATCAAAGGAGAATATCCAGATAAGTATTTTACAGTTTTGTAAATCTCTTTCTTTTATTTTCTTTGAGAGCGTGGGGTTTTTTGAATTATATAAGCCCACTTGAAAGACACAATTGTGAAGGTTTTAGGAGAACCTTGAAAAACCTATTGCATAGTGAACGTTAATATCCACTGTGTGAGGATATTAGGAGTGGAGTAGTTGTGTGGCTATTTTTTAAAACAATCGGTGTACACACAAGCGAACCACTATAATTCCTAGTCTTGTGGTGGATGATTGATTGTGGCATTGTGTGGATGTTGTAATTTCTTTTTACGCATTTGTGGAGAATGTTGTAATTTCCTTTATACAAGTGTGGGAATGTTGTAATAGCTTAGTTATTTTCTTTGCTATTTATTTCTTTAATCTTTTGTATTGGTTTGATATTTTAATACACATTTTGTTCTAGGAATCAGGTTGTCCTACCATATGCCATTGGTTTTTTGTGTCATGTTGTCCTTAGAACAACATCTGAATCAACCTCTCAATACTTGTACATTTGAGGTTGTTATTCATTTCTGCATTGTGTGATTGATTAAGTGTTATCTTTATTTATATTTGTTAAATTCCTCATTTAATTTTTAATTTGGCATAGCCCTATTCACCCCCCCTCTAGGACTCTTAGCTTGGCCTTTTCAAGTGGTATCAGAGCCTAATAGCTCGCTTTATTTATTTTGGATTAATTTCCTGAGCTAATCGATCTGAGCTTTTTAAGATGTCAAATTTTGATAGCCTTTCAGTCACTAGGCCTCCACCATTTGATGGCTCCAATTATACCTATTGGAAAGCTAGAATGAGAATTTTCTTGAGATCCATGGATGAGAGCGTGTGGCAAGCCACAGTGACCAATTGGACCCCTCTTACCAATGAAGTGACTGGTACCGATGGATCTGTAACTGTAAAAGTAACACCTTATTTTACTTAGATCAATCTTTAGAAAAGTGAAAGTAGTGCCAATGTAAAGATTCTAAATGCAATTTCTTACGCACTATCACCGAATGAATTTAAAAGAATTATATCCTGTGATACTGCAAAGCAAGCCTGGGATGTTTTGGAAATGACACACGAGGGAACAACAATTGTCATGAAATCTAAAGTTCAAATCCTCACAATCAAATTTGAGGAAATACGTATGGAAGAAAGTGAAACTTTCATGGACTTCTATACAAGATTGAATGACATTGTCAACTCTATGCGGGGTCTTGGTGATAGAATCCCAAAAAGTAAAGTCTGTGCAAAGATACTACGCTCACTTCCTGAACGGTTCAATTCAAAGGTAACTGCGATCCAGGAACTTTGTGATACGGATAATATGAGGGTAGAAGAATTAGTTGGTTCCTTACAGACCTATGAGTTAAACTTTAAAGCTCCTAAAGGTAAATCCATCGCCCTTAAATCTTTTAAAATTATTTCTCAAGAAAATAACAATTCTGATTTAGAAAATTCTGAAGATGATATGACCCTTTTAGATAAAAAGTTTTATAAGATTTTAAAAAGTAAAAAGAGGGTTGATTTGCAAAAACCTAATGAAAAGAAAAGATCCTGATCTAAAACTTGGAAATCTTTAAAAGACAGCACATGTTACAACTGCCATGAATATGGGCATCTAGCAAACAAATGTCCTAAAAAGGACAAATCGAAAAAGAAAGGTATGTTGGCTACATGGGATGAATCTTCCTGCTTTGAAGCTTCTTCTGAGTCAAAAGATTCTGAAACCGAGTCGGTTAATGATGTTAAAGCCCTAATGACTCTAGCCAAATTCACTTTTTCAGATAATGATGATTCAACTAGTGAAGAAAATCTGAATAGTGATCATGAAAATGAAGAAGATCATCAAGATGCTTATAATGCCCTATACAAGGAAAGTTGCAAAATTGCTGTAAAACTAAAACTTCAAAAAGAAAAGTTTTCAAAACTTAAAGAAAATTTTGATAATCTAGTCTTAGAAAAATCACACATTTCAGATTGTTTTGAAAAAACTAAATGCGATTTAGATTTCAAAACCTCCCTTGTTGAAAACCTAAAATCTGAAAATGAAAAGTTAAACTAAAAGTCTCTTCACTTTTGAGTTTAAAAGACACATGGAGGTATGTGAAATAGCGGTGAAGACCGCTTGAGTTGAAGTAGGAATATGCCAATATGTCCTAGAGGGGGGTGAATAGGACTTTTAAAGTTTTTATGGTTTATTTAAAATCCTATTTCACTAATCCTTATATATATATATATATATATGCAATTATCAGGATTACTCAAATGTAACTTTACTGGCTTCCAAGCTCAGTAAAGGATCCAATCATAAACTACTCAAGAAGTAATAATGCAGACATAGTTCATGATGGATATGACTATGTAGGTGTGTGAGAGGTGATCAGATAATCAGATATGGAAGTATTTAAGCAAATCACCCAATAAAAATAACAATCTCAAACATAGTCATTTTATAGTGGTTCGACGATAAGTCTACTCTACTCCGGGCTGTCGCACTCAACCCTTGAGTGTACCGGATTTCACTAAGGAGGTTTTCCAGGGTTCACCTCAAACCTAAGGTATTAAATCAGGTTCACCTTCAACCTTTACAGAGGTTTTACGCGGTTCACCTCAAACCCGGTGTTTTACTGGTTCACTCCTAACCAGATGTTTATGCTTCCATAGAGTAAGGGTCCACACGACGTACCCAGATTTTAGACTACACAGGTCAAGGACCTACAAAAGGACCTAACAGTTTATGCCCTACACAAGAGCAAGGTTCCACACTATGCACCCACAACGTACACTCCCATCGAAGGCCTGCACGAGGGCTTTAAAGGGCGAGAACTACTTAAGACCCAATCCTAGAAAGGAATTATCACAAGTGTCCTCTTAGACTCTAGATACTTACAGATAAGTTGATGAGTCCTGTTAAGCACAACGTTGAAGATCTCCTCCTCCTTGTTGACGAAGAGTCTTCTGCTCCCTTGATCCACTACACAAAAAATATACCAAGACTAGGCTTAGGGTTGGGTCAAAGGGAAGATGGAATCCTACTATTTAAAGATTTTTCTGTTAGGAAGATAGAGTAGATCCAATCTTATGCATTCAAGGCATCCCAGCATAATGATTTGCCATTAAGGTAGTAGCTGGAGGATCCTTCAACACAGAAGTTCATTCCCTAATCCACTCTATTGAATATCAATAGTGAGGGTGGATCAGAGGATGAACTCCCTTGAGAGAAAGGGCTTTAGGTATAGGATATAAGTTGAAACACACAAAAGCTCTCTCTACTTTCTCTCATCGCAACAAAAGACAAGTCCTCTATAAATAGGCAAAAAGTTCCAACGGATATAAAACGGTCACATTTATGACAGAGTTCGATATCATCGAGCAGGTTCGATATCATCGAGCGTATACTCTCGATAGCATCGATGGTCTGCTCGATGACTCGGACTCGATGTCATACGCTTTTGAAACTCTTTGCCAATTGGTCGATGAATCGAAACTATTGTCGATGTCATCGGATTTCAAACTTCGATTCCATCGATGACAGGTTCGATTCATCGACACTTAAAAAATGAGAGAGACTTGACTTTGAGATATTTCAGGTTTTCATGAATGATCGGGGGACTGTCGAGGTAATCAGAATTTAAATGTCAATAACATCGAGATCAGAGTCGAGGCATCGATAAATCCAGCTGATTTATCTTTAAACTTGCTGGACAGATTATGGCTTCATTCGATGCAATCGATTTGGTGTCAATATCATCGATATTTGAATATTGATTAAATCGAAGAGCCCCCGATCATAGTTAAAAACAACCTGAAATAACTGCTGTAAGAAACGCGCGCCCACTGTCGATATCATCGATGGTCCTCTGATCTTATCGATATTTGATTTCAGATCATATTTGACGGTCATCGATATATCGAAGGAATATGAGATTTTCATTAAAAAATAGGGGCGCCGAAAATCTGCCTGTCGATATTATCGAGCCACTCTCAATGGTCTCGAGATTTGAATATCGATGATATTGATATGTGTATCGATACATCGATAATTTGTCTAGATATGTTGTGAAGTTGCTGGACATATTTAGTGCTTTTATCGATGATATCGATAGGTGTATCGATACATCGATAATTCGTCCAGATATGTTGTAAAGTTGCTGGACATATTTAGTACTTTTATCGATGATATCGATAGGTGTATCGATATATTGATAAGTCCGTCAAGATGAATATTTAGTTGCTAGACATTTTGGTCCTCTTATCGATAATATCGTTAAGGTATCGAGGACATCGACAGTGCATATCGATCATATCGAGGGTGCTTCGATAAAATTGACAGAACGAGAAAAACTTAGAGATTTTCTTATTTTGCAAAAAGTTTTCTCACCATAAAACCCTAAGATGTCTATCTTGTTTTAAGGGTTTTAATCACTTGGTGTTTTGGGACATGTGATGTGAGGCTATGATTTACCTATTGCGAGCTTCCACACATCCCATTGAGGCAGACGCTTGAAATAATCTTCCTATCGAGTTCAGCAGCCAGTATGACTCACCACACACGTAACTTGACAAACCAAGGCACTAGCAGGTGTACTTTCAGTATGCCCAAGGTGATCCTAAGTTAGAAAAACTCTTATCCAGATCCAGAAAATGTAGCTATCGATTTGGATTGAGCTATGACAAAAGTATTCCTCACAAACATAAGAATACTCTACTCACATTTGTGAAAGGAGAGTCTTCTTACTCAAAAGGGAAAAGTCTAAATCGAAATTATTCTAAAAATGCTAAGATTTTTCAAACCTTAAAACCTAAAAGCAACCACCTCAACTATAAAAATCAGAATCGTAATCCATTAACTGAGAAAATTGTTGATTTACTTAAGGAGCTCTTAAAATCTAACTCAATGGGTCAGCCCTATAACAACTACAAACATAAGAAGACCAACTATATTCCTAAACCCAAGACTATAATGAAATGGGTCCCTAAGGTTACTTGCTTGGTTGCCCACACCGCTTTCAAAGCTTCGAGTCATTCAAAGTGGTACCTAGACAGTGGATGCTCCAGACACATGACAGGTGACAAGGGTCTGTTCACCAATCTTAAAGACACAACTATGGTTCAGTCACATTCGGTGATGGTAGCAACTGCAGAATTGTTGGCCAAGGTACAGTTCAACTCTTTAACCTCCCTCTATTTGAGAATGTTTTATATGTAGAAGGGTTAAAACACAACTTATTAAGCATCTCTTAAATATGTGATAATAATCATAGTGTAAAATTTACTAACCAAGGTTGTGAAATTCTAAATAAAAATGGTTCTGTAATATTAACTGGTCGCAGAGCTTCTGAAAACTGCTATATTGTTTGTGATTCAAGCTCATCTAATCTATCGTGCTACATGGTCCATACCGATGAGACCAAATTATGGCATAAGCACCTTAGACATGTACACTACCGCAACTTGTATAGATTGAGCAAAAGAGAGTTGGTAAGAGGTTTACCCAAAATACAGAATGTAGATAAAATTTGTGGTGAATGCCATATTGGCAAATAAACTAGGAGTACTCACAAAAAGGTGAACTCCAACGTCACATCTAAACCGCTCGAACTTCTCCACACAGATCTCATTCGACTAACGAGAACGGAGAGTCGAGGTGGCAAGAAGTACATACTGGTAATTGTTAATGACTTTACCAGGTTCACTTGGGTAGTTTTCTTAAGAAACAAATCAGAAACTTTCAATGAAGTAAAAAGGATACTTAAACGTATTCAAAAGGAAAAAGGATCTCAAGTTTCTAAGATCCGTATTGATTATGGATCAGAATTTGAAAATAGCAGTTTTGAGAAATTTTATAGTGATCAGGGAATATCACATGAATTCTCTGCGCCTAAAACACCCCAACAAAATGGTATAGTAGAAAGAAAAAATAGAGTGCTTCAAGAAATGGTAAATGTAACGTTAAATAGTATGAAGCTCCCTAAAAATCTTTGGGCCGAAGCCGTAAATTCTGCTTGTTATATAATTAACTGCATTTACACTAGAAAATCAAATGGTAAAATGGCTTACGAAATGTGGTTTGATAAGAAGCCTACTGTCAAATACTTTCGTGTTTTTGGAGCAAGTGCGACGTTTTACGTGACCAAGAAAATATGGGTAAGTTTGACAACAAAAGTGACGAAGGGATATTTTTAGGGTATGCTCTGAATAGTCGAGCGTATCAGGTTCTTAGTAAGAGGACTGGTGTAATTCAAGAGTCTATTAATGTGGTTATTGACGATCACTTGAATACACCTGTCTCAAGTTCAGAAAATGATAAAGTTTTTCTAATCGATAAATCAAATTCTTCATCAAGTCAAAATAACACTAAACTAAGGACAGTTAAAGACCATCCAACTAATCAAATCCTTGGAAACCCTCTCACTGGACAACGCACTTGCAAACAACTTGAAGATATGTGTAACTACGAGTGCTTTACGTCTCAGATAGAACTGGTACGTAAAAGAAGCTCTTTCTGATGAAAACTGGATTGTTGCGATGCAAGAAGAGTTCAATCAATTTGTCAGAAATGATGTTTGGTACTTAGTTCCAAGATCGAAAAATAAACACATTATCAGAACAAAGTGAATTTTTAAAAATAAGTCTGATGAACTTGGTAATATTATTAGAAACAAGGCTAGGCTGGTTGTATAAGGGTACACTCAAATTGAAGACATTGATTATGACGAGACCTTTACTCTAGTAGCTCGTCTTGAATCAATCAGACTATTTATATCCATTGCATGCTTTAAAAAGTTCAAAATATACCAAATGGATGTGAAGAGTGCATTCTTGAACGGCGATCTGCATGAAGAGGTGTATGTTGAACAATCATCGAGTTTTGAAGACCCTAAACATGTTAATCATGTTTATCGCCTAAAAAAGGCACTTTACGGTTTAAAACAAGCTCCCAATGCATGGTACAAAAAATTGACTAAATTTCTACTAAGTCATAACTTTATAATGAGAAGTGTTGATAAGACATTATTTGTAAAGAAACATAATGATCACATTTTAATAGTACAAATTTATGTTGATGATATTATCTATAGATCTACCTGTGCTAACATGAGCATTGAGTTTGCATATCTTATGAAGTCTAAATTTGAAATGAGCATGGTTGAAGAATTAAATTATTTCCTAGGGTTGCAAGTTAAACAGCAACCTGATGGTTTCTTTATCTCTCAAACTAAATATGCTCTGAACTTAGTTAAAAAGTTCGGATTTGAGAGTGAGAAAATTTTTTATACTCCAATGACTACTACTTTAAAACTCTCAAAGGACTCTACAGGTAAGAGTGTGGATCCTAAGTTGTATCGCAATATGATAGGTAGTTTGTTTTATTTAACTGTGAGCCGACCTGATATTGCTTTTAGCATAGGTATTTATGCCAGATATCAATCTGACCCTAAAGAGTCACATCTAATTATTGTTAAGCGGATTATGCGATATGTCGCTAGTTCAACAAATCTTGGTCTCTGGTATCTACATGATACTAGTGTGCAATTAACTGGTTACACGAATGCTGATTGGGCTGGTAACATTGATGATCGAAAATCAACCAGTGGTGGTTGTTACTATGTAGGGAACTGTTTAGTTTCTTGGCTAAGTAAGAAATAAAGTTCCGTATCACTTTCAACAGCTGAGGCTGAATACATTGCTGCAGGTAATGCATGCACTCAGCTTGTATGAATGAAAAGAATGCTAAGCGATTACGAAATTACACAAGATTCTATGGTCTTATATTGTGATAATTCAAGCGCAATTAGTATCTCTAAAAATCCAATCTAGCATTCGCGAACCAAGCATATTGACATTAGATATCACTATATTCGTGAATTAGTGGAAGACAAGACAATTTCTTTGGATTGTATTTCGACTGAGAATCAATTAGCTGACATATTCACAAAACCGCTTGACAAAAGCAGGTTTACAAAATTAAAATTTGATCTTAGTATGTGCAATCTAAATTGATAATTCATGTCTTTCTATATTATAATGTATATATTTGTTCTTTTGAAATTTTTAAAATTCAAATTTTATGAAAAATTGTAAAATTTGTGGGTGCATGACCAGTCGAGTACATACTTGACCAGTCGTGGCATGATCGATCGAGCATGTACTCGACCAGTAGTGAATCATGGGTTTAGCATTTTATTTAGGAAAAATCACTTTTTCTTCATTTGGGTCTTCTTATTTAATGTGCCCTACCTCGATCGGTCGAACCCATCTTCGATTCCTCCATGGTTAGTGCATTTTTTTCAATTTTCTTATAGATTCAAGTCCTTTGCACTTCCTTTTCATCATTTGTGTGGTTTATTTCTTGTTTTATATTAGTTTTGGAGGTTTTCTACTAAAAAATCTGATCTACTAGAAACCCACTTTACTTCTTTTGCAATCTCTTTATTCCTTGCTTTCTGTATTGCAAATGGAAAGTAGAACCAAGAAGAAAGGATCTCGTAGTCCCTCTTTCTCTTGTTCGGCTCCTATCACGGTGCGCCACCTTCGATTGCCTGAGGATGATTTCGATTATGTACAGGATATTTGATTACGCAATGTGATAGTTGAACGAACTATTAATCTTGTTCATGTGGCACCATTTGATATTGTCTCTCTCCTTTAGTCTGTAGGATGGGATAACATACTACATTGGGGTACACCGGCATACCGCTCCATTGCGCAGGCTATGTATGCTTGTATTACTAATTTTTTTACTGAAAATCTAACATTTACTATTGCGACCAGAGAAGGTGCAGTTGATGTGGACCGTCATCTTATCTCTGGATTAATGGATATACCTGTCAATGACGAAGGTATTCCTATTAGTTATCTAGTGGCAAAACCATTTAAAACTGAGTAGTGAATGCTCACTAGAGATTTATGCAAAAAAGATGCAGAATGGAATACTGGGAATGCGCTTTCCTCCAAGTTTTTATTACCCAGATACAGAATCCTTCATAGGATTTTCATTTCAAATGTCTATTCTCGATCTGGTAACAAAACTGAACTTATTACATTCATGGTTCGTATTCTCCATTCCATCATTTCTGGAGTCTCTGTATGTCTTCCTTCTCTAATTTGTCATAGCATCATTCAATTCCATCTCCATCCAGGTCACAGTGACATACTCTTCACTTATCTTATGACTATGTTAGCCACCCATAGCTTAGTGGCTATGCCTATTGGAGAGGCTCCCATTACCCAACTACCATTCAATAACTCTAACATTAACAAGATGAATTTGAAGTTGGCCCCAGGCCAGGTTGATGTGGGTGTTGGTGGTGCTGCAGCTCCAAATGAAGAGAAGGGTGGTTTGCCTCCAGATGATGTGAATATGGATGACCTCTTTGATGAAATTGAATTCGATTCTGCCACTAATCCTGATTATCAGCCATCTAACTTTGATGTGCGTTTGCGCTTTCTTGAGGAGAATGTTGAAAGTATGAATGTGTCCCATGAAATGCAATTTAAATATATGTGCAAGTATCTGAAGCGCATTAACAAGGGACTTCATCAAATTGATCCTTCCATACCTGCTCCTTCTTCGGGTTCGGATTAGTAGTTGTATTTTTCATATGTAATAACTTTTAAACTACTTGAATTTCTCTTGTTTTATGGGAATGGACATGCTTGAACATGCTTGCTTTTGAATTTAGTTATCTTTATTATCTTGTTCATTTACCTTCTTCTTCCTCATTACTCTTCTTTTACTTTCTTGTTTATCTACTTCCATTATCTTTTTATTGGTTCATTCCTTTGTCATATTGTGACAAAAAGGGGGAGAATTTTATCATGCTTGTGATATGTGGATTGTGGATTGTGGTTGTGGATAGGTAGCCACCATTATTTTTTTAAGGGAGAGTAAGTAAGGGGGAGTATTGTTGGGAGAATATTGTTGTATTGATGCATATTTCTTTAACCTATTTATAACTGACGCATGATTCTTTATTGTGCATATTATGCTTATCTTATGTTAATGAAGTGTGTTTTGTCACAAATTTGACAAAGGGGGAGATTTTAAGTGCTATGTTTTCTAGCTCCTATGATTGTCAAATTTTGTAGTGTCAAAACTTCTTAGAATCTATGTTTTGTGTAGCTCATCTACATATTCAAGATCATGCATCTCATGTACAAGAACAAAGGTCTTTACCTTAAGAAGTATAAGAACAAAGGTCTTTACCTCAAGAACTTCAAATGCAAGATCAAGAGATATACAAGTTCAAGTTCAAGTACAACACCAAGTGTTAGTTCAATCTTTCAAGCTTTAATAGTTAAAGGTTTCAAAGCTTCATCCATGTTAAGACAAAGTTCTTTACTTTGGTACTTAAAGCTCAAGATGAAATACAAGTTAAGTATCTCAAGCTCAAGCTTCAAAGCGTTTCAAATTCAAGCTTCAACACACTTCAAGATGTTAAGCTTCGTGTACGTCAAGAACAACGATCAACCAAAGCAAAAGAAGATTCAATGTTCATATATTGCTTATAAGGTATGAATGACCCTAGATTGACCATAGGTTAGACTATATTGATTACATACTTTAATTGGGTCACTTTATAGGTGTATAGATTGTTTTCTCGACTAGTCTTAGCCTATGTTCGACTAGTTCTAGTACTAGCTCGACCAGTCTAAGAAATTCCTCGACCAGTCCAAGGTTTGTTACTAATTTTCAGGATTTGCTATTATAGCCTCGACCAGTCCTGGTGTCACACCCCAAACTCGAAAACCGGCCTCACAAAATTCTCGATCACCGAATCCGGTGCCGACAGCCTCCGTAGTGCCCCATTATCGAATCTCAGCACTCATATGCCAGATTCTGATCCTGGGATCCTACAAGGAGGATTTTCGGTATTAATTTTTTTTATAGTAATGGAGCATAATCACAAGTATAACCAAGTCACAAAACAACATCACCACATATCCACTATATCAAAAACTTTAAGTACAATGCGGAAAGGGAAATACAGGGTAGTCAAAAGGCTCCAAAATAGTCTGATACATGCTCCTGCCTCAGCGTTGCTGCGATCCAATGACACTTGTATACAACGGCCGTGCATAAGCTTGCAAAAGCTTAGAGGGTGGTGTAAGTGTTGGTGCAAGGTGAGTGTCAAGTATACAATATCAAAGTAATATGGAAATATGCGGGTAAGTCCATGAATACTGTCAGCCGTACCAAGGCTATGCGATGCAAGGCATGAATACTGTCGACCATACCAAGGCCATGCGATGCGAGGCCTATGTAGCCAAATGTCATATGCAAGATGCAAAGCAAGCATGTCAGTCCTCATCAAGTACACATATCAGTACAGTTTCACTCTGGGATATCACCGGGGTCTAATACAGTTCACACTGACTGCCACCTCTCTAGCCACACAGCCCAGTAAGTGGAATATACCACACTATTCGCTTGACTAATAGTCTGCCAATACCTACTGGGCTCATCGATAGTAAACTCATTTGTGAGCTGGTCAAACTTAGCCTAGCTTACAACCCCCTCACTCAGGCGAATAAGGCCACATCTCCTTCCAACCGACCACGACATAGTGGGAGACGCGGGCTACTGGTATTCGGGACTCCTGCGCTCGTGTATGTACTCGGTTTAGACGTTGGAGCATCACTTGGTACCAAAAAAGTTCTAGGACTTTATCCAAGGACATTATAAGTGCCCACAGTGCTAGAACCAAATATTTCCGGTATCTGATACGGCCATCTACGATGTGCTTGTGGAGGCCACGACCCCGATGGCGCTAGGGCGTACAATGATCATGTCACACATATGTAAGATGCATGAGTCATACTATCCAGTCATGCAGCAATCCTGTGCGTACTATGCGCTCATGTGGGTAACTCCTATCAGTGAGTCCCATAAATAATCTGCTCAATGGCACATGCTATGATCAATCACTCCTCATATCAAGCATACATATGATGCGAATGGGTATGAATCATGGAATTATACTAAGCATGTTATATGGTGATAAACTATCCTCACAACAAAGATGGGCCTAGATGGCCTACACACAATAAGTATGGGCCTATCAATGGGCCTTAGGGAGAGTTACAATGCAGACATTTAACCAGCATCATCTTTACAATGTGGATGTCAAACCATCATTGCTCCCAAGGCATGGCCGCTAATACAGATCATCACATAAACCACGGTGGAATCACACATTATAATGCACCTTATGTACATCCTATTGGACCTCGACCCATGGGCCTCCAATACATCAAATGGGCCTCATAACATGGGCCTCATATATATCAAGGTGGGCCTCAACGGACGGCCACAAATACATTAAGATGGGCCTAATCACATGGGCCTCATGTATATATCAAGGTGGGCCTCATACATCCCCAAAAAGAATCATATGGAAGGATCATTTAGACCATACCATAAACAGCAATAAGGATAATAATTTTCACGGTTAAATAAACCACAAGGCCCACTATAAAGTTTATTTTCCAACCAATCTAATCATAAGGTCATAAAGACCTGGATTAAGAGGAAAACAAATATCAAATTGGTCCAAGCTTTGAAGCCCAAGGGTTTAATGGTGGATGTTCAAACCCACTGTTTCCTATAATGTGGTCCACCTGATCCTAGATCTGTCTCATTTTTTCGTTTAGTCTTAAGCCTTAAAATTATCTTTCAAAATGGTTGGACGGTATGGATGCAACACATGCATCATGGTGGGTCCCACCGACCAAGGTCTGGACAGTGTGGCTACACAAAACATATATCATAGTAGGGTCCACATGGGTGGACGGTATAGATATAGCACATACCTCACGTGTGGGGCCCACCATGACGTTTATCTTCCATCCAATCTATTAATAAGGTCACACAGACCCAAATAAAGAGGAAAAACAAATTTTATAATGATCCAAAACTTCTGTGACCCAAACAAGGTCTCAATGGTAGACCTTCAACCATCACTATTTCCTGTCGTGTGGGCCACCTGACTCCCACATACGGCTGATTTTTTATTTTTTATTTTTTTTAGGGGGGGGACACTGCCCTAAGGGGGCCTACCAAATGCATGGTGTTGATGCCAAACACACATCACGGTGGGGCCTATGGCTGGGACCCACGTCCCTGCCCATCCAAACATGCAACAGGACGCTGCTGCAGCGTCCTCTGGATGTCAGTAGTAGCAGCGTCTGCTGCTTATATGTTTATTTTATTTTTTATTTTTTCCAGTTTTTTTTTGTAGTTTTTCTATGGTAGGGCCCGCATCAGGTGGATCCACTCCACCCATTGGATTCTAGGACTCAAGACAGACCAAACAAGCCCAATATCGGCATGTTTTGGCGTTTACATATATCAGAGTGGATTTCAATGGTAAAACCACTGTTTTCTATGAAATGGCCCGTCAGATAATCAGATTAGCCTCATTTTTCGACTCAGCGCCTAAAATGAAATGGGGTATGGAATGAACGGCGTGGATTAGATCAATGCATCAAGGTGGGGCCTGCATAAGCGGCCCACCCAAAAGTTTAGAATTAAGCTGATACTTTTGTTTTTCATAGAGCACGTCCAAATGTGCTGTGTATACTCCACTGTCTGTTCAAACTTCACTATTCAACGTCCAGCGTCCAAGGACACTGGATGGACGGCGTGGGTACATTTTATCAAGGTGGGTCCCACGTGGACGTGGCCCACTTAATTGGATCAACCTGATATGTGTGGTTTCCCATAATCCAGATCCTCCTAGAGGGGTGGCTCCAGTAAAGTGGGTTGGTTCCCAAGTTTGGACAGCCACAAGGTCCATTTTATGGATGGTTTGGACATCACATACCTCATTAAGTGGGCCACAAAATAAAGGAAGGAGAGAGAGAGAGAGAGAGAGAGAGAGAGAGAGAGAGAGAGAGAGAGAGAGAGACGTGATGATGGAGGGCTCCGCCACTATGAGCCCTCCCTTTCCATGCATTTCAATCATACATCAAGTGGGTCCCAACACATGTGGGCCCACCAAAAAACAAATCAATGGTGGAGATTCCTTCTCCACCAAAATGGAAGGTCTAGATGACCCTTTCAAACTAGAAAGTAAACATCATGACAGAGTCCATGGAGAATGGCCCCATCATGGAATGATCATGAGAATCAAGGTGGGTCATTGGCCACATCTAGGGTCGAAAGTGAGACCCATACCATCAATCGGTAGGCCCCACTTGTCCCATCATCAAAACAATGAAATCTAGGCCTATAAAAACACCCATTGTTCGATCTTCTTAGTCCGATGGAACGCCAATCTTCTTATGTCTCACTTTGATGGAAGATGATAAGAAATGAAGGGCTAAGATGAAGGATTTTGGAATAGGAAGTGGGCCACACAGCACGCTTTTCTCTCTTGGAAGTGCTTGGACGTGTACTTTTTTTTTGCTTCTTTATTTCTTGAAAAATGTGAAGAGAAAGAGAGAGAGAAAGGGTGGTTGTAAGAGAGGTGATGGGTGTGAGTGGTGGATGTGAGTTGATAGGTGTACTTGACTTGAGAGTTGACTTAGGGTGGTTGCTTGACTTGGGGAGAAAGAAAGCATGAGTGTGTACTTTGATTGATTGATTGATTGGATGGGTTGTAGAGATTCTCTTGAGATCGTAAATGTGCGCCGTTTCTTCGAAATAAACACGGGCCCACATCTCCTGGCTAGGGTATCGAATCGGTGCCCAAGATGTGGCATCGGAACCGCGGCGACGGTGCGTCGCAATGGTACAAGTCTCGGATTAAGCTGACTCAAATTTATGGGATACGACTTAGGGTCATGCACAAACATCGATTATAGGTCGCAGGTTGCCGGAATTCATCGGGAAGGATCTCAAGAGTCGATGGAATAGTACGGACTATGATACGGGCCTTACACTTGGAGACTGCTTGACCAGTCGAGTGAATAGTGCTTGACCAGTCGTGCAGGCTCGACTCAAAGTCCAGTAACCAAATTGGGTCCCACACTACCAGTCGTGGGCATGGATCAACCGGTTGTGGAGGCCACTCGACCGGTAGAGCAAGTCCTTCGACCAGTCGTGGAATGACCTTATTTTATCGCACCCAAATTTTTGAAAGTTTGTTGGTCCTTCGACCAGTCGAGCTGTCCTCTGGGCCAGTCGAGTGAGCAGTTTCTGCACTTATAAATAGAGCACGATTTTCAGAGTTTTTCATTCAATTCAAGCAAAATCAAAACACTACTCTGAGAGATAAGTTTGTAATATTCTTAAGCTATTTAGTGCTCATTTTATATTCTCTTTAATTAGCTTTTTGTATTTGATTTTTTATTCAACATTCCAATCTTATTCGAAGTAGGGATTGAAAATTTCCCATTTCTTGGAATCAAAATCAAATCAAGCTACCCAAAGTGATTTAATCTAAAAATCATTTAGAACTTAGAACCTTTTCATAAGTGAGTGTGGACATTGAACATCTACATTGAACTTCTACTCTGAATTGGTTCTATCGGGCTACATCAAAGGAGAATATCCAGATAAGTATTTTGCAGTTTTGTAAATCTCTTTCTTTTGGTTTCTTTAAGATTGTGCCAGAAAAATCTCTTTCTTTTAGTTTGTCTAAGGTGATCCATAAAAATCAGAGTGCGGAGTTTTTTAAATTGTGTAAGCCCACTTGAAAGACACAATTGTGAAGGTTTTAGGTGAACCTTGAAAAACCTATTACATATTGAACGCTAATATCCACTGTGTGAGGATATTAGGAGTGTAGTTGTGTGGCTATTTTTCTAAACAGTTGGTGTACATACAAGCGAACCACTATAATTTCTGGTCTTGTGGTGGATGATTAATTGTGGCATTGTGTGGATGTTGTAATTTCCGTTTACGCATTTGTGGAGAATGTTGTAATTTCCTTTATACAAGTGTGAGAATGTTGTAATAGCTTAGTTATTTTCTTTGCTATTTATTTCTTTAATCCTCTATATTGGTTTGAAATTTTGATACATAGACTGTTCTAGGAATCAGGTTGTCCTACCATAATCCATTGGTTTTTGGTATAAGGTTGTCCTTAGAACAACATCTGTATCAACCTCTCAATACTTGTACATTTGAGGTTGTTATTCATTTCTGCATTGTGTGATTAATTAAGTGTTATCTTTATTTATATTTGTTAAATTCCTCATTTAATTTTTAATTTGGCATAGTCCTATCCCCCCCCCCCCCCCCCCCAAGACTCTTAGCTCAGCCTTTTAATATATCAATATCAATTGACTGAAGTTGAATTTAAAAAAAAAAAACATGGGAGAATCAAGGCAAAGGAGAGCTGAGGTTTCGTAAAAGCAAATAGCAGTGTATCTTTGAACGTTAGAAATCACAAACCAAGTCACAACCTCGATGGATATACAATAATTATTAGAAAGCAATCACCAATTATGCATTCCATAGATAAGTAGATAGATGAACAGTGAATAATGTGAGCAAAAAATAGGCATCAAATATATATATTAACAATTTGCCATCAAAATATCCAAAAGAAAATGCCTAAGCTTGGCAGTATTTAAGTATCCAAACCAAAACAAACTCTCCAAATATCTAGCCCATCCATGGGCAATGCAAAACCAAAGTATTTTCCTCATTTAGAGGATGATCAATTAAAGCACAATTCAATCCATTGACAAAAATCATTTTGTCCCAAAAAAATGATCCAACCATGGACACCTTCACTCCGACTTCTTCCACATCACTGAAGTGCACGAGTTGCTTAGTTCATCAGTAGATTGATGATTTGTTGTATAGCATGCTGGAGTACATCAACCTTGTCCTCGATCCCAGTCAGATGCCTTTCACAGTTGTGAAGACGCTCATGAATCCCGGCTTGTCCGTTCAGCAGATGGCGTTCAAGTACATGATGTCGGCAGTTTGTGACTAACTCAGGACTGTGGAGTGGCGTTCGATTAGATCCTCATGGCATTGGCGTATTCGGTTGCTGGCTGCTTACTCCCACAAGAGGAGGACTATCCAGATGAGAATAAGTGGAGATGTACACCAGTTGAACTGCATCATGGTCGAACCATACCTCTGGGTGTACTTTATCGGACGTTGGCGGCAAACCCACCCAATGTGCTAGCTTGCATATGAGGGACAAAAATGGGAGTGTATTAAGATGATCTCCTTGACTATCCTAATCAATTACTCTAGGATAAGGGTCGGTAAGCACATAGGAACCTCTTGATATACGTCATATAGGATATTGAGCACAAAGGGGTTTAGTCCAGTTTCTTTTGCTTCACATGGGTACACATTCAAACTGAAGATATTGTGGAGGATTTTGAACATAGTTCCAAGATATTTAATATGAAGTACGTTTTCATCATTCCTAGGGATTGTAGCACCTTGGCATAGTGCACGCATGATTTCCCCCCACATTCCCAATCCACTCAGATTTCGCTTAGTGACTGGAATTCAAGTCACACTTATGTTTAGAAGACATCCAAGAATGACCGGAGTAATGAGTTTGGTTTGTTGTAAAAACTCCAGACGAATACATGGCGGATAAACCCGAATGATGTGGCAGCTATTGAAAAATTGTTGAATCATTTCATATTGGTAGGGACCACCTAGACTGAGTATATTCTACCAACCTATTGTTTCTAACAAAAGGTCCACCCCATATGGCTCAATAGCACTGTTGAGAACAATACGATCCACGATTGTGACTTATTCCCAATCTGAATGGTTTGGAGGTGATCTATTTCCTGTTGTGTTCACATTTTTGCCCTTCTTGACTTTTGAAGATTTAGAGGAAGAAAGATCCTTACCTTTTCCCTTAACCATTTTCTTTCTCCTTTTGAATGACTAGAAGGCAGCAAGGGAATGGAGAGGGCTAGAGAAGATGAAGACAAATTTTTGAATTGTTCATACTCCCGTCTTCTTTTATAGCAGAGTGTTGATAACATCGAAACAAGTTTGATGTCATCGAACTAGGGCTCATAAAGTCATTGAAGATCGTGCCAATGACTGTTGGAAAAGACCAACAGATATAATGATCGTTGGGGAAGTCGAACGGACACATGCTTGTCTTCCTAAGAGCCATCGATGACATCGATGGTGCATTTCGATGTCATCAAGTTTTGAATCTCAATGATATCGAAAAGGGCATGATATCATCGAGTATGTCAAGATACAGCATTTCTATTGACATAAGTAACATGGTTAATTCATGAAGATTTGCCTATATTGTTTATGAATAATTAACCATATAATAATCATGAGAACCCCAGTTTGAAGATTTGCCTATTTAGTTCATTTTGACAGAGCTTTTCATCAATTTGTGCATATTCCAATTGATTTCTAGAGATCACTAAACCTATTTGCATCAAGAGGCTTAGTTAGGATATCGGCGAGTTGTTTTTTTGTAGACACATAGTCCAATACAATAATCTTTTCTTCAACAAGTTCTCGGATAAAATGATGACGGATGTCAATATGCTTAGTCTGAGAATGTTGGACAAGATTTTTTCAGATGTTAATGGCACTAGTGTTGTCACAGAAGAGAGTCATTGTGGATTGCTCAATCCCATAATCCAGTGGCATTTGTTTTATCCAGAGGAGTTGTGCACAACAACTACCTGCAGCGATATATTCAACCTCGGCAGTGGATAGAGATATTGAATTTTGCTTCTTGCTTTGCTAAGATACCAAACAATATCCGATATAGAAACATCCTCCACTTGTTGATTTGCGATCATCTAAATTTTCAGCCCAATCGGCATCTGAATATCCAGCAATGATGGTGGATGTTTCAAATGGATACCATAGACCGAAAGAGGTTGTTCCAGCTAATTATTTGATGATTCTTTTAACTGTAGTTAGGTGGGATTCCTTAGGATCTGCTTGAATTCGAGCACATGCTCCTACGCTAAAAGATATATCTGAACAACTGATTGTGAGATATAATAGGCTTCCTATCATACTTCGATATAGGTGTTGATCTACACTTTTGCCATTTATGTCTTTGGAGAGTTTGAGTGTGGTGCTCATGGGAGTATGATATGTACGAGCAAACTCAAGTCCAAATCTTTTCACTAAGTCTTTTGCATACTTGGTCTGACATACAAAGATTCCATTGTGCAATTGCTTCACTTGTAAGCCTAAGAAGAAATTCAATTCACTGACCATATTCATTTCAAATTCAGACTTCACGAGATCAGTAAAGTTATGAGCAGTATCTTCACATGTAGAACTAAAGACTATATCATCCACATAGATCTAAGCAATAAGCAATGAATTCTCTGTCTTTTGAGTGAATAGTGTTTTATCTACACTACCCCTATAGAAATTATGATCCAAAAGAAATTGTGTCAAATGTTCATACCAAGCACGTGGTACTTGTTTGAGACCATAAAGTTCTTTGCTCAATCGATAGACATGATGAGGGTACTTAAGGTCTGAAAACCCTTTGGGTTGTTCCACATAAACCCATTTGAAATAATTTAAATTTTAGTGCATATGCAATGGACATAAGAATCCTGATTGACTCGAGGCGAGCTACAGGGGCAAATGTTTCATCAAAGTCAATGCCCTTTATCTGAGAAAACCCTTGAGCTACCAATCTTGCTTTGTTTCTAATAACATTGCCAGATTTATCAGATTTGTTCTTAAAGACCCATTTGGTTCCAATGATATTTATATCCAGTGGTCTGGGAACAAGTTGTCATTCCTCATTTCTTTGGAATTGTTAAAGTTCTTCTTACATAGCATTTATCCAATGTTCATCTTGAAGAGCTTCCACAATATTCTTGGGCTCAATCTTTGAGGTAAAACAAAAAAGACTATAGATGCTTTATATCTGACGTCGAGTTTTTACACCATCATTAGGGTCTCCAATGATTTGATCCAGAGGGGGATCCTTAATGATTGGTATGATAGATGACAGTTGAGGTTCATTAGATTAGGGAGTTTTGTTATCTGATTTTCCTAAAATGCATGACTCCACATCATCTTCTAATTCATTTAAAGGGCTTTCTTCTTCATGGGGCTGGTCATGAACTACCACATTGACTGATTCTTGAATGGTTAGGGTCCTTAGATTGTATACTCTATAAGCATGACTATTCAAGGCATACCCTAGAAAAATACCTTCATCACTTTTAGACTCAAATTTTCCTAGATGATCTCTGTCTTTCAGAATATAACATTTACTGTCAAAGACACGAAAGTATTTCACACTGGGTTGTTTTCTGAACCATAGCTCGTATGGTGTTTTGTTCAAACCTGCTCTCAGATATACTCTATTTATTATGTAGCAGGCTATATTAACTGCTTCAGCCTAGAAACTCTTTGTCATATCCTTACCATTCAACATAACTGACCTCATTTCCTGCAGCACTCGATTCTTCCTTTGAACAACTCTATTTTATTGTGGAGTCTTTGGGGCTAAGAATTCATGGCAGATTCCTTTCTCATCACAATATCTTTCAAACCGTTCATTTTCAAATTCACTACCATGATCACTCCTGATATGATTTATGCAATATCCTTTTTCATTTTGAAGTCGCTTTGCCATAATTACAAATTCATCGAAGGCATCAAATTTTTCTCGAAGAAGAGCAACCCAAGTAAATCTGGTGTAATCATCTACTACCACCAAGAAGTATCGTTTTCTGCCATGACTTTTAACTTTGGTGGGACCAACTAAGTCCATGTGTAGCAAATCCAATGGCTTTGTTATTGTTATGGTGGTTGTCTTTTTGTGACCGACTTTTATCTGTTTACCCTTTAGACAATCACCACATACAACTTTTTCTTCCTTTTTAATCTTTGGGAGGCCTCTAACCAAATTTCTTGAACTTAACTTGGCTAGGTTTAGATGGTGAACATGTCCCAACCTTTGCTGTCATAGTTTGAACTCGCTTTTTACAACCATATGACATTTTGTGGACAATATATTCTCATTACTACTTTCAATAACGTAACAGTTGTCACTTGTGCATAAACCTTTCATGATAGATTTTCCTGTATGATCTAAGATTCTACACACATCTTTTGAAAAAGTAACCAAGTGTTCTTTATCGCAGATTTGTGAGATACTGAGAAGATTATGCTTCAGACCTTTCACACAAAGAACATTCTTAATTTTAGGGAGTCTTGGTCCAACTATTATTCCTTGCCCAATTATTTTGACGGAGCTCCCATCTCCAAATGTGACAAACCCACCATTAAATCCTGAGTAGTCACAAAAGTGGGTCTGATCGCCAGTCATGTGTCTGGAGCATCCGCTGTCAAGATACCACTTTGAGTTGTTACTGACCTTAAGAGCAGTATGAATTACTAAACATTTGTTCTGCCAGTTTTTATCTTCAGAAAGGCTTAAAGATTTAAAAAAAATTTTATTTTGGATATTTGTAGTGATGTCAACTATTTCCTCTAGACCTACCATGATTCCCAACTTCAGTCAATATCACTCTTTAAGCGGTTAAGCCCTTAAAAGAGATCCGCTCTGATACCAATTGAAATTACGGTAATGACCGCTTTCATAGAAGTAGGAATAGGTCAAAGTGTCTTAGAGGGGGGTGAATAGGACTTTTATAAAATTTCATGACAATTTAAAATCCTATTACTGTTGTCTTGATCTAATATGCAAATGTCAAGATATCATCAATTTAACTCTAATGGTTTCAAAACCAATTAGAGGATCCAATCATAAGACTAAGCAGAATCTAAACAATATATAACCTTAGTCTAAGATGGATTGAATGAGTGACTGTGTGCGGAATGTGATACTTATCAGTTCTAAATAATCATGTCATCATGCATCATGTGAACACCCAAAGTAAACACAGAAAAGTAAAACGCAAATAACAATCCCAAACACAGTCATTTATAGTGGTTCGGCTACTTGCCTACTCCAGTCCCAGTGGACGCACTTAACCTTTGAGTGTACCGGATTTCACTAACGGGGGTTTTAAATCAGGTTCACCTCTAACCTTCACAACCTACATAAGGTTGACTCTAGGACTTACACAAGGAACCTAGACATATGTCCAAGAGACACAAGTTTATGCCTCACACAGGAGCAAGGGTCAACACACAGCACCCAGGTTTTATGCTCTACACATGAGCAAATGATTCACACAAGGAACCTAGGGTTTTAGGCCACACAAGCCAAGGATCTACACAAGGAACCTAGAGTTTATACCCTACACAAGGGCAAAGGTTAACACACAACACCTAAGTTTTATGCCCTACACAAGAGCAAAGGATCCACACGAGGAACCTAACTTTTAGGCCACACAGGATAAGGACCTACACTAAGGACCTAAGTTTATGCTCAACAAGAGCAAGGGTCAACACACAGCACCCACACGTATTCTCCTATCGGAGGCCTCCTATGAGGACTTAAAAGGGGTGAGAATCACCTGTGACCCAATCCTACACAAAGGAATAATCAGCAAGGTCTCTGGACTCTAATGACTTACAGATAAGTAGATGAGCCCCATTAAGCATGTTGATGAAGATCTCCTCCTTTGATGACGAAGAATCTTAAGATCCCTTGAACCGCGACACTGATGATGCTCCAATGTATGGCGACGGGTTAGGTCAAGGTTATGTTAGTAATTACTCTATTAAATGATACTCATTGAAGAGACAGTAATTCCAAGATCTTAGGCATTCAAGGAATCCCAGCTCAATGATTTGCCATTAAGGTGGTAGCTGGAAGATCCTCGAATGCGGAAGTTCAATCCCCAATCCAGTCTATTGAATATCAATGATGAGGGTGGATTGAAGGATGAACTCCCATGAGAAAAAAATGGCTTAGGATAGATAGTATGAGTTACTCTCTCAAAGCTCTCGCTATTTTTCTCAATACAACAACCAATAGCAAGCTCTCCTTAAATAGGCAAAGAGATCCAACGGTAATAAAATAGTCAATTTTTTACGGAGTTTGATATCATCGAGCCATCTTTGATATCATCAAATATATACTTTCGAAGACATCGAGGGACAGATTGATGATAAGAACTATACTGACAATCAACGCTAAATCTCTTATACAGAGCTCGATCGTATTAAACATGCTTCGATGTCATCAGATTTTGAACTCCGATTTCATCGAACAATGATTCAATTTCTCGACAATGAAACTATGAGAGCAGGCTAAATATGAGACAGGTGGCTTCGATATTATCGATACTCCCATGATGTCAACGGATTTCAAATGTCGATGATATCGATACCTAGTTCGATTCATCGATCTTTTATCAAAGATTTTCCTATAAGTTCGCTGGACATTCCATTGTCCGAATTCGATGATATCGACCTAGTTTAGATATGATCGATATTTGAATATCGATATTATCGAGGGAGTCTTGATACCTCAAAACTTCAAAGAGGATTTACCTAAAAGCTTGTAGGACTAGTTTGGTCCGAATTTAATAACATCGACGATCCATTGATATCATCGGAGTTTGAGTTCCGAGGATATCGAGGTTCTGTTCGAGTCATCGACAAATACATCATTTGCCTTAATAGCTTGTTGGACACAACCTAACCATAGTTTGATTATATCGAGCCGTCTTGATGACCTCGAAATTTGAATGTCGATGATATCGATTCTTCCATCTATTCATCGAGAATTTTGTTTAGAGATCAAGTTGGTTGTGAAATGGCGGTGAAGACCGCACTAGTTGAAGAAGGAATATGCCAAATATCCTAGTGGGGGGTGAATAGGACTTTTTAAAGTTTTTATGAGTTATTTAAAAATCCTACTTCACTAATCCTATGATCATGCAATTCTCAGGATTACTCAAATGTAACTCAACTGGCTTCCAAGCCTAGTAGAGGATCCAATCACAAACTACTTAAAGAGTAAACAATATGCAATCTAGTTCATGATGGATATGACTGTGTAGGTGTGTGAGGAGTGATCAGATAATCAGATATGAAAGTATTAAAGAAAATCACTTAATCAAAATAACAATCTCAAACACAGTCATTTTATAGTGGTTCGACAATAAGTCTACTCCACTCCCGATAATCGCACTCAACCCTTGAGTGTATCGGATTTCACTAAGGAGGTTTCACATGGTTCACCTCTAACCTAAGGTTTTAAATCAGGTTCACCTTCAACCTTTACAACTTACACTGAGGCTGACTGTTTATGCTCTCACGAGCAAGGGTTAAGACAACGCACCTACATTTAGGCACACTGGCCAAGGATCTTCCATAAGACCCTACTGGAGGTTTCTATACGGTTGACCTCAAACCTTAAGGTTTTACCCGGTTCACCTAAAACCCAGAGTTTTACTGGTTCACTCCTAACCAGATGTTTATGCTCTCCACAGAGCAAGGGTCCACACAACACACCCACCACGTACACTCCCGCCGAAGGCCTCCTTAAGGACTTCAAAGGGTGAGAACCACTTAAGACCCAATCCTAGAAAGGAATGATCACAAGTGTCCTCTTGGACTCTAGATACATACAAATAAGCTGATGAGTCCCATTTAGCTCAATGTCGAAGATCTCCTCCTCCTAGTTGACGAAGAGTCTTCTGCTCCCTTGATTCATAACACAAAATGATGTATCAATACTCGGCTTTAGGTTGGGTCAAGGTGAAGACAGAATCCTACTCTCAAAATATTTTCCTATCAGGAATGTAGAGAGATTCCAATCTTATGCATTCAAGGTATCCCAGCTTAATGATTTGCCATTAAGATAGTAGCTGGAGGATCCTTAAATGCGGAAGTTCATTCCCCAATCCACTATATTGAATGTCAATGGTGAGGGTGGATTGGAGGATGAACTCCCTTGAGAGAAAGGGCTTTAGATATAAGATATAAGTTGAAACACTCAAAAGTTCTCTCTTCTTTCTCTCACAGCAACAAAAGATGAGTCCCCTATATATAGGCAAAAAGTTCCAACGGATATAAAACGGTCACATTTATGACAGATTTTGATATCATCGAGCAGGTTCGATATTATCGAGCATATACTCTCGATAGCATCGATGGTCTGCTCGATAACTCGGACTCAATGTCATACGCTTTCGAAACTCTTTGCCGATTGGTCGATGAATCGAAACTATTGTCGATGTCATCGGATTTCGAACTCCGATTCCATCGATGACAGGTTCGATCCATCGACACTTGAAAAATGAGAGAGACTTGACTTTGAAATATTTCAGGTTTTTATAAATGATCGAGGAACCATCGAGATCATCAGAATTTGAATATCAATGATATCGAGATCAAAGTCGAGGCATCGATAAATCCAGTTGATTTATCTTTAAGGTTGCTGGACAGTTTATGACCTTATTTAATGCAATCGACCTGTTGCTGATATCATCGATATTTGAATATCGATTCTATCGAAGGCCCTTGATCATAGTTAAAAGAGACCTGAAATATCTGTTATAAGAAATGCGCGCCCTCAATCGATATCATCGATGAACTTCCGATGTTATCGATATTTGATTTCAGATCATATTGGAAAAGCATCGATATATCGAAGGAATTTGAGATTTTCATTAAAAAATAGGGGCGCCGAAAATCTGTCTGTCGATCTTAGTGAGCCACTCTCGATGGACTCGAGATTTGAATATCGATGATATCGATAGGTTTATCGATACATCGATAATTCGTCCAGATATGTTGTGAAGTTGCTGGACATATTTAGTGCTTGTATCGATGATATCGATAGATGTATCGATACATCGATAAATCCGTCCAGATGAATATTTAGTTGCTGGACACTTTTGGTCATCACATCGATAATATCGTTAAGGTATCGAGGACATCGACAGAGCAGGTTGATCATATCGAGGGTATTCCGATAAAATTGACAAGGCGAGAAAAACTTAGAAATTTTCCTATTTTGAAAAAAGTTTTCTCACCTTAAAAACACTATGATATCTAACTTATTTTTAAGGGTTTTCTTCACTTGGTGTTTTGGGTTATGGGGTGTGAGGCTTAAGTTTTACCTGTGACGAGCTTGCACACATCCGGTTGAGGTAGACACTTGAATTGATCTTCCTATCAGGCTCTGTAAACACTCTGACTCAACACTCACGTAACTTGACAAACCAAGGCACTTTCAATCTCTCCCTTTGTCAATTACGTGACAAAATCCCCAAAACACCCTAGAATATTCTAGACAAACACACCATAAATTGTGTGTACATGCTTTTACATAATTATACAATTTCTACCCCATGTACACAACCAGTAGTTGCTCTCCCTTTCTTGTAAACTCCCCCTTACTTGATGCAGCTGCTCTCCTTAACACCTGCAACAACATAGATAGATACACAATTTTCCATTTGGGGTGTTTACAAATGTTCTCCCCCTTTTTGTTAGTCATTGACAAAGATATCTCAGATGATATTGACTAAAGCTTGAAGTACTTGGGAGAACCAATCAGTTAGAAGTAGATCAAGTGATGTTTAATAGGTAATACAATTTAAACAAACATCAATTTCAGAACCTATGGATGCATTTTAGAGCAGTTATATAGCAGTTTTCAATCATAGGCAATCCATAACTTGATAAACCAGAGGAACGTAACACAAATATGGCAGAAACAAAAAGTCGAGCATTATATTCAGCCATAAAAGAACCAAAACTGCCCCAGACAGTAGTAAATCCCAAGCCAAAAAAAAGAACTGTTCAGTCCAACTAAAAAAAAAATATATACTGCTCCACACAGCAGTAACCAAAAAATATCCGACCCATATATGGGCACCCAATAACATCCATCAACATTAGCCTAGCTGTGGGCATATACAACCAAAAAAAAAACTGTGCATATCTAGAAGGTTGTCATACACACCAATGATATTGAAGAACATCCAAAAAGATACTGATGTTCAAACGCGAGATAAGAGTAAAGTGTGTACGATAACATGCATGAACCGGCCTTACGGAGCAGAATGAGATGGCATCGTGTCGTCCTGTCGGCACGTCATCAGATCCACCAACTGTTATACCATGCTCTGCACTCCTTGAACCATTCTTTCCAGGACTGTAAGCCTTTCTTTGACTGAGTGGATGTCCTTCTAGATTGTCCCAATCCTATCTAGTTTGAACCTTTTGCCATACCTGGCTGACAACGTGACGGAGCTGGATTAGGTCCAGGGGGTGTATCTTCAGCCATTTCAGTCCCTTCCATAGGATCGCCACCTTCTCCTTCAACTTCTTCCGCTTGGATTTCTTCCTCAGGGTTTTTCTTATACTCGTGAAACTCCAAATCCATTTTTCGGACATTTCTTTTATTGAAAACTTGGAGCGAGAGTACCAGATCAGTAGTCGATGGGAACCCGATTTTGTTGCATATCATGTTGATAATCCAGGGGTACGGCAGATGGAGGTCCCTGGATGTGTGGATGGCATTTACCAGTTGAGAAACAAGCAGAGTTGGAAGACAGATCTTTGATCCTCTGGCAACTGAGTATACGATCATGGTCATGAGGCCGGTGAGATCGGACCGATTGGTACTTCTGGGATAGATGTTAGTAGTGAAGATACCATGCAGAATCTAAAATCTGGGATCTATATACCTGGATTTTAACACATTCCCTTGATGCCAAGGGATGTCCCTACCATTGCAGAGATACTTAGTGACCCTGGATCGAATGTCTATGTTATCCAGATCCATCTCTAGGATACCTTCCGGGACCATGTTGAGTCCGATAGTTTCAGCTATTGTAGTCGACGTGATAAACGCATCATCACCACCCAAAGATACCATGAACGAAGGAGGGTCAGCCACCGGTGAATGATACGCAGCAAGGAAGTTGCATGTTCTCTCAAGTTGGCATGGCCCATCAAAGTTCAGAACAAGCAGCCAATCTATTGTAGCAAATAGGGGTTCCAATTTGCATGGTTTGAGGCACTCCCTGTCTACCCTTCTCTCTTGTATAAGCTTCCTGCCCACGTATTTGAGTGGTCATGAACTTGCTCCAGTTGGAGGAGGTGGTGCCTGAGATTCGGTCTGAGACCCACCATGTGGGGTCTGTCTTGTTCTTTGCCGTGTGGGGATCCCACTTTCTGTAACGCCCCGGATTTTTGCCAACCTGGGATTAGATGTCCTTAGGCAATGGGTCGATCCTAATACCTCATTAACTTGTCAGAACTGAATCCCAAAGTCTAAAGCCGCCTTTGAACTCATTTCCTTCACAAACCTCACCCTTCATCACCTTGATCTTCCAATTTTTCTAAGAACTTTCACCCTAGACACTATCTTAAACTAGCTAAGTAGTATAACTTGGATCACTTTATATACAAACTCCAAAGGCCTGAGTACCACCTCGACCAGAATTCACTTAAGACTAAATCCTTTAGAAATGAGACAAAGTAACTAAGTGCGAAACCAGATTAGCTACGAAATCCATTTGAATCGCTTTAAATACGATCTGCAAGACCCAAAACTTGTAGAATCATTGACGCTAGGTTACCCTAAAGTTTAGAATCAATCTCATTACCCGGCTGCTCTCGGGAGCACGTTGAAATTCCGTATCTGATCTGGACCACACATCGGAAGTCCGATTAACACGAAGTTAAGGACTTAGGATCGCCTCGTTGGGCTTGACAATCATCTCAAAAATCAGGTCCATCCGATGTCCCACGGCCATTCGTTTCGATTCGGAGCGAGGGAGTGTGAAAAACACTATTCCCATGCCAAAATAAATATCTGGAATAGTGATCTGGCATCATTCGTTGACGCGTCAAGATAAGCAACCTGACCGTCGAATCGGACCAAATTACACCCTCGGATTAAGAAAAATTTCAGGAACATTTACATGTACTTAGAATTTCTGATCGTGGCCCACTGACCGTCGAACTGAAAGTGGTCCGCCACGTGCGATCTGGGAATCCGATCGAGTCAAAAATGCAATCCCACGTAGATCCATAGATGGAGAGATTAAGTCTGACGTTTGGTTCAAGGAGGGCCACCAGAACCTCCCTTTTGAGCTAGAAAAGTGGCGAAATGCCTATATAAGCAGTACCCCTTGAACCTGAGTCTAATTTCGGAATGTTTTTTTGCTATAAAAGGGGCTTAGAACAGCCCCTCTCACAGCCATACGAATTTTGGAGAAAAACCCTAGAGGGAGAGAGAGAAAAGAGAGAGAAGAGCTTGGGTTTTTGTGGGAGATCTTCCTCCTACTGCTTTGGACTGTTACACGGCCTACACCGCTTCATTCCAGGTGTTTTCCCGGCGGTTTCCGTCCCATTTGAAGGTAAGAAACCCTAACCCTAGGTCTGATTTGAGGTGGGATCGATGTGGGTTGTGTAACAACTAACCGATTCCGCTCTTTAAGCTAAAAAACTCCCGTATACGGAAGATTTGCTACCCTTGCTGATTCGTTGCGTTTCAAAAGGCAAAGGTGAGGACTTTAAGTGTATAAGTTACGGTTTTCAACGCTTTTAATGTCAGATAATGGTAGATTCATGATCTGCATGCAATTGCACATGTACAAAGTGCCTTCCATTTTCTGTTTCGATTAGAATTGTAGAATTTGAAATTCCACATACTTTAGGTATTCGTATAAAATACCGTATACGTATTTTTTATGGAAATGTGTTTGACATGTTTAATTGTCGTATGGACATATGATGTATGGATAAGTTACTCATTTGGCGAAAGGGTTCGCCTAAATACATGTTTACTAATATACACCATGTATGTAGAAATACGGTATTGTAAGAAGTACCGTACACATGTATATTTTAGCGATGTGTTTGTCATGATTAATTGTCGTATAAATATATTATGTGCATATAAAATATTTTCTTGGCGAAGGGAATCGCCGTAATACATGTTTGCTTGTATACACTATGTATGTTGAAAATGCGTATTCTAGAAAATACTGTATACGTATAAATTTTAGAGATGTATTTATCATGATTATTTGTTGTAGTAATATATTATACATGAATAAAATACTCACTTGGCTAAAGGATAGCCCTAATACATGTTTTGCTAACATACACCATGTATGTTGTAATAGTGTATTCTAAGTGTTGTGAAAATGACTGAATGAGTATAGAATTCTCATTCGTGCTCGCCATGACTAATTGTCATGGATAATTGATTGTTGTATTGGCAATACCCCTTTGACGAAAGGATTTACCCTAAATCACGCCACGGCCAATACACACTATATATGCTAAAATGTGTGGCCCAAGTGTTTGTGGAAATGACTGAATGAATATGGAACTTGGTTTCCTGCTTGCCATGACTATCCGTCATGGGTGTATACGTGTTATGATTGGGGTAACTCCCTAGTGAAAGGATTTGGCCTTATACCTCTGTGATCAACATATGTCATGTATGTTGATTCCTGTATTTTAATGTTTTTGTTGAAATGTCTGAATGAGTAGTAGTTAGTAAATTGTAATGTTTAAGGGTGTTGAGATTGGATTCTCAACTATCCTAGCGACGTGTATGATTACCTCCATGAGGTTGATCACCTAAACCACTTACTTACAATACATGTGTTTGTATTCCTATTAATGTAGTGTTTTACAACATGCTTTATATCATGCTTTATAATATGCTTATAACATGCCTACTAGCATGTTTAAATTACTTTATTTATCATGCTTGAATTACTTTGTTTATCATGCTTTACTCCACATGCTATGGATGACAATTGATTGTGCTTGGGGCTATGATTATAGTCCAGACAATCGGTACTAGATTGGAGATCGTGGTTGAGTTTCATGTCGCCACGTGTGATGTGTTCGACGAACTCGAGTCGTACTTCGGTTGGCGATAGTGGTTGGCCACGCGAAGTGCTTATGCACTTCATGTCGTTCAACTTGTTGTGCGCTCGAGCTAGCCGAGCTCGTCATGTAACCCGATTTGTCTAATGTATATTCACCATGTTTGGTCGCTAATGCTTGAACCTAGGGTACCAAACTTACCAGTGGAAACCCTTTTAACCATGGTACCTCGATCCGCTAAGACTCATGAGCCGGGCATGGTGGTATGGGACACCGTGGTCGAGCTGTCGGCCTACGCTGGGGCTACGTGCCTCCCCGTAGTGACCAGTGAGCAACTTAACTCGTGAGCCGATTATGGTGGTATGGGACACTATATTCGCGCTGTCGCCTACATTGATAAGGTGATGGGGGAGTGGTGCAACCTTTGTGCGTAACAGCCCTGACAGCCCTTTGTAGTGACCGCGAGCATATTCTGAAGTCGCAGTGCACCTTAGGGTTCGCCGCGATATATAGAGTATGAACTAGGCCTGTTTCTGTATAGTGATGAATCGTTTAAGGGGTGATGGGGGAGTGGTGTAACCTTTGTGCGTAACAGCCCTGGCAGCCTCTGCAGTGACCTAGAAAACACACGATCGTCTGATATTAACTAGGACTGACGACCCTAGAATGGATCATGTTTGGGAATGATACAAGGGAGGTACCTTAGTTTCCCAATCCTGTTGTTTGAAATGGACTAATTAAAAACTCGGTAATCATGCTCATCATGCATCGCATGTGCCTGAAAGATGTGGAGCACTGTGGGATGTAAGCATGCGCGAACGTGAGATGGTGTCGCATGAGGGAGTATGTCGGTGAGGGCATCCATCATACCTGCATTCATACTTGCATTAATCAGAGTAACTAGGAGTGCTTGATTTACTGCTTTATCATTACTGCTTGACTGCATCGATAACATGTTAACCTATGCCTTATTGTTCCACTGAGTTAGCTACTCACTCCCACGTTACGGGACGGTGTTGTACACACCAAACAGATTTGTTGAATTTCAGATGATGGCGATGCTTATGAAGCAGAGCCGGACTACTTCTATGATGATGAGGAGGAGTTCTCCTATCCTGTAACCCTCTGACGGGTCTCTGAAGACCTGGTACTGTATTGTCGGGGCTGTGGTACTGGGGATAGAAGACATTAAACTTACACATTTGGTATATTTTAGAACTATACTTGTATTTGTTTAACCTGGTAATGTTATCACACTCTGGAGACTCATCATAGTTTATATATTTTATCTATCTATCATAGTCTTCCGCTTGCAAAATTAACTATCTCTGGAGTATGATATGCTGTTTTGGCTTAATCTCACTCATGTTCAATGCACGAATACAGTCAACATTCAATCATCATTCATTTTGTTGCATAAGTGATGTTCTGGAACTCGGGAGTTGAGATTATGCTTGACCCCCGATTTTCAGGGCGTTACACTTTCTGAGGCCCTCGCCCTGACTCTCAAGGCGAGTACCTTTTGTTGGGTGGCTATTAAAGATTCCCTAGGGCCGGATGCTACCCCTTTGTCCTTTCCCATGTGACAGATAGAAAATTGAACGATTTGGGAAAGAAGACAAAAAAAACTAACAAAAATGACAAATACCCAAAAGAGAAAGGACTCTTGACATGTTAGAAGTGTATTACTGGATTTGTAGAATGATTTGAGTAGTCCGACGTGACTCCAATTGATTTGGTTGAGAGAATCGAGCAAAGAAGGTGACAGTGAAACCCTTGAGAAAATAACCCCCTTTTTCATTTCACTGGCTTTTATCAGGCGGCATCTGTCGATATGATCGACCATTGCTTCGATAATATCGAGAGGTTGCTTATTGATTCTATCGAGTCTGTCTTCGATATCATTCTTGGCCACACGACTATTCATATTCTCAAGAGGCGTCGATGATATCGTCCTTTTATCGATATATCGAGAAGGTCATATCGATAATCATATCGAAGATAAAGATTTTCAATTTTCAGCATTCAGACGATTCTTTAAGTATACTTTTCATATTTCTTATCAACAGTATACTTTAACAAAAAATTATGTACATGTAATATACACAGCAAAATTATAAACATATGAATGCTTATGCAAAAGATTGAGGCAAGGAACCTCAGATATATCATTTTAAGCTTTAAAAAAATTCATTTAAGCACAGGTTCAGATTCTATTGCATGGTCTGAACTAATTCTTTCTTACCCATTTTATTTTGTTAATCAATTTGAGTGGTGGTGCAGGGGCATTGCTTCTATACATATCCTTAAGAGGACTTTTGAAGTTTTGTATTTCTCTGGTTGATAATTTCTTACCAGAGTTAGACTTAGTCCTCCTAGGTGTTATGCATTCATCCTTATAATGACCTGAATCACCGCACAAATGACACACTGGAGTTGTTCTGGTTTTACTCCTGGAAGCAGCAAATTTTTTAGATCTAGGTGTTGCATTTCTAGCCTTTGGCTTAAATTTTTCATATCCTAGGCCGCTTTTATCCTTTCTAGGTCTTTCCACTCCCAACAGTTTTTCTAGCTTTTCGCCACTTTGGGAAAACTTGTAGTTTATCTTGGCCATTTTCTTGGATTCTTCTAAATCAAACTGGAGTGTATGATTTTCATTCCAAAGAAGTCTATTCTCATTTTCTAGCAGTTCAACCTGTTTGTTCAGTTTATCGAACACATTTTCAAGAAAGGTATTAATTCGTTCAAGTCTATCATTATCCATATGGTATTGCTGTAGATCATTTATTAATTGTGTGTTGACTTTCAAAGTTTTATCCAAGTCTTTCTGTAACAACTTACTTTTGTTTTCCACTATTCCAAGTCTTTTAAGAATGTTGATGCTATGAATATAGAGTTGATTATAAGCATCTTGCATTTATTCTTTTTTATTTCTTCTTCTTCTTCTCCAGTTTCCTCATTATCAGATGAAAATGATTCAATGGCTTGTTGTTCTTTCTCGTTCTCAGATTCACTGGGAATGATTGAAGCAGTGGAGACCATGAGTATTTTCAATGATTTCTGATCTCCATCACTTTCTAAGTCACTAGATTTTGAATTTGACTCCTCAATATCATCCCACGTGGCAGCCATAGCCTTGCCTTAGTCTTTTTATTTGGGCATTCGGTAGATAGGTGTCCATACTCGTGACAAGCGTAGCATTGTAGTTCCTTGGTTCTTTTACCAAATTTGCTTGCAGAAGGTTTATAGTTCACCTTTCTCCCTCTAGAAGGACAACCGCGATTCTTCTGAAAGAATCTTCTGAATTTTTGTGCCAGCAAGGCCACTTCTTCATCTTCATCTTCCTTTTCACTTTCACTGTCCTCATGATTTGTTTTCTTTGAAGTTTTTAGGACAGTGTTTTTGGATTTTTGGGATTGTTTGAAGTGTAGTTCAAAAGTTTGTAGGGAACCTACTAGTTCTTCTACTTTCATTTCATCTATGTTTCTACACTCCTCAATTGTTGTAACCTTGGGATTAAATCGTTCCGGTAGGGATCTTAGAATTTTCCTACAAATTTTTTATACCGAAACTTTCTCTCCCAATCCACCCATGGAGTTGCAAATTATATTTAACTTTGTGAAAAACTCCATGAATGTCTCATGTTCTTCCATTCTGAGACTTTCGAACTGTGAAGTTAGGAGTTGAAGTTTGGATCACTTCACAGTGCTTATGCCTTCATGGGTTGTTTCCAATAAATCTCATGCTTCCTTGGATGTCCCACACATACTTATCTGATAGAATATATCCTGGGACACGGCACAGTAGATAGCATTCATAGCCTTAGCTTCAAATGTTTGCTTTTCTTTGTCGAATGCTGTCCAATTTTCTTTGGGTTTGGGCTTAGTGATTCTTGTGCCACTGTTAAGTATGATTTGTTCAGTTGGTGGCACGTATCCATTTTCAACTATATCCCAAATGTCATGATCCAAAGATCTTAGAAAGTAGTGCATCCTAACCTTCTGGTATGTATAGTTTGAGCCGTCAAATACTAGAGGTCTAGTGACTGATGAGCCCTCTCCTTTGGCCATATTCCCAACTTTAGTCAAGATCACTCTCTAAGCGGTGAAGCCCTTAAAGAGAGACCCACTCTGATACCAATTGAAATGGCGGTGAAGACCGCACTAGTTAAAGAAGGAATATGCCAATATGTCCTAGAGGGGGGTGAATAGGACTTTTTAAAGTTTTTATGAGTTATTTAAAAATCCTACTTTACTAATCCTATGATCATGCAATTCTCAAGATTACTCAAATGTAACTCTACTGGCTTCCAAGCCTGGTAGAGGATTCAATCACAAACTGCTTAAGGAGTAAACAATATGCAATCTAGTTCATGATGGATATGACTGTGTAGGTGTGTGAGGAGTGATTAGATAATTAGATATGGAAGTATTAAAGCAAATCACTCAATCAAAATAACAATCTCAAACATAGTCATTTTATAGTGGTTAGACGATAAGTCTATTCTACTCCCAGTAACCGCACTCAACCCTTGAGTGTACCGGATTTCACTAAGGAGCTTTCACATGGTTCACCTCTAACCTAAGGTTTTAAATCAGGTTCACTTTCAACCTTTACAACCTACACTGAGGCTGACTGTTTATGCTCTCACGAGCAAGGGTCAACATAACGCACCCACTTTTAGGCACACTGGCCAAGGATCTTCCATAAGACCTTACTGGAGGTTTCTACACGGTTGACCTCAAACCCTAAGGTTTTACCTGGTTTACCTAAAACCCAGAGTTTTACTAGTTCACTCCTAACCAGATGTTTATGCTCTCCACAGAGCAAGGGTCCACACAACGCACCCACCATATACACTCCCGCCGGAAACCTCATTGAGGACTTCAAAGGGTGAGAACCACTTAAGACCCAATCCTAAAAAGGAATGATCACAAGTGTCCTCTTGGACTCTGGATACTTACAAATAAGCTAATGAGTCCCGTTTAGCTCAATGCCAAAGATCTCCTCCTCCTTGTTGATGAAGAGTCTTCTGCTCTCTTGATCCGCGACACAAAATGATGTACCAATACTCGGCTTTAGGTTGGGTCAAGGTGAAGATGGAATCCTACTCTTAAAATATTTTTCCTATTAGGAATGTAAAGCGATTCCAATCTTATTCATTCAAGGTATATCAACTTAATGATTTGCCATTAAGGTAGTAGCTGGAGGATCCTTAAATGCAGAAGTTCATTCCCCAATCCACTCTATTGAATGTCAATGGTGAGGGTGGATTGGAGGATGAACTCCCTTGAGAGAAAGGGCTTTAGATATAAGATATAAGTTGAAACACTCAAAAGCACTCTCTTCTTTCTCTCACAACAACAAAAGACAAGTCCCCTATATATAGGCAAAAAGTTCCAACGGATATAAAACAGTCACATTTATAACAGAGTTCGATATCATCGAGCAGGTTCGATATCATCGAGCGTATACTCTCGATAGCATCGATGGTCTGCTCGATGACTTAGACTTAATTACATACGCTATTGAAACTCTTTTCCAATTGGTTGATGAATCGAAACTATTATCGATGTCATAGGATTTCGAACTCCAATTCCATCGATGACAGGTTCGATCCATTGACACTTGAAAAATGAGAAAGACTTGACTTTGAAATATTTCAGGTTTTCACGAATGATCGGGGAACCCAAGATCACGGAATTTGAATATCGATGATATCAAGATCAGAGTCGAGGCATCGATAAATCCAGCTGATTTGTCTTTAAGGTTGCTGGACGGTTTATGACCTTGTTCGATGCAATCGACCTGGTGTCGATATCATCGATATTTGAATATCGATTCTATCGAAGGCCCCCCGATCATAGTTAAAAGCGACTTGAAATATCTGCTGTAAGAAATGTGCGCTCTCAATCGATATTATCGATGGACTTTCGATGTTATCGATATTTGATTTCAGATCATATCGGAAGAGCATCGATATATTGAAGGAATTTGAGATTTTCATTAAAAAATAGGGGCACCGGAAATCTGCCTATCAATCTTTTCGAGCCACTCTCGATGGACTCGAAATTTGAATATCGATGATATCGATAGGTTTATCGATACATCGATAATTCGTCCAGATATGTTGTGAAGTTGTTAGACATATTTAGTGCTTGTATCAATGATATCGATAGATGTATCGATGCATGGATAAATTCATCCAGATGAATATTTAATTGCTAGACACTTTTGGTCCTCACATCAATAATATCATTAAGGTATTGAGGACATCGACAGATCAGGTCGATCATATCGAGGGTGTTCCGATAAAATCGATAAGGCAAGAAAAACTTAAAAATTTTCCTATTTTGAAGAAAGTTTTCTCACCTTAAAAATCCTATGATTTCTAACTTGTTTTTAAGGGTTTTCTTCACTTGGTGTTTTGGGTCATGGGATGTGAGGCTTAAGTTTTACCTGTGACGAGCTTGCACACATTCGGTTGAGGCAGACGCTTGAATTGTTCTTCCTATCAGGCTCTGTAGACACTCTGACTCAACACTCACGTAACTTGACAAACCAGGGCACTTTCAGGTTGTTGGATGCAAGATGTCCTTAATTCGATGATATCGAGTGCATTCCGAGGACATCGATAACAGGTGTCCGATCACATCGAGGGATCTCGATATATCGACAAAAGCTGAAAACTTAGAGATTTTTCTGGTTTACAAAATAGTTTTCATACTTTAAACGCTATGTTGTTTTATCCACTTGTAAGGGTTTTATATGCTTGGATGTTTTGGGACATGGGATGTGAGGGTAAGTTTACCTTTGACAAGTTCAGAGCACACATAATGATCTTCCTATGGGGATCACTTGACTTGCTAACTCAACACTCATACTAATTGACAAACCAGGGCACTTTCAATACATACATCAAGGTGGGGTCCCACAGATCTGGACGATGTAGATAGAATGCATCACAGTGGGGCCCACGTCTGTTAGGCAGCAAGGATAAAATACATCACAATGAGCCTGCTGCCACTAGACCGCATGGATGAAACACATCGGGTGGACCCCACTGCCGCTAGACAACGCAAATAGAATACATACGTTATGGTGGGGTCCGGGTCCAGAAAATGGTTGGACGACATAGCTGAAACACATACAGCATGGTGGTTTCCACCATCCAGGCCGTTGAATGGTGTGAATAAAATACATAAATCATGTGTGGTCCACCATTCATCAAGGCAGGCCCCACACACACGTGGCAGGATGGCGGCATGGATAAAACACTTACATTATGGTGGGGCCATGTGTTGCCAGCACGTACCACATTAGGTGGATCCCTACCTTCCAAAAACCCCTGGATGATGGAGGAAAAATATATAAATCACGGTGGATCTCACCATCCCTAATGGACAGTGTAGATGCAATATATACATCAAGGTGGGTCCTATATGCGTGGCCCACCAAAGATTTGAATCTGCCACATTGCCTAGATGGACAGTGTGGTTATAAGACACATATATTGAGGTGAGTCCCACTGTCCAGCAGGCTGGACGGTGGATGGATGGCACATCAGGTGGGTCCCACGTACATGGCCCACTAGAGGGTTATATCTGCCTCAGTTTGGGATGGTGTGGATGCACCACATGTGCCCAATAGGTGGGGCCCATGATCTAGACTATCTAGATTAAAACATACACCATGCATGGGACCCACAGAACTTGCTAACCTCACAGTAGCTGCCAGCTGCGTGGGTCCCACAGAACTTGCTGATGTCTCCGGCAGCTGTTGGGCCTCATAGAACTTGTTGATGTCTCTAGTAGATGCACATCTGGTGGGACCCACAGATAAACGGTTTGGGTACAATACATGTCTGGTGGGTCCCACGTGCTAGAGGTAGCATGTCACCTAGGTGGGCCTCATGTCCATGCACGGATGGCGTGGATAATACATCAAGGTGGGCCATACAATCAGGGAAAAAGAGGGAGAGATAAAGAGAAAGATGGGCGGTGGAGGGGAGGGGCTCTGCCACTATGAGCCCTCCCTAGGTGGGTCATGGAAATATAATACATACATCAAAATGGGTCCCAAATGGATCCATACCCTCAATCAGTAGGCCCCACTTGGTCCATCACAAAATTGTAATCTAACCCTATGAAACTCCCACCGATTTGTCTTCTTCTTGGCTCCTTGATCTCCCAAGCTCCTAAGCTCAACCTTTAACGGTGGAAGATGAGGATTGAAGGGTTGGATTGGGAGGTTTGGGGGTAGGAAGTAGGCCACAAACTTGGCTATCCATGGAGCTCCGTCTCCATGGACGGCCCTCTCTTGGTTGCTTGGGTGGAGAGTGAGAAGGAGAGGATGGGTTGTAAGGGAGATGGGATGGAGGGTATGGGTTCTCTTGACTTTTGGTAAGAAAGGAATGGCTAGGCATGAGTGTTATTAACTTTTGAGTGAGAGAGGGATGGGTAAGATATGGGTTGGTACTTGACTTGATTGATGTGATTGATTTGATAGATTGGGTAGAGATTCTCTCGGAATTCGCAACGCGCGGCGTTTTCCTTGAAATAAACGCTGGCCCATAACTCCTGGCCTGGGTATCGCATCGGCGCGCGAGAAGGGGCGTTGGAACCGCGGCGACGGCGCGGTTGCAAAGGTATAAGTCTCGAGTCGAGCTGATTCGGGTTGACAGGGTGTGACACAAGGTCATGAGTAAATGCTATCTACGCATCGTGGGTCGCCGAAATTCGACCGAGAGGATCGTGGGAGTCTACGAAATGGTGTGGTCTAGGATACGAGTCTTACATATCATGTGTGCATGTCTCCATATACTCCATTCTACACATGTGCACAATACATACAATGCACACATGCACCATGCTACACATGGATGAGAGAATGTGATGTCACACACCCATACCATCCCTCTCTCATATACACCCCAAAGTCAACTCTTCTCCATACCATATCCTATGTATGACCTCATAACACCATAACACCCCATGTCCCTTTAATACACCATTAATTCTTAATCATGCACAAATTCCCATAATCTTGGCCTAAACTAACATTAATCACATTAACCTAACCTAACCACATTTTTATCCATTTCTCTACATATACTTCTCTATCCCTTAACATTTTCACCATTTTCCCTAGCATGGAGAGAGAGAGAGAGAGAGAGAGGTGATCTTGGTGGGCCATCAATCTCATCCCTTCCATCCATCTCAACCATTTATCCTAACCATTAAGGTGAGTACACCCCCTTTCACTTAGTCTTTTAATCTTTTGTGGTATGGATGATGATGATCATGATGATAATATGTTGTTGTTGTTGTTGTTGTTGTTGATGATGTGGGACCCATTGATAGTGGTCCCCACCAGAATATTTGTATGTCATCCAAACAGTCCAAGTGTGGCCCATTGGGATGGGCACACACACAAACCCATGCACACACATACACATGATATTAAATAAATAAAATAAAAATGGAGGGTGGACGTTGCTACTAGTGTCTAGTGGACGCTGCAGCAAGCAGCGTCCCAGCTGCCTGTTGCAATAGGAGTGAGGGCTGTGGGACCACAACCCCCCCATGACGTATGTGGTTGATCCACACCGTCCATCTAATTTTCCAACTCATTTTAGGCCTTAAGTCGAAAAATGAAGCTAATCCAAATCTCTAATAGGCCACACCATCAAAAAGACTGTTTTAATAGTGATATTTATTATCAAAAGCGTTAGGGCTAACAGTGATGTTTCTGTACGTCTAAACATACTGAATATTTGGCTCATTAGACCTGTCATGAGCCAGGGAACCCATCAGATGGACTGGATCATCTTGATGTCGGCTCCACCTATGAAAAACCACAAAAAAATGAAAATCAAAATTAAAAAATAAATAGCAGGAGGATGGATGCCACTTGCTGTCAGCGTCCTACTGCTTGGAATGGTAGGGTCTGTGGGACCCAGCAGCAGGCCCCCCCATGATGTATGTCAAACATCAACACCGTGCATTTGATGGGTCCCCTCTTAAAAATGGGATACGCCAAAAATCAGCCGTACATGGAACTTAGGTGGCCCACACCATCTAAATTCATGTGAAGACTGGAAAATCAGCAAGTTTTGTGGGTTTGATCATGAGGTATGCCTTATATCCAAACCGTCCATCCATTTAGCAAGCTTGTCTTAAGGCTTGAGAAGAAAAATAAGACAGATCTAACTATCAAGTGGTCCACACTACAAAAAGCAGCGGGGGATTGAACGTCTACCATTAAAACCTTTTTTTTGGGTCACAAAAGTTTTGGACCAATATGATAATTGTTTTTCCTCTTAATTCAGGTCTTTGTGACCTTATGAACAGATTGGATGGAAAATAAACATTATGGTGGGCCCTGTAAATTGTTTAACGGTGAAATCATTATCTCCACTACTATTTGTGGTGCGGTCCAGATAATCTTTGGATATGATTCATTTTTCTAGATAATGCTATAAAATGATCTCTAAAAATAGATTAACGGTGTAGATATAATAAATACGTCACTTTGGGACCCATGTAACTTTGATCTCCTTGAACCGTTCGTACAACTCGGAGCTCGAGGATATAAAAACACTTGCTGGGGTCCACCTGAAATTTGGATGTATTTGAAACCTGGGATGACCCCTTAACTAAGTGGGACACACATAATGGATAGGCTGGATTTGTGAACCACGCCTCGGTGGCCCAACAAATGATTATGAATGTTTTAATGGAGGGTAATCCTCTTAACTTTTGTGTGTGGTGTGGCCCACAAGAGCCACAGATTGACTTGATTTTAAACCCCAAGCCCACCTTAATGTTGTAATATATGTTAAACATCCACCATTGATCTTTCTTAAGGTCTACTCCATGGCACATGTTTTGTCCAAGTTGTTCATCTAGTGTGGGTCCTACTATGGTGCATATATTATCCATGCCATCTAGTGGGTAGGACCCATTGTGATGTATGTGTCTTGTATCCACTTTTCCACCAAGTGGGTGGAGCCACTTTAATTCACGTGTTTCATCTGAACCACCCATCTGTCTCAACAGCTTAGTTAGAGTATATGACGTAAATGAGATAGATTCAAATATTAGGTGGACTCTACCACTGGCAGCAACATTGGGGACTTATAGTTGAGACTCTGTAGGACTTGGCAATCTAGGCCCCACTAAAATGTTTATTCGCCACCAATCCATGCCTCACGAATGAGGTATATGTTTATATTGTTTTTGTTCATGCCGATCATGAATTCCCGTTAACGACCTGAAGCCACAAAAATATTAGCCTGATTCAAACATGTGTGTCCCACTCTTCATATGGGCACACTATTTATGAGGCAACGGGCCCACCTTGTTGTTATATTGAATTCCATGTTGTTTTTTAGATGGTAGGCCCACCCAGCTACTAGATTTTTTGATTTCAGGTGGCCCATCTAAATCTAGTGAATCCATCTTTTTGTGGGCCCACCCAGCGGTGCAAATTTGTGACTTCAGGTGGTCCATCGGGTGGTCTGCATTTGTGGTGTTATGAGGCCTACCAAGCTAAGCAGTAATTTTGACATATTGGTGGCCGCAAATCATGTGATTGTGTGATACTTGGGCACCCTAGACCGTGTGAAATTGTGTGAACTGTGAGGTCCACCACCATGAGAACATACGTTGTGTTGTTGTTATAAATTGTGCATTATTGAGTTCCGACCCTTAATTAAGTAGTTATCTAATGTGTAGACTCTAGTGGTGTGAGGGTGTGATATATGTGTTTGGCCCCCTTAATCATGTGGGCATGTGACGTATGTATGGCCACCTAATCATATGCAATTGTGGAGTATATGCAGTTGTCTAACCGTATGATTGCGAAATGCACATAAGGCTAACCAACTACATGAAATCAAATGGTATTGGTGGCTACCCAATGATATGACCATGTACTTATGGGCATAATCATTGTCACCTAAACCATGAACAATCGGGTTGTACATGCAGATTTTCTTAGTCATGAGAATTATGATATAGGTTGGATTATACAATCTAATAATAGAGTGGTCCTCAAAATGGTATTATGTGACACAAATATGATCCCTACATTTAACTGATTAGTAAAGCGGAAGTAAGGACCACTTAACTATATGTGATGTGATTAAATGTGGCCTTTGGTCTATTCATCATGTGACACTAAACCAGGATTATTAGCCGTGTGAAGTGTGAGGCGGTTGTTGCCTAAGACTTAGCATAATTAGTGTAACCATGTATTCGTGTGTAGGATTATGATTGTTCAATTATGTTTAGATATTTTGAAATGTGGACACTAGATCATGATAGTAATCGTATACATACTAAACTATGTGAAATTGTGGTATTTGCTGCCTGACCATGTGAAAGTTTAGTAAAGTGGTTGCCCCATTATGTGAGTTATGATGTAATGAAAGTACGTAACCATCTAACCTTAAGTCCTTTATTATGACAAGTAGAGTGACATTTGTGTGGCCTCTCAACCATATGGACTTCTGATAATGGGGTGACCATAAGACCATGTGGGCATATGGGAATTGTGTGGTTACTCAGACTTGTGAACTATGATGATGGTGTAATCTCTTGGGTATGTGAAACTTAAGACGTGTGTCAGATTGATTGTTGGACCCATCTTATTAATAGTATTGGGCTTGATTTGTGGAGTCCACTAATATGTTCACAATGGCATTAGAGTAGTGGGCCTATTAGCTTTAAAGTCCACCTTGAATGGACACCTTGTGGGCCCATTAGCGGTAAACCTATTAGGCCCATAGGTTACTTCATCTTACTAAAATTTGAAATAATATTTGGATCACTACCAAGTGTTTCAAATTTCAAATTTTAGACATTGCCCTCCAGGTGTTTTCAAATTTTGTTGCTCTTAAGCATTCTTGACATTAGGTACAATGATTGGGCAATTCACCACCGGAGCCACCCATACCCTTGCAAGACTGAGTGGGGTTTCTTCCAACAATTTTACCATAACAAGGAGCTCTTTATCAACCAGTCTTAATCTAAGAAACACTTATCACTGAGATACTAAGTCAAGTCCTCAAAATTTTCGGTATCTTTCATGTCTTATGTACTAATTTGTTGGCTTTCCATAGCTAGATCATCCAGGACAAGTTTCATGACCAAATTGACCATATTCACAGCCAACTACTCATCTCCTGGTTCCGAAACCTTAGCGTCTGGCATGGTTGCTGGCCATGGCTCATTCTTTATGCAAGCCAATTCCCTTCGCTTATCAACCCATCGTCTTTGCTAACGCCATTCTGAGTGCAAGCCATCCCTTTAGGTACAGTTGTGAATTTGAGGTGACTCACCCTCCTCCTAGGTAGGGCGAGGTTTGACCGTTCTACCTCTCAACAATGGAGTTGCTCGATAGTGGTCACTGTGAGGCTGATACGCTCTCCGCTGCTGATAGGATCCTACTCCTTCGATCCTTTGTGAAAACAAAGGTTTGGTCTGACTAGCTGAACTAGGTAATGACTTGGTCAGCTAGATCGTCCTTGTGCATCGACTACATGGGTGTGATTCGCAGTTGATGTATGGTGCTTCTCTTGGCCATGCTTCTACACTTATGGCCGCCTGCTAAGACGTATAACGTCTCTCGTCGAGTTGTCGTGTCACAACCCGATGATCATAAGGCCAAGGTTAACCTTCTGTCACGGTTGAGCCAACTTCCAAAGATTGATTGTGGTCATGTTGATCTCCAAGTTAGGTGGAAATAGATCAATATTGCTTCTTTTTTTTCTTAGGGAGTTTCAGTAATCCCCTGTCGATATTGTCCTGAATGATATTCCTGAAAACCACGCAATTGTTAGTGGAGTGGGGAATGAATTCCATTCCACTTACAATACTCGATCTTTTTATGGTTAATGAGAGTTTTAATGAACTTCTCAGCCAACATGATATTAAACAATTCATCAACTCGAGTAATATTGAACATATATACCTTTTGAGTTTTTTGTGTGGTTGATGCAGTTGCTTCTGTCCTAACCAATACCGAACACAAAAATGGCTTCTTAGCCACTACCTAGGTCGCAATCACCTTGTAGTTAGGATCATAGTAATATGTCCCAGCTGGCGAGTTCTTTTGCATTGCTCCTTCTTAAAAAATGGCTTCATATCTAGATTTTTTTCTTGTCAAGTCGTATAAATTCACAAACTTTGTCCCAATAAACTAATTTGGATTTTGTATTCCAAACCATCCTATGTGAAATGTACGAACTTGGCCTCAATCATGACTACCTTGCATCGGCTTTTTGCTATCTTAAACTAGGCAATATAGTTTTCGACCAATTCACTAGGCAACTGCTAGAAACACGTAAGGTCGGGCATGGAAATGTCCTTGTCCTTGTAGAAGAACTATGTGTGGAATTTCTCCTCCATCTCTTGCTAGGATTGGATGGATTTTGGCAACAAATTAAAATACCAAGTAACAACTACTATAGTTAAGGAATGGCCAAACAATTGTAACTCATAATAATCATCGTTAGCCAATTCACCACATTCCATGGTAAATCAACCTATGCGCTCTATGGTCGATTGACTGGTGTCACCCGTGAAAAGCGCAAAGTTTGGTCGATAATTCTTAGGTAAGGGATATCGTCAGTCGATACATTCAAGATAAGTTTTGTGGTATACTGGGGTATTAGTGTGACAAAGAACTTGGCCTGCCACTTCTTGGACCAGTTGCATAACCTGATCACGATGCATATGTTAAGGTTCATCCACTGGTGGTGGATCTGTACCTATAGGGTATTACCCCCACCCCCCATTACAAGGGAGATTCTTAGGGAAAGCGTGCCCCCATACATTCCATAATTTCTAACTTTAGGAATGAGGTTTTTAGCCTCCTGTTCAAGTCCCCTGAATTCAGTAGGTGGAGGTGCACTCCACGTACCCTATGTTGGAGCAAGATGCATATTCCGTTGTGGGGGAGGTATTGGTGGTACTAGCGCCAAGTTTGCAACAGAACTGACCTCAACATTTTTATTGAGGTGCATTAGGCACCCTCTTGGAAAGGATAGCCACCATCTGGTTCAAGTTCTCGGTTTAGCTGGCCATCCATCTGTTAAAAGGTGTCTGCTTGAATTAGTGATTGCTCAGCTTGAGCAATCCTTTACTTTGCAATATGGATTTCTATCTGTATATTGTGCTACCCAACTTATATGTAACGCCTCATATTTTTAGGACCCGAGTATATAACCCGTTTCCCAAAAACCTGAGTGTTAGCTTATAAAATCTAGTGTAAATTTGAACCATTTATCATTAATCAGTGTTAACAGCAATGAAGCTAGAATAAACCATGCATTGTATAAAACATTCTGATCATTCCAAAATTCCAAATGTAGCGCCCATACGAGACTTATACAATCCCAAATAACAAAGTTCGTATAAGCAGTAATAAGAATCTATCAGCTAGTGGTGGGGTTCAATATGGGCCGCAAGGACCCCGTCTAGCTTCTCAGCTACCCAATCTGCTCTAACAACCCAATGAACAGCATCGGCTTGCTCTACACCTGCATCAATTGTTATGGTTTAATAGCGTCAATGGCTATCGCAGTGAGGAGCACCCTCTAAGATTACACACTGATCATTCATAATCCAATATAGATTGCAAGTCATGAAATTGGATACACTAAACAGGGCATTTCATAATCATACTCATATTAAGAAAATCTCACCAATCAACAGAATTTCATCACAAGAAAAATATAATGGCAGTCGTAATACAAGGAAATATCTCCAAATAACCAAATAATCAAACATACGATTTTTTATTGCGCCCGAAATCACATTATACGTGAACTCCGCAAGATGGCTAGAAAATCGAGAAGCGAACTTTGGCTCCACCCAGAAATCATGGTACAGTGGAATTCACAAGGCGAATAGGAAAGCACCCTTTAAACCCCCACTT